>JBAIAA010000188.1:1200000-1798194 GCA_037893245.1 Crossaster papposus
TCACTAATTTAATATCCAAATATGTTCCCTTTTTATTTGGTGGTAATGTTTTACTAATTTTGCACCCTGGGATTTTTTTAATCCACCTTCTTAAAAAGAAATAGTAGGTATTCCATTAAGGTAGAGTAATGCCATCTAGATCTGCAGATATCCACAAAGTAACCGACCAATTAGGGTTGAACAATTTACTGGTTTCAAAGATACTAATGGCTAAACTCCCTGGCTAAACTTCATCAGGTTTGTTTATAAGCACCCGTCTTTAGATTGTGAGCACTTTTCGCTGCTTCAAACAATAACAAAATGCGGCACAGATGACAAATGGTGTACTCTTCCTTTAAGTAAATACAGAGGGTAAACTAGTCTCGATTCCAAAACCGAGCTGTTCATCTGTTCCGGGGCGCGCCGTCCGCTATCCGGGCTTATTGAGTGCGCCCTTAATTATCGCCAGAATTATCGCTATCCTTAATTCTATTATCGCTCTGAACTGAATCTGGGGATAATTAAGGGCGCCCTCAATAAGCCCGGATAGCGGACGGTGCGCCCCGGAACAGATGAACAGCTCGGTCTTGGAATCAAGACTAAGGGTAAACAATTGTGGTTTTGAACACAATCGGTCTAGTATACTATTTGGTTAGGGTTTAGAAAAAAATCCTAATTAGATACGGCTGTCCCTAATATACCGACTACACGAATATACGATAATTAACCAAATTTTTGAATAGCTTTTTGTCAGTTTGAATTTAAGGTACGCATGAGGTACACATAAGGAATGCATGAGGTACACATGGTACATACTTGAGGCACACGTGGTACATACACGAGGCACACGTGGTACATACACGAGGCACACGTGGTACATACACGAGGCACACGTGGTACATACACGAGGCACACGTGGTACATACACGAGGCACACGTGGTACATACACGAGGCACACGTGGTACATACACGAGGCACACGTGGTACATACACGAGGCACACGTGGTACATACACGAGGCACACGTGGTACATACACGAGGCACACGTGGTACATACACGAGGCACACGTGGTACATACACGAGGCACACGTGGTACATACACGAGGCACACGTGGTATATACACGAGGCACACGTGGTACATACACGAGGCACACGTGGTACATACACGAGGCACACGTGGTACATACACGAGGCACACGTGGTACATACACGAGGCACACGTGGTACATACACGAGGCACACGTGGTACATACACGAGGCACCGGTACACGTGAAATGCACACGAGGTACATAAGCTGCATATGGGGTATGCATAAGGTACACATGAGGTACCGGTACCGGTACATATAGGAATGCATGAGGCACACATATGGTGCACATGAGGCACACATGAGGTGCACCTGAGGTACACATGGAATACACGCAGGTACACTTGAGGTGCATATATTTATATCAGTACATGTGAGGTGTGATGTTACAAAAAAGAAAATGTGATTGAAATGCAGTCTCTGTCCCCAACACTCGTTCAGTCTTGATTTTTAAATCTCATTTTCACTGGTTTACATTATATGCTTTAGCTACCAGCACCTGAGAACGGCGTGTTGATTCACGGTCTGTTTATGGACGCCTGTCGCTGGGACGATGAGACCATGAAGCTGGCTGACTCCCTCCCCGGGGAGATGAACCCAACCATGCCCGTCATGCTGATGGAACCTGAGATGAACTTCACCTCCGATCCTCTCAACTACATCAGCCCGCTGTATAAGACTGGGCTGAGGGCTGGCACGCTGTCTACTACAGGTGGGTCAGAATTTTTTTTTAAATTCTGACGGATCAGAATTTGTTACTGGATTCTTGACTTAATCACACACCAGACTAATTTACTTAGCATAAGTTTGAAATTGAAATCGATCTCTAAATGCTGCCTTTTGGCAACAGCTGAGACGAAATGGATCTGTAATGACGAATATTCCCCCAGAATGTTAAAATAGAGTGACCACAATTTGAAAGTAAATGGTAAATGACCGTGGTTGGATTATATGTTACATTTTTCTCGGGGTAAAATTGAATGTAAGAGTCGGTAAATTTGAAAAATTTTTAAACGCCGACCTTAAGTGACCCCTAGATGACCTTTGACTTCTTTCGAAAGATTTGTGATGATTGAACCCCTCCATCCCAGTCACATTTGAAGCATATCTAAACAATGACCTCTAATGACCTCTTCATGACCTTTGACTTCAGTAATCTGATGAAGAATTATGTCTTCCCACCCAGGGGTCAGTGCAATAAAGTTTCATAAAAAAAATCATGAAAGCATGTAGAAAGTTACACATTCTTCTCAAAACCTTGACCTGAAACATACATACATAAACATACATGTAAGGACATACAGGGCTATGGTCATGTGGTTATAACTTTTGGACTGGTGTCTACTAAAACTTGGTTTGGCCAACACAAATATGTGTCATTAATACAACTATTTTTTGTTCATTTCTTCGTCGTACATGTAGGTCACTCCACCAACTTTGTAGTGTCCGTCCACCTGCCGTCCAGTCAACCCCAGGATTACTGGATCTCCAAAGGCTCCGCCCTGCTGTGCCAGCTCAACGAATAGGAACCGGCCTATTATATTCACATTCATGGTTTATATGCAAGCTTGTCAGCTATTGGTGGGTGTAAAGAATATGAACTTGAATTAAAAATGAAGTCTCCAAACCATTACAATTCATTCCAAATAGATAGTGGGGAATAAAGTTGGGTCGTCCGTGCTTTTTCAAACTTTCGATTTTCTTTACGGAACAAATTTTGAAGGAAGACCATGTACTGTATACGAATATATTACATGTTTTGCATTGGCTAGTTTTTATCAGTGCTCCAAAGCGAGACGCTCCTAATTCAAAATTTGATTTAATGAAATAAATTTAATGATTGGTTTTTGTTTGTTTTTCTCACCGTGGTATGTCTTATTGGCAAGCTCATAACAAATACAATGCTAACAAATTATTAATTCAATTTGAAAATCAATTTTTTAGGATGTAACCCACTAAAAGCACGGACACACCAACTTGAATAGGTAAACCCTTTTTTTTAATGCATAACAAATTTGTATTTGACAGATTGAAATTAATTCACCATTTTGCTCAGCTGTAAATATTTTGTTTGCGTTTTTGGAAGTTATGAAATAAAAAAGTGAGTGGGGATTATTACACAATTTTGTGGGGGGGGGGGAAGGTGGTGAAAAAAACAAATGATTTATAGTTTGTTGATTGGATTGATAACCTTGTTTGTGTTTAGTTTAAACAGATAAAATATATTGCTTTTGTACATAGTTTCCAGTGAAGATGTGTGGTACATCATAGTACATGTATATAATTGGGGTGGGTCTGTATGAGATAGTCTTGGTTCCAAGACGTTACTTTTGTACTTAGTTACATTAATGCATTAATATATATATCAACAGAGGGCACACATTTCAAAACAAAAAATACACTCAACAAAATTGTTTTCTATAATCACCTTTTTTATTGCATTGTCTTTTAGGCAGTAATATTCCGTCCATTTGCAAACAAATTTGTTTGTTTGTTGTTAAATTTTCTCATGAAAGTTTACTTTTGGTTTGTCATGTTATGCTATTTTATTTAAAAACATGCATCAAAGTGACCAATAAGTTAACAATACATGACAACATTAATTTTACCAAAAACATTTTCCGTCCATTTTGATACATAGGTCATGATATTTATAACTAAAGTGACTGTTCAAATTTTGACGTGATATGTTGTATATTTGAAGGTATAAAGCAATAAATTGTTGAACCTTTATTTCGTTGTGATTCATTTGTAATTAAAACAAAAAATGTGTGCATTAGTTACTATTATACAACTGACATATAGATCCTGGCCATTTGATTGGTGGAACTCGCATCACGTGACAGTATTATTGCTTTCCCATTCGCCCATGGGGAATATGATTTACTATTCAACAGTTAGGATCATTCTTGGTCCCACGGCTTTTGAACAGTCGACCCTTAATACTCTAAAACCCGGGGAAAAGGTTGCTACCTGTCCCAATTACATGGCTCTGTTAACCACAGAATTCTGCTTTTATAATCACCATTTTGTACTAACCCTGTAAGCACAGAATCCTTAGTTACGAGATGTTCTATTTACCAATGAGTATAACCCTACTTCTATTTTTGGTGGTCCGGTCGCTCCGTGAATTGGACGAATAATTTGATGCACATGATCATTAATCCAGATAACCGCTAAATATTCATTTTTATAAGCAAATATTTGCGACTTAAATTGACTCAACTCGAGTCGCATAATTCAGCGACTCGTTAAAACTCTGCATTCAAAGATGGTAAAATATCCTCAATTAAACATAAACCCATTTTTACCATTAAAAAATGCCAAACAAATCATTTAGTATAAAACATTTAGATACAATTTTGTTATACAAATTCCCTTTTCAAATAATGACATACTAAAAATATTAAACATTTGTTTATCTTTTGTGGTTAGCAGTTACAAAGCATAAAATTCATGATTTTAGATTTAATGTAAAAATACTAAATAAAATTATTTTGTTGTCAATGGCGACATATTAAAATTACCCAACACCGGTTTAAAAATAAATGTCAATGTATTAACAAAATCCACCATCCTTGGCTCTCCAAACATACCAAAGAATATTGTTAAAAATATGTCAACAGATCTTTGGGTATGTCAAATGCTATTTGGTTCATTTTCAATTCCCGAACGTCACAGGACTGGTGCTATATGTTAAAGAGCGACGGGTGGCTACTGGGTCAGACGCCATCTTGAATAATGGGTTCCTGATGGACCGACGGCTGAAAATCGCTATATGGCCAAACGATCGATATACCAAACAAAATCTGTGGAGCCTGTGCTGTTCGTTATCGTGGCGTTCCACTGTACATGTACTTGTATTCATACGAACCATTTTGCCAAATTATTTTACCACTGTTTACATGAGGAACATGGTAACAGCATTATTTTGCTTAAAAATCTTCTTTTTTTAAAATGAGCTCGGCATGATATGAGCATGATTAATATAAAACAGGAAGTAGTAAAATAAGTAAAAATTCAATTGATAGAGTTCTCTTTCTCACACCATGCTCTACAAAAGCTGGATAAATAAGGTTTAAAAAGAGCAAAAGTATTTATAGGTAACCCTGTACCTCATAAAAATACAGTAATGCACTTCAACCAGCAGTAAATATGTGACTTGCTCTGAAAATGAGTCAGATTTCGAAAATTTGACAAACAGAGTTATGTATACCATTAGAAAGAGTGCACTGTCCTCTTTAATTTGATATATGTTGGAGGTCTGTAGCATGTTGCGTTCTTGTTATATACCGATTTTGAAGTTTTTGCGAAATCTAAAAAACGCATTCATGAGAAATCATGCATTAAAACAAATATTTCCCTTTAGGAGATGTATGCAATAGAAACCCTAAGCAACCAAGCCCTTCCCACTGTGTTAATTCAGCATGTTTTAATGTAGAAATTGAAAATATAGATCCTAACCAAGGTGAAAATCATAAAATAGGAATATCAAATTTTCTTACGAAAACCCCCCTCTCCGCGTCCAACCACCCAAATCTCGTAATAAGCGCGCTGTGCGACATCTGACTCATTTTCACAGAGCGGGTCACATATACAGCTCCCCCCCCCCCCTCCCAAACAAGAAGCTTGCCGGAGCTAGCCAGAGCTAGCTGTATAACGTATGCTTTACACGATGTTTTCTAGCCTAACAAATTGGTTACCTGTTAATATTATACTTCTGTGTTTTGTATTTTTCAACCCTGTTGTTTCACCGATTAATAACGGTTGTATAAAACATGCATTAAGCTTTCTCCAGCCAGCTCCGGCGAGACTCGTTTGTACCTCAACTTCCGCACGCATATCCACGCACATGTACGTCATAAACCAACCACTAGTTAACCATCGGTTCCGTGATCAAACTTGCACTTAGTTGATACTGAAAGAGCCGATTGTGGCATGAATCGTACTGATCAAATAATTAACTATTTCAAAAAGGGTACAGTATAAAATGCTATATATATATATTTATGTAATTTATAAAATATTTAAAAATTTTCATTATTCTGATTCTCTATCTTTCTTTAGCTGGTAAAAACTATTGACACATTTTAAAATGCGACTAAATATTTCAATTAGGTCAGAATTCATGGTTCAACACATGACTACCAGGACAAAACATGGCACACGATACCGATTTAAAAATACAAAGACACGAGTGAGCATTATCATTTGCTTTGTTTGGTGGGTATAAACAGAAGTAAATACTTCAGATTTAGGCTATTTACTCACAACTGTTCAAAAAGAAATTGCACATTATATTTATAGGCAACCCTGTACCTTATAAAAATGCAACCCCTCAACCCACTTACCCCACTTACCCCCCCCACCCCCCCCCCCCCCCCCCCCCCCCCCCCCAACACACACGACTGCACATATGGAGACTTGTGGGGAAGACCTTTGTTACCCTCTTTTGTTTTCCTTTGTCCCATTGTAATATTTAACACTATGGCGTTTCCACTCTGGGGTAAATAGATTTCTAAGGATTTTCGCTCTGGGGTAAATTTATTATATTGTGTTACCTTCCCGATAGGGCTGCGTGTATACGAGCACTCATACACATGCAGCCCTATGGGGAAGGTAACACAATAGGACAAAGGAAAACAAAAGAGGTTAACAAAGGTCTTCCCCACAAGTCTCGTGATCACTGGACTCGTGAAAGGACTCGTGACTGGACTTGCAGAGACTCGACTACAACTCTGGTGGAAAGCCAGCCCTGGTAATCGCAATGAGTGGGCAAATCTGATTGGTTTACAGAATATAAAACTAAGTTGGTTGAACCTCCTCTGGCTCGACTAAAGGCTAAACACCGTTTTCCCGGGAACTAGAGGGTTGGTTGGTAGTACATGTTTCTGTTGCTGTTGTCGGAAAGAAATAAGAAATAAGACCTAATATAAGATTAGGTCTTGAATTTTGTTTCGAAAATGGCTTTTAGTTTGCCCAAGACCACTTTTACTATATGTACCTTATAATGAACAATGCTACCATACATGTACATGTATGAAACAAAATTGTAAAGTGAACTAACTTATTCTTTTCAGTTTAGCAAAATAGAGTATGAAATGCCTCAGTTATAATTTTTAGCTTATTTGCAGAGAAAGTATTTTATAGAGATGAATCCCCCCCCCTCCAATCTTCATTTGTATTTGTACAATTCACGGAAAGTTCACATAATTGCTGCTTTTATTTTAGAGGCAAAATACAAGAAAAAAGGAAAGATTCTTTTTAGTTTCCAGGGCCGATATTCATAAAAACCTGCTAACTTAGCAGCCAACTAGGCCTTAGCAGCCTGCTAAATCCGTAATTTGCTGCTCCGTGGGTGGTTACCAACTAATTTTGTATTCATAAAACCTTGCTAAGAATGTTACCAGCTGGTTGACAGCTAGATATTTTAAGCACGCAGCTGGGACATCAGGCAAGTTGCCAGCTATAGTGACTTATAGATACACCCCAGATCAACTCTAATGTTAGCAGTTAACTTAGCAACCAACCGAGCTTAGCAAAGTTTTACTTAGCTTCCAACTAGAGGCCATTTTAACTGGAGGCCATTTAAACTAGAGGCCATTTAAACTGGAGGCCATTTAAACTAGAGGCCATTTTAACTAGAGGCCATTTTAGCAGCCAACTAGGTTTAGCAGGCTTTTATGAATATCGGCCCTGGTTTCTAGCTCTTACCCATACTGTCCACAGCAAGAGGTGTCTGCACATATATTGGCCGGCTGCACGACCACTCACTCACGCCCATATCTGGCCTACGGTTCAGCCAACTTAGCAGATGGTACTGTAAATCAGACAACAAACATGACAGACATGCAACTTGGAAGTAACAAAATTGGAACAAAATTCAAGCTTCAGAAAGCAGACCTAGGTGAAAACGTTGGAGAATACCCTGTTAGCAAGTAACAATGGATTCGGTGACAAGTAACAATGGATTCATGAATTCAACAATTTTGACACGGTAAAAAGGAATCCGAGTATTATTTGGAGAGAATTGAAATCTGATACTGATGTTTAACCAGTTTGCGCCGGGATTATTTAAACATCACCGAGCCGAGGGGCGGATGGGTGTGCCTGGAAGCACACCCACGCATTTCCGGCCTTGCTCGCTGCTGACAGACATTTCCGAACTTCAACTTGGCGTGTTTATAAATCATCCGTTTTGAATTTGGGGAAACTTTGCATTTATATACGTCATCCGGCGCGAACTGGTTAATTGTAAGATGGTCCCTACATGCATGTCAAAGTACTTAAACGGATTTTGGTGGCAGAAACGGGATTTGCCTTACCTTTATCTTGTAGACATTTTTAGTCCCAATTGCCTGTGTGGGAAAAAAGGGGGTGGGTTAGGAGTGCGTTTCTGTTATTCTGTAAACCAGTCAAACATGAAAAACATTAGCTTGGAAAATATCAAAAACTTCCAGGAAATCAGTTTGTTTTTTATCGACAGAATATGACACAAAACCAAAAGCAGACCATAGAATGATAACTAACAATATTCCCATCGTTATTTCCTGAATTCCTTGATGATCCACACTAATAATGCACCACATAAACTTTTGCACGTACAATTTACATGCAACAGGTTTCAGGGGTGTAGATCCCCAAAAAAGTGTATTGTTGCTGACCTGTAAAACTGCACCTTAATAATTGTTAGCATAATAGCATAGACTAGTAGACAGAGACTAGGCTAATGTGGCAAAGTCAAAGCTAAACTTTTAGTTTTTTATATTTTTTTCACTTTAATTTTTTTCAAAATTTCGATTTTCTTTTCTGAACGAATATTGAAGGACTATAATTTACTCTAACGAATAAATTTGCTTTTTTTTGCATTGGCAGGCCTTTCTACGGTTTAAAAAAAAGTGGCTTTTGTCATTGCTCAAATTTACAAAGAAGTAAACAAATATACTTGCAAACACACTCACCAAATAACCCACAAAGCATGCATACACTGCACCAACTAGACTGACGACAACGTAAACCCAGGCTGGTTTCTGCTCAATCATCTGCGAATATATCCAAACAGTTTCAGGTTTCATTGTCAGGAAAAAAACTACCATTTTGTGTGCATCGTTCTGTTGTTTATAACTTAACAAGAGCCAGCTATTTCAATGCTTGTTTTTTCAGTTGTGTAATTTAAACTTCAAGGAATATTTAGTATTGAAACGTCATATCTCCAGAATAGACTGTCAAAATTATGCTCAAAATGCTTCTTTTATAACGAGGGTTAATTTCCTTAACGAGGCTGATGGTCTATATTATACAAAATATTTACTTGATAAACCAGAAAAAAGTTGATGGCCATGATGGTGATGCCCAGACACCAAACAATCAACTTGGTGATTCTGTGAAGAAAAAAACAAATGTTACAAAGTTATTCAAAGTGATCTTGAGCCCCGCAGGGTCACGTTACCGGGTCTCAAACCCCGAATACTGCCGGGTCTAAACCCCGAGTCGGGTCGCATCCCTAAATCCCGCATTGTTGCGTTCCCGAGTCTTGCTGGGTTGCGTCTCCGAGTCCCGCAGGGTCGCGTTCCTGAGTTCCGCAGGGTCGCGTTCCCGAGTTCCGCAGGGTCTCGTCTCTGAGTCCTGCAGGGTCTCGTCTCCGAGTTCTGCCGGGTCACGTTTCAGAGTCCTGCCAGGTGACATCTCCAAGCCTCGCAGGGTCGGGTCCTCGAGTCTCGCAGGGTCGGGTCCTCGAGTCCCGCAGGGTCGCGTCCCCAAGTCTCGCAGGGTCACGTCCCTGAGTCCCACAGGGTCGCATCCCCAATCCCCCCGGGTCTTAACCCCAAGTCCCGCTGGGTCGCGTCCCCAAATCCTGAGGGTCGAGTCCAAGCCCCGCAGGGTCGAGTCTGAGTAGTCATTTGTCAGTATGACTCGAGTCTTAGTTGTCATTCGTCATCGTGAGTCCAATTCAATAACTTTGGTACTCAAAAGTACTTAATTTAATATACCTGCCGTTCTTAAAGTCTCCCATGATTCGTGTACTACTGGTAAAATGAAGGACTGGAAGCAAGGCAAACGGCAGCTGTATACTCTGAAGGACATTCAGCAGGTTATCGAGGATGTCCAGCGTACTTCCGGCAAACACCGCCACAAAGATGGTGGGTACGATGGCGATAGAACGTGTCACTAAGACACGACGCCACTTGGGCCAGCGTATCTTCAGAAATCCCTGAAACGAGAAGGACTTTCTTCTTTAACATGTATATGTGACCTGTCACCACAAAAGGGCTGTAAAGTCATACGCCTTTAAAAATAAGACGTTGTGCTTATCCAGTTCGCGCCGGGATTATTTTAACATCACCGAGCCGACGCGCGAGATTATTTCTAACGAAACTCGACCCGAGGCGTGTTCAGGCCAATATTAGCGGGAAGCACACCCACGCATTTCCGACCTTGCTCGCTGCTGACAGACATTTCCGGCCTTGCTCGTGGCGTGTTTATGCGTCATCCGTTTTGAATTTGGGGAAAACTTTGCGTTTATCTACGTCATCCGGCGCGAACTGGTTAAAAGACAGAGTATTTAATAAGCTTTAAAATAAAGGGTCAAACAGCTCAATCGGTAGTATGTGGCTCAGAGTTATGACAATTTAAACGGAGCCAGGTCGGTTGCATTTAATCAATCGGAAAGCTGAGAAAAACTAATGTTTCTAACCAATTTTTAACAAGTTTCATGCATGATACCCCACAAAAAAACACTCATTTTTATATTTTAAAACACTTTTGGGCTTAAAAACTTCACAGAATGTAAATTTAAGGTTTGAATATTTGAAATAAACGAAAATCATATTGTTGACATTGTACATTCATTTTGACCTATTTTCGATGATATCTCGAGATAACACAATGCGGGTTTACGGCCCGTTTGTGATGACATTTCACATATTGTGAGTAGCAATATTTTTAACATCACTAAGCCGACGAGCAGGATTATTTTAAACAAAACTTGATCTGAGGCGGGGTCAGGCCGATGGTACCGGGAAGCACACCCACACATTTCTGGCTTTGCTCGCTGCTGACAGACATTTCCGGCCTTGCTCGTGGCGTGTTTATAAATTTTTGCGTTTATGCGTTTATATACGTCATCCGGCGCTAACTTTTGGCTCGGGAATTAACGTGTCCAGGCCCATGAGCCGGTTTCAAACTTACTTTCCTAACCAACTGAAAACTGAGCGACTTATTTATTTATTTGATCAATTATTAAATCTTAAAGCTAATTTGTCTAGCATTACTTAACAAAACAACGATGCATACAAAAGAGACAATTATAATTTAGTTACCTCCATGACAAATTGCCCAGCATAAGTTCCCTGTAGAAAAACAAGAAAGAACCGCAAACTCAAAAATGGTAGAATTTGTCTGGTAATATAATAGGGAGAGTACATAAGAACCGGTTTTTCAACCCTAACTATATTGTACTCGACACCTAAAGGTAGGATACACCATTGGTAATTGCTTGAATTATCAGGAATGGGTGGATTCAGAGGGTTTTATTTTATAGTAAATATTGTTTAACTGACCTGTTCAAAGTTTCACAAATAACCGGCGTCAGGCAGTTGTTCTTATGTTGTTCTTGTTTTTTCCGCGATCGCCGTCCGGCGATTGTAAATTTATTTTGTAATTCAATTTTTTTCAGAATAATTACAGGATATCTAGCGCAATCATTTTGCTGTAAATATGTACTTACCGTCATGGTTGAACTTTGACCTGCGGCCAGCAAGCCGACTCCCCAGAAGATTTTCACGACTTCGCCATATCTTTCCCTAATCCACACGCCCTTTTAAAACAAAAACAAAAACAAAAACATCATTAACTATTAACATGTTAGCACCCATTTCAATCCAATAAAGCTTTCCTTGCCACTTAAAAAAAAAAAACTATGCTAAAAACAGTCGAGTAAACGCAACATTGGTAAGGAAAGGGTTAAAGTAAACTATGATTTAAGAAACCTTCATAAATATCTTAGACAGTTTAGCTATTCCCATTGGTCAAGAGCCTGTCACATGAGCGGTTTGAAACGGTCGATAAAACACAGAGGCTAATTTTAAACACTGTTTCCTGTGTCATATGAAATTTGGACGCCCGTGAAATCTGGTCGCTTAACCCTTTTTTTTGGTTGAAACCTCACAAAGCATGGCAATACCACAGACAAGTCTGTATTTCATAGTCCTTAAAGGTAGGATCGACACACCATTTGCAGATATCAAAAATGTTACTACCGAATTATCTTTCTTGTAGCGAACAAAGCTGGAAATATCAGGGTGTGCTACCCACAGATGCCGGCCTAAACCTGCCTCTGATTGAGGTTTCTGGGCCTGGTCAATGTCACAATAATCCTAGCACGAACTGGTTAATGTCCCTCGCCTTCGCAGGCCTGGAATTACAAATTTTTTAGGGAAAGGCCACTTTGGCCTTGGAGTATTCAAAATTTGGGAGGGCACCAAGGCCAGTAGAAAGGGCACCAAGGCCAAAATTTGAAAATAAAAAAGAAGTCCAATTTCTTGCATTTGGCAGCAGAGTGTTCTAGTTCACCTTTAACAGTCCGCTCTTTTCGCGGCATTGTTTTTCTATTAAATTCTTGTAGTTTAATCCGAAAAGTTTTGGACGGTGACGGGATTCATTCACTAAAAACGTTTTTCTAGTCATGCGGTGCAACAATTCCACCAGAAGAGGGCGTTCAAACAACAGAGACTGGTCCAATTTAGACAATTTAGACTGGTTTAGACAATTTAGACTGGTCCCTTGTTTAAAGAAGTCGGGTGTTCGTGTACAACGCGATTAACGGGTGCCGAGAGAGTCGCGAATGCGTTGAACGTAAACAATTTACGCTAGTGCAACTTCCTTTGACTCGTTCGAGCGGATTGCGCTGGATATACATTAAAACACGTCACAAGCACAAGATGCATCGTAGGCTGAAAACTAACACAAGTAAATATTTAACTTTCATAAAAAGGGCACGACGGCCAACAGGGGAAAAGGGCACGACATTATGGCCGTGAAAAGGGTATTTTTTCGAGGGGCACCACGGCCAGTTGCAAGGGCATCGACGGCACTGGCCGTCGTGGCCGCCGTGTAATTCGAGGCCTGCCTTCGGATCAGGTCATTAATAACGCGTCTTATGGCTGAGCCGGTTGCACATTTAAAACTGTCTAACGACATATTTGTTTCCCTTTAATACTCCAAGACTAGATAATTTTGTTCATTGTTTTTAGGAATTAAACAAATCACAATCAGACATTTACAGTTCCGTGCTGTCTAAAAATACTTACAGCGGTTTCTAGACTAGGGTTAGGCTTTTCGTAGAATGCTGCTGCAAAAACTGCTACCACAAACAGGTTGATGATGAATGACATGAATAACGCAATGGCTGTCAGAAAAACAAATTAGAGAACAAGGAAACAAAGCTCATTATAAAATTAAGGAATTTAATGAATAATAATTAATGAATTAATGAATAATAAAGTAGAATATTGATATGTATGTAGCTGGTTAGTTACATGTAGGTATATCAGAAAGAAATGGTAGCACTTTTAACCAGTTCGCGCCGGATGACGTATATAAACGCAAATATTTCCCCAGATTCAAAACGGATGACGCATAAACACGCCAAGTTCAAGTTCGGAAATGTATGTCAGCAGCGCGCAAGGCCGGAAATGCGTGGGTGTGCTTCCCGGCACTATCAGCCTGAACACGCTTCGGATTGAGTTTCGTTAAAAATAATCCCGCCTGTGGGCTCGGCGATGTTAAAATAATCCCGGCGCGAACTGGTTAAGACTAACTAAACTTAAAATAGGCCTAAGCTGTCGTAGCTAGAGCTACTTCATCAGATGCAATGAAGAAAACAGTAGGAATATTAGAAAAGAGTAGGAAAAGTAGGAGCAAGGTATAACAGTAACCTTGCCTACTTTCATGAATACCCAATTTTACAACTTGACCTCAAATGACCTTTGACCTCAGTAGGTGACCTTTAATATTGCATCTATGACCCAAGTTTGCTTGCAATTGAACTTGCAATTGAACTTTTCAAATGAGACCAACTTTACAATTCCAACCTTTTACAACTTGACCTCAAATGACCTTTGACCTCAGTATTTGACACGAGAATCCTATAAATCCTATTGCATGCAGGATCCAAGTTTGATTGCAAATGAACTTCAATTTTGAATATGTGACCCACTCCACAATAATGGGTATTATGTCACAAAATAGTGAAATTGAGTTATATACATGGTTGGAAAGCCCACAGCGTAAGCTCCCAGTTGGTATATAATAGAGCTCCATGTCTACTCCCGTTCTGGAGATATGACATGTTTGCTTGTGATTACTTCCTTGGAGTTCAAATTACACAACTGAGAAAACAGGCTTTGAAAAAGCAGGCTTTGTTGTAGAACAACAGAACGATGAACACAAAATGGGCGTGTTTTCAATATTAATCATCAAAATCAACATTTCTTTGAATGAAACCTGAAAATATTGGTGTTAAAGATGTCATTAATGACAACAAATGTTTTAATGAAATGTTTATCCTCTCAACCTTGAGTAGTCCATTACATGATAGTGCACAGTGCGACTTAATACCCTTTATTGCAGAGCCGGTCACATATATACATGTAATTTTTCGAAACTTTAACAAAAATAACACCCATACGACTATGAAAAGACTATGTACATAAATAGTGACTGCATAGTCTCTTTATGAACTTTGTTAACGCAAGGCAAAAACAAACAACCAGCATATGAATGTGTTATTAAAAAAATTAATCAATTACCTGATTCAATGGAGTAGTACTTATTAGCCTCCCTCACTTTGTCTTTTCGTTTGTGGAGCACTTTGCGGGACTGTTGGAAATATAAAACGGCATTTGGTCATTTATAGAGACGAGATAACTTGGAAACTCGCTACAAATAATGTACTCTTTGAAAATAGACTTTGAACTTTTTTTTTCAACTGATTTTCCAGTAAAAACACCAAAATGTCTGAAATCTCTCTTTGGGATGTAATGTCTAAAATGGAAAAATTGTTTACTACTCAAATACCCCCCCACAACCCATCAATTTTAGAAAATCACAGCAAAAGCAAATGGTGATATGTGACCGTTTACGACGAAAGGGCTGAAAATTTGGCATCTTGAGGTTTTGAGATATTTAGAGAAATGAAATCTACAAGAAATAAGCTTTAAAATGATGTATTACAAGACATAGTTGGTATTTATGGTTAGCTACAACGAGTAAAACTGAATATGAAATTTTTTAGTTTTTTTAATGTTTTTCGCATATTTTAATGGTCCTCTTCCCCAAAATAAGCTCTGGCGACTTACAGCCCTTTTGTCATAAGCCGCGTTCACATTGGACTTATTTTAGTAAAACCTACGAAGACTGTTGTCAACTTTAACCAAATTAAATCAAATGCGGACAGAGGGTAACATTGTCAAATTGTCCATTTTACCCTCCGCAACAGTAAGATCTACAGGCCCAAGCTTCTAGCGGAGGATTTAACACCGTGAACTTTGACAATCACGTACGGTAACTTTTGACAATATAGGTCCAATGTGAACGCGGCTTTAGATGGTCACATATAGCGTTGCTTACCAATACTAGAGCAGAGTGAAGGTAGATATTATGCGGCATGATAACGGCTCCTACGATGCCTACGGCTTGCATTGTGGCTGCCGTGCTACAATTGGAACACCATGGGATGGCGATGCCTTCTAGAATAGCCAATTGGTCTGGCTTTACCTTGATGTACTGGCAACAATAAATGCATGATACATCGCTAGACTTGCATTCTTTGGGGTAAAGGACAGTTCAGACGATACATACATGTTCATGTCAATTTGACGTATTAAAACATTCGTTGTGACATTAGGTAGATTGGTAGATCGTCGATCAAGTGCATTGAATTTTTTGACCCATCACACAAAGCGAATCCTCACCACCCAAAACATTCTTTCACATGGTTCTTTCACATGGTTCTATCACATGGTTCTATCAATCAGTGTGCGCGCGCGTTTACAAGTTTACAGTCAGATGACGGGAATTTATTCAGGCGTTGTATAAAACAAATAATGAATGTTTTACATTCGTTATTGAACAAATAATGAATGTTTATGAGTGCAATGAAAAGAATAATTTCATTCGGTGACAGATAGCGTGTTTTATTCCACTCGGCCTCGTCTCGTGGAATAGAACATGCCATCTGTCACCTCATAAAATTATTCTTTCCATTGCACTCATAAACATTCATTATTTGTTCAATAACGACATTTTTCAGAAACAGTCTAAACAGCGAAATCAGGTGTTTCGTCTCATGTTAGTTTTTGCCAATGCGAGCTTCCAATTATATGCCCAAAACAGAAAAAAATCTAGATCGGAGATGGGCGTTTTATTGTTTAACATTAACGTTACCTTACATAAAGAGCCATTTTACCGAATGTTATAACATCCAAAGGTCAACAGAACATATTTGGAAAAACTTCAGGCATTTTCGGAAATCAGAGAAATTTTCCAAAATTTGGTCACGTGACATTGGCGGCTACTAGACCTAATTAATGATTCATTAGAAATAGTCAGAATCTTTTGGTCGGGGAACAAGACTACTATTGACGTACCATATAAAGAAACGAGATTCCCATGGTTCCCAAAAGAACTCCAAAGAAAGCTTCCAACTTTCTCAGACCTGACAAAAATAAAAATAAATTTTAAATAAAGTTAAGTATCATAATAAAGTTAAGTTAAATCATACAAATCAAATAGTGAACAATTCCAAGAATTTGAAACTGAATTCCAGGAATTTGGGAGCGAATTCCAGGAATTTGAAATTGAATTCCCAGAATTTGAAATTGAATTCCCAGAATTTGGAATTAAATTCTAGAAGTCACCTCACATTTTTTTGACTGCGACTGCTCGTACATTGCTTAATGCAATACAAATTTAATATTAAATCTTCTAAATCTTCTAAAGGAACAAAGAGATACATGTCTTTCACGTGTGTGGTGTGCAAGTAGAATAAATAGTGATTTTGTTTGTAACAAAAAAATGTGGTTTTTAACCTGTACGTTTTGTTTTTGTAAAATAATGGATTTCTGGTAGTCATTTTAGAACCTCGTTTTAACCATTTTGCGCCGGAGGACGTATATACACGCACAGTTTTCCCTAGATTAAAAAAGGATGACGCATAAACACGTCACGAGCGAGGCCAGAAATGTCTGTCAGCAGCGAGCAAATTAAGCCAGAAATGCGTGAGTGTGCTTCCCGGTACCATCAGCCTGAACCCGCCTCCAGGCTCCCAACATTCACATTTTTCAGAAATCCCACCAGATTAAATATGAAACTCTCTTCTGAAGCCCGCCATACCAGTGTTCGCATGGTATTGCTTTTATACATAGGAAGACAATTTCTTACCGGCGTTCTCTAGAAGCAGAAATGTGAACGTGTCGATGCCAGTGATCAGGCAACCTGCCCATATAGGAATCCTGCCCAAGTAGGAATACAAACAAAACATGCAAAGCCAATGTTACTTTAACTAGTTCGTGCCGTAGGACGTAAATACATGCAAAGTTTTCCCCAGATTCAAAACGGATGACGCATAAACACGTCACGAGCAAGGCCGGAAATGTCTGTCAGCAGCGAGCAAGCCTGGAAATGCGTGGGTGTGCTTCCTGGTACCATCAGCCTAAACCCGCCTTGGATCGAGTTTCGTTAAAAATAATCTTGCGTCTCGGCTCGGTGATGTTAAAAAAGTAATCCTTGTTACCACAACCAATACTGTTTGTTTCAGAAAATGTACTTTGTAATAAAAACAGAAATAGATTACGAACAAAGTCAGTGTTGGAAGTGGGATCTCTGAGTTTAAAATGATGTAAAAATTAAAATGAAATCATAATTCACATTTAAAAAAACAAAAAACAAACAAGACTGCACTGACTTATGTGGTCAAGTTTATAAATATCGTCAGACTTTGATTATGCAGGGTAGGGACATGGCCTTATCAAATTAGCCATTTGTAAATAAATGGGCCAAATTATACTTTATTAGAAAACGAGGTATATACAACAGTTGCGTTTTGCTCAATTCGCATAAATGCGTCTGAAAACAGGATGCTCAAACAATCCTAGGGCATGTAGAAAGTCAAAGAATCCAGACATCCTTCTGGCTCAAAGTTTGCAAACAAGAGCAGAACTCACGTTCCTTTGGAGAGAAGGTTGATTGCTATCGCCGAACCAATCACTTCTTGGATGTCCGATCCTATAATAGCAATCTCCATCATGATCCACAGTAGGATACGTGGAATGGTGGGGTATTCCTTATAGCATATCTCCGCCATGTGTTGACCTGCAGATGAAATTGAGGAGCAAGTTTTAAAAAAACCAAGAACCACGAGTCTCGCTTACTTTTTTAATTATCATATTTTACAACTTGACCTCAAATGAATATTGACTTCAGTATGTCACCTTTGACCTAAGTATTTGACCTTTAATATCATCATTATAAAAAACACCCCCCAAATCCACCCATTCCTGATAATTCAAGCAATTACCAATGGTGTGTCCTACCTTTAACCTTAACTTCCCAGGCCTTCATTTGGGATACAGTGCACAGTACAACCAGCATGTATAAAACTTCATGCACTACCGAGTCTCATAGGCCAGTGTACTAAATTGCTTTGTTTCATCTGAAGTAGGGTCAGGGAACCAGACTATAAGAACAGCATTTTTTCCGTGGTTGTTCCAAAATCTATGAACGCTAATAAAAGGTATAATACACCATTTGCGGATATCAAAACATTTTACTACCAAATTATTTGAAAGTAAATAATTCTTGAAGGCATCCAGTAAAATGGGGGTGAATTTGTACTGATGAGACCAAAAATGGGACCAAATTTGTTCATGTGCTAGTACAGTTATTTATACATCAAAATACCATTATTTATACCCCTGAAAATGTGGACCTTTTGGTAATTTAATAAAGGGGGGGGGGGGCGTATGCACCCGTCGCACCCCCCCCCCCCCCCCTGCATTCGGGCCTGAACATGTCAGTATATAACAATACTCAATGCTATAAAATATGAGTTCCCTGATGACACATCCAAATCAATAAAATAACAGACTACATTCATTAAACCTGTTGAATAGGAAACAATGCCAAAATGTAGACACATCCCTAAACAAACAAAACTAATCTATATCACTAAGGAAATGATGACTATGCATGTGATCAGATGTCGAAATCGAAAAAGAATAAAGCGTTATATATGCACCCCCACATCCTGCCTGATGATGACCTGTTTACTGATAACAAAAAATGTGACCCGCTCTGCAAAAATGAATCTGATGTCGCAAAACACATTTTTACGTAAAGGGCTGTTTATTGTCTCGGAAGTGATTTTTCTTTCAAACAAATAATATTTTAGTTTTAATTCATTTTGGTTTTTCCGACACCTATATTTTCAGATCTGATCGATTGAAAAGATTGTTTTGATCCCTAAATTAAATTTAACACAGGTTTTGTCATTCTCTAATACCATAAAGCACTACAATCGTAAATCTTCATTTCTTTTCAAAGACATTTTGAATATAACTGAGAACAAGCAAGTTTCCCAAAATTGTAAAAGACCAATGCATTACACTACAGAGTTGTGCCATATATCAAATGAAAGCTTATTTCCTGCTTTTTCTGACCAACTGTAAAATAAAGAACAAAAACATTTTTAACACACCAGACTTATTTTTGCAGAGTGGGTCACAAATGTCAACTTTAATAGTCATAAATGATGTATTGAAGCTAGGACCTTGCTTTTGTGCAAACTGTACTGCAATTTACCAGAACGCAAAGTACAATGTACATTGTGTATCTGTCAAGGTCATTCCAGGTCAAATCCTACACCTTTTCAGGGACAACCTATCAATTTTTATTTTTTTCGACTTTGCTAGTATTATTTGACAAACTTAATTTTTTCGAAAATTAAACATGTTGCTCTTTATCAAGGATACACAACAAAATAAATGCAAAATTTGAGCATGAGGTCAAACAAATTCAGCCCCAAACATCCAATTAAAGCCTCCAGTAGAATTGTTTTTAAACTGCAGGATTGGAGAAACTTTTATAATATCAATCTTGAGTTGTTCATGTAGTGGGAATCGTTCAGAAAATCTATACCCGCTGTCCTGGGACAAAATGAAGAACATCAGCACTGAGCTGTTGGCCTAACAGTGAATTCTAAGCACTTCATGCCAAAAGCCATGTTCGCACTGGACTTAAAATGATAAAACGTACCTAGACGATGGGTCCTTTTCCCATTTTAAGTCCAGTGCGGACAGCCTAGGACGTTTTCCTCTCAGGTACTTCTCCCGAGTCCAGTGGGTACTTCTACCGGCCAACTGCTGCCCGGGAAAACGTCCCCGGTCCCTTTTCCCTAGACGATAAGTCTAGTGCGAACAGCGCGACTCGGTAAAAGCGTCCCAGGAAAACGTCCACCCGGCCCTCCAGTGCAAGGTCACGCTATACAAGGCACTGCGCATGCGCTCTTTGCATTGTTTACGTGCGGGCACGCTGATGCATGCAAATCGCATCGTGATCACATTCGCATGTGGTTCTGCAAAAAGATTACGTAGAGTTGGGGTTCCTTTGGTCAGTAGTTGTTGCGATGAATACCGTACCTTCGATGGCGTCGTCAATGACGCGATCGGAAAAAAACCGCGCGCGCGAATGGGTACACCGGGGTCAATGCAGAAAGGTCATGCAAAGCGCCCTCATGAGTCATTATAATGACAGCTCGGCTACTTCTCCCACGGTCTCGGTAAAATTTTCCCGTGTCGAAAGTCCAAGTGCGAACAGTGGTAACATTTGACCATTTTTTATTTTACCATCGTCTCAGTAAAACCTTCCCCCAAAAAAGTCCTATGCGAACACGGCTTTAGAAATCAATGGAAACGGGACACCTCCTTTGTTATGACAGGTTTTGATGCAAGGCAAAAATATAAACCAGGGGCCAGTTTCATAGCATTGCTTAACAGTTTAGCAGAAAAGTTGTGTTTACTATAGCAGAAAGTCATGCAGCCATGCATGCAAAAAACCATGCAGCTAGCTTGTGTGTATAGACTTTTCTATTGTTAAACGTAGGATACACCATTGGTAATTGCTTGAATTATCATGAATAGGTAGATTTTGGGGGTTGTAATTTATAGTAAATATCGTTTAACTGACCTGTCCAAAGTTTTACAATCAAGGATGCCGAGAAAAGCAAAAAAAAAAGCGTTTGTTTTCAACTGGCATCGAGCAGTTATTCTTAAACTATTTGTGTTTTTTCGCGATCGCCGTCCGGCCTCGAATCAGTAATTACTTTCAGATAAGTAAGATATTTCTTAATAATTCGGCAGTAATTTTTTTCGATATCTGCAAATGGTGTATACTGTATCCTACCTTTAACTTAAGCCATGGATTAACCCTAACTGCCCCAAATGTGCCAAACCCCCCCCCCCCCCCCCCCCCCCTCCTGTTGTCATAAAGGCAGAACGAACATACAATTGATTATAGTTGCCTAGGATCCATTAGTGGTGTTGTATGTATTAGAGGCTATGATACACCAATGTGTACAAAGAAAACAAACTGATGAATTTGGTCCATTACCCTGCAGAGGCAACTTTTTCCTTCCAGGGTCAAACATGCTGTCATGCTTTTACTGAATGAACTTAAAGGTAGGATTTGTCACCATTTGCAGATATCGAAAATATTTATTTATTTATTATTTACCCTGGGGTAACCTCTCAGTGAAACACTGTTTTTCAGAGGGGCCCAGCAGTTATATAATTTGAATTGCGAAGGACGCGGCTACAACGTAGTCGAGCCGCTGGCACGTAAAGGCGCCTCTGGCAGCCGGCCACATCGACTCATGACTACGGAGCACAGCCTGAGATCGAAAGTGATTTTATATATATTATTTTTTTTTTTTTCTCCAATTGAGCCAGGAACACCGGGGCAAACCCCTTCTCTTAGCGATAAGTGTTACTGGGTTCTTTTATGTGCATTATACTGATTATTATTATACAATACACGGGACCTACAGCTTTACGTCCCATCCGAAAGACGAAGCAATAGTGGTTTCAGTGCCTTGCTTAAGGACACAAGTGTCGAGACCGAGATTCGAACTCACGCTCTGCGGAACAGAAAACCGGGTTCTTAACCGCTCGGTTACGACACTCCACCTTTTGCAGATATCGAAAATATTTACTTCCGAGTCTGTTATTAAGAAGTATCTTACTTATCTGAAAGTAAATAATGATTCTAGGCATCCAGCTACATTATTGCGCTAGATATCCTGTAATTATCCCGAAAAATTTAATTATATTTTAAAAAATTTGGACGCCGATCGTGAAAAAAACAAGAACAACATAAGAATAACTGCCCGAAGCCGGTTGAAAACTAACGCCGTTTTTCTTGCTTTGCTCGGGATCCATAATAATAAAACTTCGGACAGGTCAGTAAAATAATATTTACTATAAAATCCTATATTTAAAGTCTATAAGATAGATGGTGCTGTGTTAGCACAAAATTGGCTTATTAAGCAGCTTAAACAAAATTATCAACGCCATACATCACAAGTTATAACTACTTGACCTGCTTTGACCCTTGAAATATCTACACACCCCTGGAAACATGGTTGTTAATAGATCAACATTAACAGAACAATGGTTTTATTATTTGTTTTTAGTTTAGTTTTTGTTTGCGGGGAGGCTAGGGTTAGGACTAACCTGTGGCATTGCCTAATCGTGCTGCTAACAGCTGAAGAACAAGACCAAGAACTGTGGACCACCACAGCACCCACAGGAGCTAAAAGCAGCAATCAAAAGTAATGAGAAATATAATATGCGTGATTAAAAAAAGAAGTAACAATGGCCAAGCACACAACTGCAAAGATGATGGTGATGTTACTTTCAGGGAATCGGAAGTCAACAAACCCCCGTTTATAAGATCATGATGTCAGTTTTTTTAGCAGGTTGAGATCAGCACAATTTGTTATCTACCGGTACAAGGTCACCATTTATACTCCTGGATGGAGAAAGGCAATTGTAGTAAAGTGTCTTGCCCAAGAACACAAGCACAATATTCCCTGTCGTGGTTCGAACCCACGAACCGTTTACACAAGAGTCAAACACCATAACTACTGGACCACAGCACTCCGCAAATTAATAAATATAATTTGTGTGTTAATTGACTCACTTTGTATTCGGCGATTGCACCCGACTGAAGATCCGACTCAATATTGCCAGGATCCAGATAGGCTATACTCATTAGAAATCCTGGCCCGGTGAACGCCCATAACTTACGGAAGCTGAATTTAGTCTGCCAAAAAAAGTGAAAAGAAAATCGGAAAAGTTAACAAGAAAAAATCTCAGTTTATAAAATATCTGGAATCTGCAGTGAGTTTCAGACATTTTATCTCTTAAAGGTAGGATACACCAGGGGGGGGCGGAGGGGGGCCCAAGAAAGTGCGCCACCAACGTTGAAATGTATCTCATTCGTTCTTCCACGCTCATGAGCCACACATCTCACACAGTAAATACGTATAGATCGCTACCGCGAAGCGCACCGTTGAAACACGTACAAATTTGCTCCGTGTATCGCTCTCCACATTTAGTGATTCATGCAACGTCCGCAAAGCCAGGTACACAGGCACGATCTACACGGATTTTGTTTGGGGCGATGTCATTTTCTGCCATTTTCGTTCGAAAACAACACGATAAAACGCAAGGAGGTCACAGGCAGATTTTTTTAAAAATTCAGTATATCACTGCTACATCCTTTTTTAACGTATCTATGGAAAAAAATGAGTGGGGTCAAAGCACGATTTTTCACAATTTATCGATTATTATTGCCCTTTTTAGGGGAAGGTATTTGTTAACGTCGTTTGAGTATTTTTGCACAATCTCCACGCGCATCAACGGTACGTCAACGCTTTATTTTTTCGACTGCTTTTTTCATTTTCAATACAATTTTTGTCATTGGATGATAAACATTAAGGTAAATAACAACCTTGTACAACTACAAAAGACAAGATGTTAAGATTGGATGCCAAAAACTCTTTATTTTTCGAGTGAGAAAATTGTTCCCCCCTATTTTGAGAATGGACGGTTCCACAGCGTTTCGCAATCACAGCCTCGAAGGGCCCCCCCTCCGCCCCCCCCTGGGATACACCATTTGTAGATATATCAAAAATGTTTACTACCAAATTATTAGGAAATATCTTACTTATTTGAACCTAAATAATGATTGTAGGCATCCAACAAAAGGATTGCGCTAGATATCCTGTAATTTTTATGATAAATTGAATTTTATTAAACAAAATTCACAATTGCCGGACAGCGATCGCGAAAAAAACCCAAGAACATAAGTCCCACTGCCTGACGCCGGTTAAAAAACGAACGCCGTTTTTTCTTGCTTTTCACAGCATCCACGATTGTAAAACTTTAGACAGGTCAGTGAAACGATATTTACTATAAAATACGGTACAGACCCCCCCCCCCCCCCCCCCCCCCCCCACCCAATCTACCCATTCATGATAATTCAAGCAATAACCAATGGTGTATCCTACCTTTAAAAAGGTAATTTTATTTTTATAATTTTATCCAGTTCGCACCGGATGACATACATAAACGCAAACTTGTCCCCAGATTCAAAACGGATGACGCATAAACACGCCACGAGTAAGGCCGGAAATGTCTGTCAGTGGCGAGCAAGGCCGGAAATGTCTGTCAGCAGCGAGCAAGGTCGGAAATGTGTGGGTGTGCTTCCCAGTACCATCGGCCTGAACCCGCTTCAGATCGAGTTTCGTTAAAAATAATCCTGCGCCTCGGCTCAGTGATGTCACTCATACCTCGTTTGTCTCTGGAATATTAATAGTTCCTGGGTTGGATGTGTCCTGTTCGTCGCCTTGTACTGCGATGCCTGTAGTACAGGCCTCATTGGCATCGCTGTTAGCTGAAAAAGTATCGTATTCGTAGCTGTCGAAGTAGCTCAGTTTTTCCGGCTCGTTGCCTAGTAATGGTTTGGCCTCCTCAGGGCTTTCCATGACGCTAGATGGTCAAACTTCTGTATCAAGAGCAAATTCTGTAACACAGGAAATGTTTTCTTAAAAACGGAATATTCCAACCTGGTACTATACCAACAACTAATTTAGGTGTATTTTACACTGCATGCATGCTAAGGCCGTCCAAATACATGTATACTGATTATATATATATTCGTGACCATCCACGACAAAAGGGCTGTAAAGTCGCCAGAGCTTATTTTGAGAAAAGGTCCTTTAAAATATGTGAAAAACAATTAAAAAAACAAAGAATGTTCATATTCAGTGTTACTTGTTGTAGCTATTAAACCATATCAACTATGTCTTGTAATACAAAATGATGTATACATACATCATTTTAAAGCTTATTTCTTGTAGATTTCATTTTTCTAAACATGGAGGTAGGAAACATCTCAAAACGTCAAGATGCCAACTTTTCAGCTCTTTCGTCGTGGACAGTCACATAATGAGATCATCCACTAAATATTTGAATTAGCTCATTGCTGGTTCGAAAAACATATTCCTTAAATAATCTTAGAAAAACAAGGAAGAATAAGGCTTGTCTAGTCCCATACCCAAATGTGACCCAGCGCGAGTAAATGAGACACTTTGAGGCCAAATTGAAAATTGAAATATTGATTTCATCATTTAAAGCTAAACAAGCTTTAAATGATGAAATCAAAATCTCAATTTGCATTTTTGCCTTAAACTTCAAAATCAAAGTGTCTCATTTTAATACTCGTGCTGGGTCACAAATAAGTTTGTGCATAAACCACCCGGCCTGCTGTGGATATGCTAAAATGGTTCATCATGGTTGAAATGGTTCATAAACAATGAGCCAGAATTTAAACCCACGATAAGCTTCTTGCATGCTTCAGAGCCAAGGCAGGCAAATTGAATGATAGAGACAGGTTATAATACTTGTTGTACAGTTGAGTGAGATACACACCTGATTCCTGAATCTCCCGTAATACTAGACAGCTTATAAGTTCCACAGTCGGTGAATCATTGCAACTGTTTATCTCGCGGTGTTTGTGGTTTGTACATCTTTACTTGTATGAATAGGGAGATGGACCTGTTTAGCTGACTATGCTTGGGTTTACATCACAACTTTTTTACACAACAATGTCAATGAGGATTACAAAACAAGTTACACAATGCAATGTCAGCTGACAAGCTGCGCTGCGCAATCATACCACATTGTAGTCTTGACTCAAGACTGGATATGGATGGGGGTTTATTATTTTGTTCCGAATCCGCCATTCCTCGTTTAGTTGCCAAAGTACACCAATAGAGGGGGCTATTACACTCTGACTGCTGGATATGGATCACAGACATTATACAAATATTGACTGCTTTGAGTGGTATAGTAAAACTAGCCTCCCGAGGTGATCCATGGAGCATTCTATTTTCCCGAGGCGAAGCCGAGGGAAAATAGAATGCTCCATGGATCACCGAGGGAGGCTAGTTTTACTATACCGCGAAATAAAGCAGTCAATATTTGTTTTATAACACCTCACTCACATATTCTGCACAATTTAAGCTTCCTGAAAGTATAGTAATGACAAACTAGACATGTGTTTGTGGACAAACACAGAGCTGTTTCGAGTGTCTTACATTATTTTCAATATGTGTGTGTGGTGGTCTATGTGTGTGCCAAGTCTCAAGTCGATCAAATTTACGAAAGTGTCAAAGTCAATAGTCTAAAGAAAAACGTGTACAAAACCTATGGGGGACAAATTGAACCTTTAACGTGACGTCACGTGACCTTGAATGACGCAATCGTACCGAATTTCTTCCAGAACCATATATGAGTGATGTTCTAAGTGTGTGCCAAGTCTCAAGTCGATCAAATTTACGAAAGTGTCGAAGTCATAGTCTAAAGAAAAACGTGTACAAAACCTATGGGGGAAAAAATTGAAACTTTAACTTGACGTTACGTGACCTTGAATGACGCAATCGTGCCGAATTTCTTCCAAGACCATCTGTGGGTGATGTTCTAAGTGTATGCCAAGTTTCAAGTCGGTCGGATGTACCAAAGTGTCAAAGTCAATAGTGTGAAGAAAAACGTGTACAAAACCTATGGGGAAAATTTAACCTTTAACGCAAAGTCACGTGACCTTGAATGGCGTAATCGCGACGAATTTCTTCTAGGACCGTCTTTGGGTGGTTGTCTAAATGTATGCCAAGTCTCAAGTCGATCGGATTTACCAAAGTGTCAAAGTGTATTGGCTGAAAAAACGTGTACAAATCCTATGGAAAAAAGTCTGAAAGTGGAAAAAAAAAAAAAAAAACTAGACATGTGTTTGTGGACAAACACAGAGCTGTTTCGAGTGTCTTACATTATTTTCAATATGTGTGTGTGGTGGTCTATGTGTGTGCCAAGTCTCAAGTCGATCAAATTTACGAAAGTGTCAAAGTCAATAGTCTGAAGAAAAACGTGTACAAAACCTATGGGGAAAAAATTGAATATTTAAGGTGACGTCACGTGACCTTGAATGACGCAATCGTGCCGAATTTCTTTCAGGAACATCTGGGGGTGGTGTTCTAAGTGTATGCCAAGTTTAAAGTCGGTCGGATTTACCAAAGTGTCAAAGACAATAGTCTTAAGAAAAACGTGTACAAAACCAAAGGGAGAAAAATGTGAACCTTTAATGTGACGTCACGTGACCTTGAATGACGCAATCGTGCCAAATTTATTTCAAAAACATCTGGGGGTGGTATTCTAAGTGTATGCCAAGTCTCAAGTCTATCGGATTTACTAAAGTGTCAAAGTCGATAGTCTGAAGAAAAACGTGTACAAAACCTATGGGGAAAATATCACCTTTAACGCAAAGTCACGAGACCTTGAATGACGTAATCGCGACGAATTTCTTCTAGGACCATCTGTGGGTGGTGTTCTACGTATATGCCAAGTTTCAAGTCGATCGAATTTACCAAAGTGTCAAATTGCCATGGCAGAAAAAACGTGTACAAATCCTATGGGAAAAAGTCTGAAGAAAAAAAAGAAAAAACTAGAAATGTGTTTGTGGACAAACACAGAGCTGTTTCGCATGTCTAAAATGCCTTTCAATATTTGTGTGGTGGTCTAAGTGTGTGCCAAGTCTAAAGTCGATCGAATTTAGTGCCAAAGATAAATTGGTTGAAAAAAACGTGTACAAATCCTATGGGGAAAATTAAACCTTTAATGTGACGTCACATGATACCCGATGATGTCATCATGATGTCATCTTAATTTTCGTCTGTAACACATCCTGGAATACTTGCATACCAAGTTTGACCCCAATCGGACATGTACTTCTAGAGATAGAGGGTCCTTAAAACTGAACCTTTAATGTGACGTCACATGACCCACGATGACGTCATTATTACGATTTTTCCCTTGGCCCTCCTGGGGATGGTGGTCGAGGTATGCGCTAAGTCTGAAGTCGATCAAATTTACGAAAGTGTCAAAGTCAATAGTCTGAAGAAAAACGTGTACAAACCCTATGGGGAAAAAAAGTGCACCTTTAACGTCACGTCACGTGATCTTGAATGACGCGATCGCGCCGAATTTCTTTCAGAAATATCTGGGGCTGGTGTTCTAAGTGTATGCCAAGTTTCAAGTCGGTCGGATTTACCAAAGTGTCAAAGTCAATAATCTGAAGAAAAACGTGTACAAAACCTATGGGGAAAATTTTACCTTTAACATGACGTCACGTGACCTTGAATGACGTAATCGCAACGAATTTCTTCTAGGACCGTCCTTGGGTGGTTGTCTAAATATATGCCAAGTTTCAAGTCGATCGGATTTACCAAAGTGTCAAAGTGCTATGCCAGAACAAACGTGTACAAATCCTATGGGAAAAAGTCTGAAAGAGGAAAAAAAAAAACTAGACATGTGTTTGTGGACAAACACAGAGCTGTTTCGGATGTCTAAGATGACTTTCATTATGTGTGTGCCAAGTCTGAAATCGATTGGATTTGCCAATTTTCCCAAGATATATAAGTTGAAAAATACATGTACAAATCCTATGGGAAAAACTGCACCTTTAATATGACGTCACATGACACCCGATGATGTCATCATGATGTCATCATGATGTCATCTTAATTTTCGTCTATAACACATTCTGGAATACTTGCATACCAAGTTTGGCCCCAATCAGACATCTACTTCCAGAGATAGAGGGTCCTAAAATCTGCCCCTTTAATGTGACGTCACATGACCCACGATGACGTTATCCTGACGATTTTCCACTTGGCCCTCCTGGGTATGGTGGTCGAGGTGTGTGCCAAGTCTAAAGTCGATCGGATTTACCAAAGTGCCAAAGATATATTGGTTGAACAAAAACGTGTACAAATCCTATGGGAAAAACTGAACCTTTAATGTGACGTAACATGACACCCGGTGATGTCATCATGACGTCATCTTAATTTTCGTCTATAACACTTCCTGGAATACTTGCATACCAAGTTTGACCCCAATCGGACCTGTACTTCCGGAGATAGAGGGTTCTAAAAACTCCACCTTTAATGTGACGTCACATGACCCACGATGACGTCATCATATCGATTTTTCCCTTGGCCCTCCTGGGAATGGTGGTCGATATGTATGCTAAGTTTCAAGTTGATCAAATTCACGAAAAGGTCAAAGTCAATAGTCTAAAAAAAACGTGTACAAAACCTATGGGGAAAATATTGAACCTTTAACGTGACGTCACGTGACCTTGAATGATGTAATCGTGCCAAATTTCTTCCAGAACCATCTGTGGGTGGTGTTCTCAGTGTAGGCCAAGTCTCAAGTCGATCGGATTTACCGAAGTGTCAAAATCAATAGTCTGAAGAAAAACGTGTACAAACCCTATGGGACAAATTTCACCTTTAATGTGAAGTAACGTGACCTTGAATGGCCTAATCGCGACGAATTTCTTTTAGGACCGTCTTTGGGTGGTTGTCTAAATGTATGCCAAGTTTCAAGTCGATCGGATTTACCAAAGTGTCAAAGTGCTATGCCAGAAAAAACGTGTACAAATCCTATGGAAAAAAGTCTGAAGAAGGAAAAGAAAAAAAAACTAGACATGTGTTTGTGGACAAACACAGAGCTGTTTCGAGTGTCTAAAATTACTTTCAATATGTGTGTGGTGGTCTTTTGTGTGTGCCAAGTCTCAAGTCGATCAGATTTACTAAAGTGTCAAAGGCAATAGTCTAAAGAAAAACGTGTACAAAACCTATGGGAAACAATTGAAACTTTAACGTGACGCCCCGTGACCTTGAATGACGTAATCGTGCCGAATTTTTTCTAGGGCCGTCTGTGGATGGTGGTCTAAGTGTGTGCCAAGTCTCAAGTCGATCGGATGTACTAAAGTGTTAAAGTCAATAGTCTAAAGAAAAACGTATACAAAACCAATGGGAGAAAAATGTGAACCTTTAATGTGACGTCACGTGACCTTGAATGACACAATCGTGCCGAAGTTCTTTCAGAAACATCTGGGGGTGGTGTTCTAAGTGTATGCTAAGTTTTAAGTCGGTCGGATTTACCGAAGTGCCAAAGTCAATAGTCTGAAGAAAAACGTGTACAAAACCTATGGGGAAAATTAAACCTTTAAAGTGACGTCACGTGACCTTGAATGACGCAATCGAGCCAAATTTCTTCTAGGACCATCTGTGGGTGGAGGTCTAAGTGTACACCAAGTCTCAAGTCGATTGGAATCACCAAAGTGCCAAAGTGTATTGGCAGAACAAACGTGTGTAAATCCTATGGGTAAAAACACTGAAAGTGGAAAAAAAAAAAAGGAAAAAAAAAAAAAACTAGAAATGTGTTTGTGGACAAACACAGAGCTGTTTCGCATGTCTAAAATGACTTTCAATATTTGGGTGGTGGTCTAAGTGTCTGCCAAGTCTAAAGTCGATCGAATTTAGTGCCAAAGATATATTGGTTGAAAAAAACGTGTACAAATCCTATGGGCAAAATTAAACCTTTAATGTGACGTCACATGACACCCGATGATGCCATCATGATGTCATCTTAATTTACGTCTATAACACATTCTGGAATACTTGCATACCAAGTTTGGCCCCAATCAGACATGTACTTCCAGAGATAGAGGGTCCTAAAATCTGCCCCTTTAATGTGACGTCACATGACCCACGATGACGTTATCCTGACGATTTTCCCCTTGGCCCTCCTGGGTTTGATGGTCGAGGTGTGTGCTAAGTCTGAAGTCGATCGGATTTACCAAATTGTCAAATTCAATATTTTGAAGAAAAACGTGTACAAAACCTATGGAGAAAATTGAACCTTTAATGTGACGTCACATGACACCCGATGATGTCATAATTACGTCATCTTAATTTTCGTCTATAACACACCCTCGAATGCTTGCAAACCAAGTTTGACCCCAACCGGACTTGTACTTTCAGAGTTAGAGGGTCTTAAAAACTACACCTTTAATGTGACGTCACATGACCCGCGATGACGTCATCTTGATAATTTTTTTCTTGGCCCTCCTAAGGATGGTGGTCGAGGTCTGTGCTAAGTCTCAAGTCGATCGAATTTGCAGAAGTGTCAAATTCAATATTTTGAAGAAAAACGTGTACAAAACCTATGGAGAAAACTGTACCTTTAATGTGACGTCACATGACACCCGGTGATTTCATAATTACGTCATCTTAATTTTCGTCTATAACACATCCTCAAATACTTGCAAACCAAGTTTGACCCCAACCGGACTTGTACTTTCAGAGTTAGAGGGTCTTAAAAACTACACCTTTAATGTGACGTCACATGACCCGCGATGACGTCATCTTGATTATTTTTTTCTTGGACCTCCTGGGGATGGTGGTCGAGGTGTGTGCTAAGTTTCAAGTCAATCGGATTCACCAAACTGTCAAATTAAATAGTCTGAAGAAAAACGTGTACAAAACCTATGGGGGAAAATTGCACCTTTAACGTGACGTCACGTGACCAAGAATTATGTAATCGCGACGAATTTGTTCTAGGACCGTCCTTGGATGGTTGTCTAAATGTATGCCAAGTCTCAAGTCGATCGGATTTACCAAAGTGTCAAAGTGTATTGCCAGAAAAAACGTGTACAAATCCTATGGGAAAAAGTGACAAAAAAAAAAAAAAACTAGACATGTGTTTGTGGACAAACACAGAGCTGTTTCGAGTGTCTAAAATTACTTTCAATATGTGTTTGTGGTCTTTTGTGTGTGCCAAGTCTCAAGTCGATCAGATTTACTAAAGTGTCAAAGGCAATAGTCTAAAGAAAAACGTGTACAAAACCTATGGGAAACAATTGAAACTTTAACGTGACGCCCCGTGACCTTGAATGACGTAATCGTGCCGAATTTCTTCTAGGGCCGTCTGTGGATGGTGGTCTAAGTGTGTGCCAAGTCTCAAGTCGATCGGATGTACTAAAGTGTTAAAGTCAATAGTCTAAAGAAAAACGTGTACAAAACCAATGGGAGAAAAATGTGAACCTTTAATGTGACGTCACGTGACCTTGAATGACGCAATCGTGCCGAAGTTCTTTCAGAAACATCTGGGGGTGGTGTTCTAAGTGTATGCCAAGTTTCAAGTCGGTCGGATTTACCAAAGTGCCAAAGTCAATAGTCTGAAGAAAAACGTGTACAAAACCTATGGGGAAAATTAAACCTTTAAAGTGACGTCACGTGACCTTGAATGACGCAATCGAGCCAAATTTCTTCTAGGACCATCTGTGGGTGGAGGTCGAAGTGTACACCAAGTCTCAAGTCGATTGGAATCACCAAAGTGCCAAAGTGTATTGGCAGAACAAACGTGTGTAAATTCTATGGGTAAAAACACTGAAAGTGGAAAAAAAAAAAAAAAGGAAAAAAAAAAAAAAGAAAAAAAAAAACTTTAACGAAAACAAAAGCTGTTTCGGTGAAAAACCGAAACAGCTAAAAAAAAAAAAAAAAAAAAGAAAAAAAAGAAAAAAAAAAACTTTAACGAAAACAAAAGCTGTTTCGGCTGAAAGGCCGAAACAGCTAAAAAAAAGAAAAAAAAAAACTTTAACGAAAACAAAAGCTGTTTCGGTGGAAAACCGAAACAGCTAAAAAAAAAAGAAAAAAAAAAACTTTAACGAAAACAAAAGCTGTTTCGGCTGAAATGCCGAAACAGCTAAAAAAAAAAAAAAAAAACTAGAAATGTGTTTGTGGACAAACACAGAGCTGTTTCGCATGTCTTAAATTACTTTCAATATTTGGGTCTGCAAAGTGTGAAGTCGATAGGATGTATTAAAGTGCTAAAGATATTTTGGTTGCAAAAAACTTGTACAAATTCAATAGAAAAAACTCAATAGAAAAAACTGTTCATATGGTCAAAACTGTTCATATGGTCATATTAGTTGAAAAAACGTGTACAAATCCTATGGGGAAAATTAAACCTTTAATGTGACGTCACAGGATACCCGATGATGTCATGATGATGTCATCTTAATTTTCGTCTGTAAAACATCCTGGAATACTTGCATACCAAGTTTGACCCCAATCGGACCTGTACTTCCAGAGATAGAGGGTCCTAAAAACTGAACCTTTAATGTGACGTCACATGACCCCCGATGACGTCATCATGACGATTGTCTCCTTGGCCCTCCTGGAGATGGTGGTCGAGGTGTGTGCTAAGTATCAAGTCGATCAAATTTACGAAAGTGTCAAAGTAAATAGTTTGAAGAAAAACGTGTACAAACCCTATGGGGAAAAAAATTGCACCTTTAACGTCACGTCACGTGACCTTTAATGACGCAATCGTGCCGAATTTCTTCAATGGCCATCTGTGGGTGGTGTTCTAAGTGTATGCCAAGTTTCAAGTCGGTCGGATTTACCAAAGTGTCAAAGTCAATAGTCTGAAGAAAAACGTGTACAAAACCTATGGGGAAAATTTTTACCTTTAACATGACGTCACATGACCTTGAATGACGTAATCGCGACGAATTTCTTCTAGGACCGTCCTTGGGTGGTTGTCTAAATGTATGCCAAGTCTCAAGTCGATCGGATTTACCAAAGTGTCAAAGTGCTATGCCAGAAAAAAATGACAAAAAAGAAAAAAAAGAAAAAAACTAGACATGTGTTTGTGGACAAACACAGAGCTGTTTCGACTGTCTAACGTTACTTTCAATATGTGTGCTATAGGTCTATGTGTGTGCCAAGTCTGAAGTCGATTGGATTTACACAAGTGCAAAAGATAAATTAGTTGAAAAAAACATGTACAAATCCTATGGAGAAAAATTGAACCTTTAATGTGACGTCACATGATACCCGATGATGTCATCATGATGTCATCTTAATTTTCGTCTGTAACACATCCTGGAATACTTGCATACCAAGTTTGACCCCAATCGGACATGTACTTCTAGAGATAGAGGGTCCTTAAAACTAAACCTTTAATGTGACGTCACATGACCCACGATGACGTCATTATTACGATTTATCCCTTGGCCCTCCTGGTGATGGTGGTCGAGTTATGTGCTAAGTCTGAAGTCGATAAAATTCACGAAAGTGTCAAAGTCAATAGTCTAAAGAAAAACGTGTACAAACCCTATGGGGAAAAAAATTGCACCTTTAACTTCACGTCACGTGACCTTGAATGACGCAATCGTGCCATATTTATTTCAGAAACATCTGGGGGTGGTATTCTAAGTGTATGCCAAGTTTCAAGTCGGTCGGATTTACCGAAGTGCCAAAGTCAATAGTCTGAAGAAAAACGTGTACAAAACCTATGGGGAAAATTAAACCTTTAACGTGACGTCACGTGACCTTGAATGACGCAATCGAGCCAAATTTCTTCTAGGACCATCTGTGGGTGGAGGTCTAAGTGTATACCAAGTCTCAAGTCGATTGGATTTAGCAAAGTGCTAAAGTGTATTGGCAGAACAAACGTGTGTAAATCCTATGGGTAAAAACACTGAAAGTGGAAAAAAAAAAAAAAAAAAAAAAGAAAAAAAAAAACTTTAACGAAAACAAAAGCTGTTTCGGTGGAAAACCGAAACAGCTAAAAAAAAAAAAACTAGACATGTGTTTGTGGACAAACACAGAGCTGTTTCGAGTGTCTAAAATTACTTTCAATATGTGTGTGTGGTCTTTTGTGTGTGCCAAGTCTCAAGTCGATCAGATTTACTAAACTGTCAAAGCCAATAGTCTAAAGAAAAAGGTGTACAAAACCTATCGGAAAAAAAATAGAAACTTTAACGTGACGCCCCGTGACCTTCAATGACGTAATCATGCCGAAATTTCTTCTAGGGCCGTCTGTGTATGGTGGTCTAAGTGTGTGCCAAGTCTCAAGTCGATCGGATTTACTAAAGTGTCAAAGTCAATAGTCTAAAGAAAAACGTGTACAAAACCAATGAGAGAAAAATGTGAACCTTTATTGTGACGTCACGTGACCTTGAATGACGCAATCGTGCCGAATGTCTTCCAGAAACATCTGGGGGTGGTGTTCTAAGTGTATGCCAAGTTTCAAGTCGGTCGGATTTACCGAAGTGCCAAAGTCAATAGTCTAAAAAAACGTGTACAAAACCAATGGGAGTAAAATGTGAACCTTTAATGTGACGTCATGTGACCTTGAATGACGCAACCGTGCCGAATTTCTATCAGAAACATCTGGGGGTGGTGTTCTAAGTGTATGCCAAGTTTCAAGTCGGTCGGATTTACCGAAGTGCCAAAGTCAATAGTCTGAAGAAAAACGTGTACAAAACCTATGGGGAAAATTTAACCTTTAACGTGACGTCACGTGACCTTGAATGAGGCAATCGAGCCAAATTTCTTCTAGGACCATCTGTGGGTAGAGGTCTAAGTGTATACCAAGTCTCAAGTCGATTGGATTTACCAAAGTGCCAAAGTGTATTGGCAGAACAAACGTGTGTAAATCCTATGGGTAAAAACACTGAAAGTGGAAAAAAAAAAAGAAAAAAAAAAACTTTAACGAAAACAAAAGCTGTTTCGGTGAAAAACCGAAACAGCTAAAAAAAAAACTTTAACGAAAACAAAAGCTGTTTCGGCTGAAAGGCCGAAACAGCTAAAAAAAAAAAAAAAAGAAAAAAAAAAACTTTAACGAAAACAAAAGCTGTTTCGGTGAAAAACCGAAACAGCTAAAAAAAGAAAAAAAAAAAAAACTTTAACGAAAACAAAAGCTGTTTCGGTGAAAAACCGAAACAGCTAAAAATCTCCGAATTATACGTCTCTTGATCATACGTGTACTTTGTTGCCATGATGAACGGGTGCGAAGGTGATAGAGCAATGTTTACGCAATGCACCGAAACACACGTCTGGGTTTCAGTCACGCTTTCGTTGCTATGCGCATATTCGTGTGTTGCTATGCGCGTAGTCCTTTTTGCGTGGTATAGTCTTTTTGGATAGTCTTATTTCTCCATGGTACAAAATAGTAAAAATAGCAAGTGACACGTGCCGCGCTCTCGGCCAATCAAGACACAGAATCTGTGAGTGAGGTGTTATAAATAAACCTATAGACCGCCAGTCGTGTGCACAAAACCGTGATTCGCAAAGTATGGGCAAAACGACGCGTAGGCTGCACGGCATGCGCGTGTAGCTATAAAAAGCCAAGCGCGTATAATTACGCGCCTATCGTGCAACGCACTTTGCACGCGCATTCATATAGTCGTGTACACTATCTTTCGTTCGACGGGCAACGCACCGCGCGCTTTTTACGTTCTGTGCGCATACCGGGCAACGCGCTTGACACAAAAATGGGCCTAAACGTCTTTATTTGAGGGTATCAAGATTGACACTGGTTATGCTTAATCTACATGGTATATGGTATAGCCCTATGTAATTTTCTTTTAAATCGATAAATGCTTTTATATAATTATTTCACTGGAACAGTTCGGGTGTGTACAAATTCCCTATACCGAGGGCTAAATTTGCCCATAGTTGGTATTTTAGTCGGGCGCCGCGAAATCACGAAATCATCCTGTAGTTTTGAATAGGACCTGGCGGTCTATATGTTTATATGTCTGTGATATGGATGGAGCACAGCCATTGATCTGCACGGGAGGGAGGCTAGAGGTGCACTAGCCTAATTCAAGTCCCCTTGAAAACAGTGTAAAATCAATAACGTTCAGGACCAAGTTTCATGCAAACCGACATCACTGGAGTTTCTCAAACAACAATCAGATTATTGTCTTGGTCTTTATCTTTCTATTTCTTGTCAATTGTTAGTGGGTTAGCCAATTTCATTTTTTAATATTCACACCAAAAGAAACTCACCTCCCGAAAAGTGATACTTCCCGAGCCTTCAAGCAGCCATTTTACAAATGGCATCCCTCCACGTTCTAGGGCAATTAGGACCCATTTTTCAACTGTAATTTTATCAAGTCTTCCCTCAGATTGAAACAAAAAAACAGGAAGTTGATCCTAGGCGAAATTTACACAACCCCACCATGTTTTTTTACCAAACGGCCTCCTTTTTCATTAAAAAACGGGGGGGGGGGGGGGGTGGGGGGCGCATTTCATGCTAATGAGTTCGCGTAGAAATTCTCCCTTCTTAGGGTAGTGCACCCACATCTAAATAAAACCTAGAAATGACATCCGTTTTCAAAACTGTTCTGAAAATTGATCCGCGTATGGAATGTGCAAGTACGCGAAACGCTCATCGCAGGCGTGGCGCGCGCACAAGAGGGCGTGCGCATGACATGGCGTACGCATTACGCGCGCGCTTTGTGACGGTCGCACTTTTGTCTGTTTTGGCACGTGTACTGTGGGTTTGCGTGACGTTTTGTTCAGGCCGTGTATGTTCTGTGCACTTTTGGGACCATGATACACCCTGAATGATTGTTCGCCTTTTGCGGACGTGTAAGAAACCACATTTTGTGCAATGGTGCGGTGTGCAGTTTATGGGAAACACACAGCGTGTATTTCGTACACTACCTTGAATGAAAACGACTCAGCGCGCATGATGCGGGGGCGAGTACTATTTGAGCTAGCTAGGCTTTGAATGTCCTCGGAATGTGACAGGTTCACGCGACTCTTGCGTCAAGACTGACTTCAGAACAAAATCGCGTGACAATCGAGGACTTACCGGGTCATGATAGAAAGATAGAAAAAATATAGTCAGAAACTGGCTTTTTTATTATCATCGGTAGCGATAATACTGGGATGGGGAAAACAACATACAAATCAAAACAAAGAAAATCATATCTCAAACTCGGAAGAGAGGAAGCATCAGCGTCAGGAAAGACTGAATTTTGGTGTTTACAATAAGCATTATTGATATAGATTGGGTTTATACTTGCATAACAATGCCATGTACATGTATGTGAAAACATGTTTTGGGGACTTCCCGTTTGTCAATATCTCCTATAAATTAAATAAATACAGACGGTTCTGTGTTGCAAATCGCAATCCTTAGTAAAACTATAATATTCAATATATTCCTTCGCACATTTGAACGGAGTCTTTTGCCAGCATTTAGTTTGTGTTCAAGATAGTATAATTATACACAATTCACAAAATACTAAATTATTATAAAATACCTTACTTGACAAGTGATTGACAGTTTCAAGCATCTTGTAAAATCACGGCCCCTGATGTGATGTAGCCCACAATTTATTGAATTCGTCTGAAGGAAGTCAAGGAACTAGACTGCAAGAACAATTAATCCCCTAACCCACCCATTTTCAAACAATTGCAGCAAAAACAAATGGTATATACTTACCCTTAATCTAAATTTTTTAAGATACTGCCTGATTTAATTTATAAAAGAAACCACAAATTTTAAGCGAGTGACAGCGAGGTCAAAAGTAATACAAAAACAGCAAAATATAAAAATGTACACATAATTAAAAACAAAAGGTCGGTTAAGGTGCTGAAGAGGAATAAATGGTGGTGATGAAACTCTACAGTTGAAATATGCATTTTATTTTAATATAATGTACAAACCTAAAAAATATGGCAGATTTTAAGCGAACCATTACCCTCGTTATCTTGTAGTAATTTGCCAAATTTATCATGTAAAGCGGATCATTTGAGAAAAAGTAATAGTACACGTTCCTAAAGGTAGGATACACCATTTGCAGATATCAAAATTCTTTACTACCAAGAAATATCTTACTCATTTGAAAGTAAATAATGATTCTAGGCATCCAGCAAAATGATTGCGCTAGATATCCTGTAGGCCTAATTATTCCGAAAAAAAAAAATTGTATAAAGAAAAATTCGCGAGACGGCGATCGCGAAAAAACTAAGATAACATAGGGATAACTGCTTGACGCCGGTTGAAAACAAACGCTGTTTTTCGCGCTTTTCTCGGCCTCCATGATTGTAAAACTTCGGACAGGTCAGTTAAACGATATTTACTATAAAATACAACCCCCCAAATCTACCTATTCATGATAATTCAAGCAATTACTAATGGTGTATCCTACCTTTACATCTGCATAGCCTAAAATACGTGTGGTCTAAACTATCACATACTATCTAACACTCTTCTTTCAACTACGCATATAAAAGTGAACTATTGTCACTGTAATGCTACCAAAGACGGAAGGCGCTTTTCATCATGGAAGACTTTGAGAATGAATTTGCATGTTGTTGTTTTTAACGTTTTTTGGAGGGAAAGACGTTCTCTTTGTATTTGCCGCTGACGTTACCCGGAGGATCGTAGTTAAACACGGCGAACACCTCATTCTGTTTGCGAGGATTGACGGCAACACCGATCCCAAGCCGCCGGCTGCCTTTCCATACGACTTGCGTGAAATGTCCTGGGGAGGAGAACGGCACAAAACTGATTGTAACCCATGGGTCGACGCTTGGGGGCGCTTAACCTTAGACCTTTCCAGTACACACCAGTAAATAGACTACCAAACCTCGGGGATAAATGGGCTTTATTCACGATTCGGCCATATTAAACTTACGGACTGAAATGACTTAACATTTATTACAAAATAACACTAGTCTGTTTTAAGCCACATTAAACATATTGAAACAAATATTGAAAGTGAGGGTAAAATGCCAAAAACTATTGGTTTTCCCAGCTATTTTAAAACATTTTTCTTATAAATTCACCAACTCTCACCTTCAATTTCGTCCAAGAAAAAAAAAATTCCACACGCTTTTAACAAACCAATTTAGTCATTTACTATTCAATTTCAAATGTTGGTCACTCTAAACTTTAAACACTGTCTCAAGATTATTTGTCATTACAGATCAAATTCGTCAAAGCTGTTGTGGAAAGGCAGCATCCAGAGTCAGAATTCGTCTTATATCAATTAATTTCAAACTTATGTTAAATAATCACTCAACAAGAGTGAAACTCTTAGATAGTAGTATTTACTCTTTACATGGTACATGTTTTTATGTTAATATGTTCCATCCACAATGTCTTTGTAAGGTAAAACTTGTCAAAAAGGTTTTTGTATAGTAATTAAAATAATCTCAGAAAAAGTCTACTTTTCCAAACTTCCAGTTACCTGTGCCCGACGAAAATCCTCCACTGTTGAAGTTGTACCTGTTGATTTCATCATAGAAAGATTTGACCGCCTTATCCCCTGTATTCCATAAAGAAAAACAACGATGTTATTTAATACCTCGAGCAGGTACAGATTAGCAGGTAGTGGTGGGTGCGTACTGCTCAACACCCCGAGAACGAGATTTAGGTATTCACCTGTTAATTCATCCAAGCCCCTGGAGTCAGCCGCATAGTAGATATTCTCTCCATACTTATGATCCGTCCGGTGCTGAAGCTGCCCGTTCTTAGCGAGCTTATTGGCCCACTCTTGCGCGTACTGGCTGATGTTGCCGTTTACTTTGATGCTGGGGGCGCCGTGCATGGACCTGTACTTGTTGTGGGCCTTGAGGGCGTCCCGTTTGAACTTTGACCTGTAGCCTGTTGAGGTGACGCAAAAGTTAAAGGTCACTGAGAACATAGAATAAGCCAGTTCAATATTCAAACTGCGCATGTGCACAACAATTTGCGAGTTTTTTCTCTTTGGGAAAAAAACATGGCAGAATGCACACTGGGATATGGGGGGCATGGTAATAAATGGAAACAAAAATTTTGACACACAAAAAAACCTGTCCAAGCGTTTTTGTTGTTAATGTTACCTCAGAACACGACAATCTTCCAATGCACAATGTACAAAATGTGACTTTTTAGAAACACCAAAATTAATGTATAGCGATCAACGCGAGAAAAAGGCAACACTAGCGATCCGCGATCACTTGTTTTACCATGGAGGAATTTCTCCATGGTTTTACCCACAAAATCGGATCAGTTTGTTTGTATCGAGATCACTTATTGTTGTTGAGTATTACAAATATACAGAAATAATAACCATTATGTTCTCATGAAGATTACAGCACAAAAGTTTTACCCACAAACCTATGACATTCTTCGTCAGTTACTCATCCAGCCCGAATACTCAACACAAATGTATGTCGGCCAGCGCGGAGGAATGTGACATTACAACTTAACCCTTGTCTAGACAGCGAGTTGATGTCTTCACGCGTGTGAATCTTAAAGGAATGTAATATTCAGTTTGACAAAGTCACAGAATCCATCTGCCGCAAAACATTACCTGTAGAGCCCACCTAGAACATTATAAATGTGTGGAAGTATTACAACATGGTCGGTGTATTCAACGCAATTATTTGTCCAAATAGAGAATTAACCTTTTCTTCTTGTGACACGAGTTGCAACGGGAATATTTCTAACAAAGTGATCTCAGCTTTTGTGGACACAATTGGAAATTAGTTGGAAGTTTTAAATAATTTTATTCAAGTATATTCGAATATAATGTACAATATCAAAATTGCCCTGCAGATGCTGCGAATTTGCAGTTTAAGCTAAAAACAAATTTGATAATTATATTGCCGACTAATATACGCCTCTGTGGTAATAATAGATCAAATCGAGAGTGTTAATAATTTCGGCTGCACTAAAAACAAACAAAATGCTCAACATGTTCGCAAGTTGAAGTCGTCTTGTCCCGGCATTGTAAGGTCATTGTAATACATTCCAGGGATGACCTCTGACAAATAAACACATGCTTCAGATTAATAAATACCAAGACATGACATGCATATAGTAATCATTGCTGCATGGGGAATTCCTTGGACGGGTTGTTATTTATGCACGAAGATCTACATCGTAGAAATACTTGTCATTGCTTGTTAAAGAAATAAATACAGTACTATGTGAGGGAGATTTGTAATCATGGTTAATGCTTATACATGTTATTAGTTTCATAAGATATCGTGAAAAGTGAAACGAGTCTGCCAGTTTCGTTGGTTGTTGTTGTTGTTGTTGTTGTTGTTGTTTTTGCTAACATCGGAGTAAAGTTTATCTCTGTTCGTTTTGCCAACATTTAAGTAAAATTGTTAATTTGTTCTACCTAGTATTTTAGTAAGAATAAGATTAATCGGAAGTATAGTCATACGGTGTATGAATACAATCTATAGGGTTAAAGGTAAAAACAAACATTTACGGAATCAAGAGCTGTTTCGGAGTCTGTTCTCCGAAACAGCTTAAAAGAGACACCCTATTCTACATACACTACACAGATGTTGGTCAAATTTGACAGCAATTTGACCATCATCACTCGGCAGCCATTTTGACGTGCGTCTCTAAAAAGCTTAACATCCGGGATTTACATTTACGAACGCTTTAGCGCAGATTTGGATGAATAGCGCTATTGTTTAGAATTCAAGCATTTGATAGGCAAGCTTAAGAAAAAGCTGTTAGTCAAAGCATGGAGGAATAATCCTCCATGGTCAAAGCAAAATTGTGTACATGTTTTTAAGCAATTTCGTTTGCTTCTGCTTGATAAGCTTTTGCTTTTGCTTATAAGAAATGATTATTTGTTTCATGTATTTGGCGTAATGTCAGTCAAGGCTTAAAACTATTACACATTGGTAGCTGGTGAAGCCCATTTTGTTACAAAGAGAGGGAGGAATAATTAGCTAAATTAGTAAATAATATACAGAAAAAAGCAGTTCCCACCGTAAATTCTGTTTGTTTAAAAAAAACTTTAGTTTGCACTTTCGTGCATCACAAATCTACAAGGGAATAATTCACACTGGAACAATATTTACGTGGTTGCGACGTCTCTTAGTTTTGAAGAAACAAATGAAAAGTCAAAAGGAATGAGCACAATTTTTCAACGATTAGTTACACTAACAGATTCAGAAACAAACCGAACCAACAAACAACAGAAACCCATAAAGCCATGCACCTTATCAAAACCGCAAAGTTGGGAGGGCCTTTAGTGGACACGGTATATTCAATTTGATGAAAGACACTGGTAGTACGTGGTAGACCGTTTACGAACCGGGTTATTTCTTTGCATAAATAATTGATAGTGTGCTCAAACGGTCGACTTGTCCTAATAAGGAAGGGATAATCATGTTTGTTTCACCATGAAAAAAATAAACCGGAACACGCACACTTTAATATGATTCAACAGACAAACATGTGGATGTTTTTTTAATTTGTGCTTCTGCACGTCGGCTCCAGACGCGAATTGCATATTCCATGGAGCTAGACCGGTAGCTTATTCCCACGGCCCGCTGTGCCTTCTGGGATCCACATTGAAGGTAAAACAACATTCACAAATAATATGAAATAAGCCTTGAACTTGAAAGGGAGGGCCAATGAGGAGACGAAAGAAAATTAAAAAATGACTTGACAAGTTGCAAAGTCGAGTCAATATAGGCAAACTGGTGCACAATGATAGGATTGTTCACAAATCTTGATGATAAAAACATGGCATTATTTTGGCACACTGTCAGAGCATAGAGAAAGGACCATGAGTATGAGTATGTCGTCATGAGAAAGATATTTGGTATAGGGGTGCACCACCCTAATTGAAAGGAGAATTTCTACGCGAGCTCATTTGCATGAAATGTGCCCCCACAATTTCTTTTGAAAACGGATGCCGTTTGGTGAAATAAATGGTGGGATTGTGTAAATATAGGATAGGATCAACTCCCTGGTTTTTGAGCTTCAATCTGAGGGCAGACTTGACAAAATTACGGTTGAAAAATGGGTCCTAATTGCCCTAGAACGTGGAGGGATGCCATTTGTAAAATGGCTGCTTGCAGGCTCGGGAAGTATCACTTTTCGGGAGGTGAGTTTCTTTTGGTGTGAATATTAAAAAATGTAATTGGCTAACCTACTATAAATTGAAAAGAAATGGAAAGATAAAGACCAAGACAATAATCTGATTGTTGTTTGAGAAACCCCAGTGATGTCGGTGTGCATGAAACTTGGTCCTAAACATTGTTGATTTTACACTGTTTTCAATGGGACTTGAATTAGGCTGGTGCACCCATAGGGCCATCGCAGGTTTGACCTTTTAGAAAACAATATACAATATATGCAGAAAAACATGCAGGGCAGCTATTTTGAACATTTTAAACATTATTCTACATGTACATAAGGACAAATCTGCGATGGCCCTATTGCTAAAATTCCATGCTTTTATCAATCGATTGAACAATTATTTTAAATCAATCTGCCTGACTAAAACAAATTGACAAACTGTAATAATAAACCTGCCTATATCGATAACTAGTATCCTTGAAATAGCCACTATTCAAATCCCCTAATTACCCTCTATTGATTAACCACTGCAAATGAAACAAAAGGACATGATTTGCAATCGGTAAAATGTGTTTCTAATAACACCATTGTATTTTCATCAATGCATACCCAACAAAATCACAGAAAAATTCCCATTGAATTTTTGTTCATAATAAATTTTTCATAATAAAATTGTCATAATAAAATTGTGAGCAATGAATATTTTCGGGGAGAAAAACGAAGGATAGCCACATAATTAGGGCTTAGTAATTAAGTAAATTCGGTACTTGGTCTCACCATGGTTTTACTTAATTCTAAAAATAAACTGGTTGAAGAGATGTTTTATAAATGACGCGCAGTACTCGTTATTACTATTAGCATATATTTTCTTTTTAATAATACCGTAATACGACACTTTGTACAATATTTGATGTCAGCATAACAACATATTAATATTTACCAACACGAGGTTTCGTTTCTATTTTTAGCATGACCAGCTATCGCGTTCGGAGGGCATGATCCCTGTTATTTTTTGCTTCGTGCTTCGTCCCAGAGCCGAGGCCACTAGCGGGATATTATTGACGTTCAACCCGTCAGCTGTTGCGGCAGATATGTTTACGGCAGCCTCAAGGGACGGATGGGGTCCAAGGCTAACAATCTACCGCAGGGCGCGAACCTAGCTGTCCGGTAGAACATTCTTTAAAGGGACAATGTATCATTTGTCAGTTGTGTATTTGTATCATTTGAAGCAGAAAATGTGCTCCAAATATCTTCTTCTTTCGTATGATGATAAGCAGCTTAGCGTGTTACTGCATACATCGGTTTGATGACATTAGTTGAAACAGGGTTGACCGCGTGAAGGTTGTCATCTCCCACCCCCTCCAAATATTACAACCAACCTTGTAAAGTTTTAGCTCTTTGAATGATGCATATTTCGAGAAAACAATCTTAGTTCTAAGACTTCGATTTCGCGACCACAGCAAGCAATTATCAATGGTGTATGCTACCTTTAAATGAAAACTAAACTGCACAAAAAGCGCAGCCAATATTCACCGCATTTTACAGAAGAAACAATCGGAAATCCCGATTGTTTACATCCAAGCATCACATTTCAAACTGAGCTGTCAACAAACTATAGACTGGTACTACGTAAAATGTATGTTACAATCCACTGTGAGGCATAGGGTCCCCCACGCTCCCAATTTGGCCTACATCAGTTCGAGTGACGTTTTGGGGAAAGTCACACAGCGAATCACTACTTGGCCTCTCTAGCGCTTTTACAAATGGCATGAGGGAAAAGGTTTTGCATCCAAAAAAACCTTCACAACACAAAAACCATTATGATTTACTACCTCCCCCAAGATATAATTGACTTTATGAATATTCATGTTCGACCTTGACGATCATGCCAGTCATGATCAAGACATTATATTGAGCCCAATTCTCTTTAAAGTACCCCTTTAAGTTTACAGAGTCTTATCATGTGGAAAGCATTATGTGGTGGTAAACATTATGTTGTCGATGGACGGAAGTTGAGACGAAGTAAACCAGTAATCACACGGATGTTTGTATAGGCTATGCAGCCTAATTTTACTAAGTTGGTACAGTATTTTCATGCGATATTTTCAAAGTCGAGAACCGTACCTTTTCTTTCGGTTACAAAGAACTCAAGTGATGCGGAACTTAGTGGCTCAACACTCTAGTATTAATGCTGCTATTGAAAAGCACACATGCATACAATTACAATTTGTATCAAAACAAGTATCACACGCGACAATTCAAGCGAAGCGCGTTATACTTTACGGTCTTGAACAAAAATCTAGAACCTGAAATTAATATTTGATTGAAAGCAGCATGACGCCATTTAAAAAATAATAATAATAATAATAATAATAATAGTAAACCTCCCTTTGAGCTAGAATATTTATTTTTAACTTTGTCATTCTTCCATAAAATGCTTCCCGCGATGGATGGACTCAAACGATTCATTTGTTTACGAAATTAATTTAGAGGCGAATCCGATTGAATATTTTATAACAATTTCATATTTGAGAGCAATATATTGCATCCTGACGCCACTTTCTTTTCACACGGTCAGTCACTGGAGAAAATATTGAAAAGTCAATAAATGTTGGGCTGAGAAACATTTCCAATTTTGTTAGAAAAAAAATGAAAATGTTCTTGACCGTTCATATACTTTGCACACAAGGAAATAAATGGCGTCAGATTTGCTGCCGCTGAGCGACACAAAACACAAGTTTTATGCCACGACTCCCATTGTGGTATTTTCTCCAGAGATTTCTTAAATAGATTGACAACAATGTTAATACTTATTGTCTGGTTAAACACAAATGCAGCTTACCGCTAGGACCAGATGATCCTCCGCTGAAACATCCACCCATCTCGCACTGATCTCAACCCAGCCGCCTCAGAAGTACTGTTGACCCGACTATACAGCGCGCGCTGGCCCCAACACAATATACCGCGTATAACCTCAAACCTACTCCACAAACACGACAGCGATGTAATGCGCGCGAACACACAGTGACTCTATGAACCGCCAAGCTTCCCAGATACAGCACGCAATACGTACAGTGTACATGTACACTATTTTCTCCCTCGACACAAAAACACCGAGAATGATCGACAACAGTAACTGTGGAAGGTGGGCGTACACGCGGATTTATGTTACCGCGGTACTGTTCTTTGCGGTCCAACGCGCGGTAACAATCTGGAAATTCACACAGAAAATAGCCACATGCATTCACAGGTTCCCCCCATTGAAAAAACAAATTACGCCCAGACGAAAAATTTAGTGCAAAGCCCCGTTAAAAAAACGCATTATATCGAAACAACTATTCAAATTATTTCTACAAAAAGTACAAGGTTCGCTGCAACATATTTGACGTTGCCTTATAATCTCTCGTACAGACGCGGTAATTCGTTGCGTTACGCAATGCGTGTGTGTGTTTTGTGGCGTTTGTTTATGGTGTAAATGGAGGACACATACCTGGCGACACGAGGGGTTAGGGTTAGAATCGAGGACGACCTCGATTGAGATTCGTGTACAAAACCAATGAGAGCCGTCGGAAAAAGTTAGAGTACAAACAAAGGACATTTTTGAGAGGAACAAAGGAAACTCCTCGATTTACACCATAAACAAACGTGTGTGGTTTTGTTTGTGTGCGTGGTAAAAAAAGAAAAAAGGGTTGGGGGGGGGAGGTTCATAATCTTGAGGATTATTACACCATACATGTACTTGACTGGGGAGGCGGGGGGGGGGGGGGGAGGGGGTTAAAGGTCAATCAAGTTACACGTTTGTTGTTCGGCTGTTAATGCTTTTCAGTGGTTATTTGGCATTTGAAATCAGTCTTCTTATCGAAAGGCATCGTCGCTTCGCTCAATAACCATTTTTAATTGGGGACAATTTTGTTTGTGTAATAAGATTAAAGGTAATGTACGACATTTAGTTTTGCTGAAAGCTTCAGAAATATGAGCATTTTATAGGAAATATTGGTACACTGACCTGTTAACAGTTTAGCTGGCAGTATTGGCATGACCAAGAAAAACTACTGTTAGTCTGGTTTCCTGACCCAGCTTACAAAGTGTGCGATTCCAAACAAAAATGTCTACTGACTAATGTGGTAATAGCGGGCTATATTATTGGAGAAAAGTCGGCCGACCATCGTAGGAATTTGAAATTGATAACAACATTCCACTTTTCTTAAACAATTACAGCACACCAGGGCCATGACGTCACAGGATGCGTAAGACTATTCACTTCCACCAAAATGTTTCATAATCGTTTGGCAGTTGTGTGTTTTGAGGTATAATTATTACCTTTAACTTCGTGTATTGATAAATCTGTCATATTTTGTCAATGATTAATGACATTATTTTGTTTATTCACGAGTGGACACAACATTCAAAATCAGTCGTTACAAAATAATAATTTGTTAATTTCACAGAATAGAAAACCATCCAGCTCTGCTTGCAAAGAAAATCACACGAAGGAAACGTTGCTGCAAATAAATTGTGACCCTAGCTTGCTGTGGTATTGAAAGGTTGAACCTAGGCACCACAAAACAATTTGGTATAAAAGGTCCGTGCTTAGATAACTACAGAGGGTACGTATGACCTGCACTTGAACAAACTAACGAAATGCCCTGCTGGGTAAATCGGCGTTCACAAGAAAAGTTTTTGTCGAAACTTGTTTGTAAAATGTCTTTGTATTCCTCTTGGGAAAGTGCATTTGCTGAATGAATTGTCAGTAGGGGCATTTGAGGCCAATATGCAGGTGTAGCATTAATTTCCGATTATAAAATACGGGATCATTGGTAGTATTGCGCATAGCCTACGGACTACCAGCCTAAATGGCGAAACTGAAAAATCAGGGCCTCCGTAAACATACGTCCACAGATTAAAAAACAAAACAATGTCAGGAATGATTGTCTTACTTTGAGCTACTATGCTTCACCGCAGGGGATGGAAGTAGTTGAGACTGTGAGGGTTTACACGTAACATCCGTGTCCGAGTCCGGTTCGGATTAATTTCGGCTCGTATAACCAAACAAAACAACGACCAATTTAATCGCGCAAGATTTTAGGTTAAGGACCATAGTACCCTAACAGGAAATCACATTGTCCTAAGCTTTAGATATTGCGTTGTACTATCTAATTTAAACAACAACACATATTGTATTTTGCCTTTAATATCAACTTGGGACCTACATCATTGCTTCTTATACAATTTTCTCATGGCAGCCTTGTTCCCCCATAGTAAGTCTAAATCAGGTAAACGTAAATGTGTGGTTCGAGGAGTTTATGCATTAACGCCCTTCCTACAACCAGGGATGTAGTCGAGTCCATCACAAGTCCCTGCAAGTCCCTGCAAGTCCCTGCAAGTCCATCACAAGTCCTTCAGTTCCAATTCAAATCACAAGCTATTCAAATCAGCTTTGACAAAAGCATTCCTTTGTCATTGTTCATCCAGTTACTTGTGATTGCCTTTATGAAGAGACTTGTGGCTGGCTTCACGAAAGGACTTGTGAACGGACTTGCAGGGACTCGACTACAACCCTGCCTACAACTCCTAAATGTATTTTGCCTGCTACTCCATAGCTAGCTTTAGAAGCACGCACAAAGCCCTGCAATTTTAAATGTACACGCATGGGTGCTCTAAAATGCGACTACATGTACTAATATCTAATCTCTTATCTATAATACATTACAAGTTATTCATAATGATTATCTATACATACAAGTTCTTGCTTCGGCGGTTTTTGTTATCTACATGTATGAGGCGGCTCTTGGCGGGCTTGTTGTAAGACTATTCATTTTATTTCCCGCGGTTTGAAGTATAGCGGGAAATAACTGTCTGTTGAATTCGGGCGCCGTACCGCATAATATATAATGCGTGCCAAGTGTACCGTAGAAAAGGCGTTATGTAATGAGTAAGGGTGAGGACCCGGTCATTGCTGCGTGATTAATTAGGCGGGTTGGGGGATGACCGCTGGTAATGGACCGAGCCGAATAAACAGTGAATTTGCTTCAATTTTCGAAAGCCGGGGCCATTACTGCAAAATATTACCCTCCACGTGATCGAGTCTCGACCAATCAGAAGCTATCAACTCTCCTGGGTAATTATTAAGTATTAATAAGGAGGAGAGACAAAAGAAAGCCGGTTCTAGCAAGCACTTCTCAAAAAACACCTGGTTCATTTGAGGAATTATTAATATTGAAAAGTTTGATTCTCAGGTGAAGCCCATATCCCCACCGAGGAGAGCGCTGAATGTTTTGGGGCGCAGTTTTTCAGAGCATTTTTGTTCTTTCTCTGTTTTTTTCTAGACGTCACGTTTCTCCGATGAATTGAATTCAGACGTTTAGCTAAGTTCAACAATTGTACATCAGTACACGTATACAGATATGCTTTTTCACGAGACACAAATTTTATTACGCTTATTAAATGTTCAGTACAAAACTGGTTACATTGAACTAAATAGGAAAAACAGACTGGTTTTTTTTCCGAATCTGATTAGAGTTATTTTAAATCGGCAGGGTATACCATAAATACGACATATAGCTGTAATATTTTACAAATGTTATTTAGTGTTGTTTGGTGTCATATATTTATTTAATTTGTATCAACAACAAAACAAAACAAAATCCACCGTGTGTAGAAGTGGGTTTATTTATGGTGTAAATGAAGGACACATCCCTGACGCCACGTCGGTGAATTGGATTAGGTGTGTAATCGAGGACGCCCTCAATTGAGATTCGAGTACAAAACAATAGAGAGCCGTCGGTAAAGTTTGAGTACAAATTAAAGTACAAACAACGGAAATCGTCGAGAGGAACAAAATAAATCCTCGATTTACACCATAAACAAACGTGCGTGTGTATGTACATGTACACTAATGTTGTTTCTTACACGTCCGCAAAAGGCTAAAACTTTTGACTACACCCAAATAGCTCAAGTTTTGGAAGGTCGCAAAATATGGACCCCAACATTTTGTTCTATACAAGAACACAAAAAAGCCAAGGATAGTTGTTCCGATATATATATATATATATTCTATTTTCAAATGCTCTTTCCGATTAACCTAATTTCGTTTAAAAAGTGTTTTCTAGCCCAATTGGGCGCTTCCATGACGTAATAACTCTTTAAATAATAACACTTTGTTCAGAAGATGATCGAGACATTACTGAATATCCAATTTACAATTTCAAACAGACAATTATTACAAATCTACATTTATTTTGTGCTTTAAACAGCTATCGTTGACTCGTCAATATTCTACAGTAAATAGCACCTGAATTCCACTCGCCAAAATGCTACCAATGGGCGCTCGAATAAATGACGTCGTGTACCCTGAAGCAATTAGCCATTTCTAGACAGGACCTCAACCAGGAAAACCTGTCAAGATTTTCTTAACGGTTTCATATCATCATGAACCTTGACCATTTGAAATTACACTGATTTTTGCCCCTAATTCAAGATGGCCGCCAAAATACAAAATGGCCGCCAAAATTACCTTAATTAGATTTATACTGCTTCTTAGTTTTTAAAATCAACGTTTTGTTCAGTGGTTCTTTCATCCTGAACAAATACCCTTTGAATTTAGGCATTAAATCCAAGACGGCCGCCTTTTATGACAGCTAAAAAACTTTAAAAAATCAACTCATACCGCTTTTTTTGTTAGAGTTTTTTCGGTGGTTTCGTCAAAATCCTGAAAATCTAAGATGGCCGCCAAAATGGCCGCCAAATCATTTTTATTATAGGCAAACTACTGCTTCGCTTTTCATTTTATAGTGTTTTCCTTGGTCCCATTGTCATTTGGAAATTAGTACCAACTACCCAGAGTGCTGTCATCCTGAATTTATACCCTTTGAATTAAGCACCAGAACCACCCTCACATAAAGGGCTCCCTCTCAGCCTGGGCTTCTGTCACCTTTAGGTAGCGTGGTCGACTTCGACGAGCTGGTTGGTAGTGTCAAGCTTATTTTCCTATCAGAAAGACACACACAAATGACGTTTAAAAAAAGGAAGTAGAACAATGCAGATAAAACGAATTTGTGCTGCATTGACAACAGTCATTAGTGTTCCAGAAGGTGGGCGCGAGAGTGGGGGGGGGGGGGGGGGGGGGGGGGAATTATCTACGCCTCTTTCCACCAATAAAACAATGATTAATCAACATCGTAAAGACCATTGACCAGTTTCCTAATCATTTGTAATTCATGCACGCATGCGCATAGACCTGGCGGCAAGAAGCGAAATCGGCTCATTGAAAATGTAGCGGGGTCTAAAAACTGAGAAGGGGAAATTTCTATCCGGTTCCACATTACAGTGGCAACCAAGTTAAAACTCCGTAGATTAGCGCAGGCAGAAATATATAATGGATGTATGGTGGCCATGAAGGGACATCGCACATCGCAGATTTCTGCGCAGATTTCTGCGATGTCGCCGATTTTATACGAAGCTCCGATTTAAATGTGCCAAAGGAGTCCATGGTTCGCAATTTGTTCGGGTTGTAGTCGTTGTACATGTTGTAGTCGAAGAGTGTTTTCTAGCACAGTCCTACACCAGTATTTCCTATACCTTTATATCCTACCACCAGTATCGTATAATTTTTGACCAGCCGACGAACAAACTCTCTGATTCGTACCTCTTTTTCAGCCGCATCTTCGGAGGCCTTCAGTTCCTCGTATCGGTACAAAGCGTCCCGGAGCGGCTGAACCATCGATAAGTCAAGCGCTGCAAACACCTTTCACAACAAAACGATGTTAAATACTTTGAAATAATTGTGGGTTTTTGTAAGAGCAAATTAATTATTACTGAGCATAATGAACATTGGTTTTCATTTTGGTAAGAGGTATGCACATTTCCAATGAAAACAATAATACCCCAAAAACAGTTGAATGCATTAAATTCAAATTATTTACACGATGATTTGTCAGCGAGCTTTGTCTGCTTTAGATACTGTACGTTTATTTGCTCAGGAGTCCCGACAAATCAGGTGAACGTATGTAATAACGTACCGCCCATATCTTAACTGTGCGAAGTAATTTTGCATGGGAAAGATGAAGACATATAGACGATGTGCCTCTGTTTACATCTGTATTCAAATGTGCCCGTCAATATGCGCACGCATCATGTTTTACATAAATTTGGTTAAGAGATGACATCAGAGGTCACATAATTCAAAGGCGATCTGACCTGCGACGTCAGTCTTTAAGCAAATTTTATGTAAAACACGATGGGTGCGCCTCACTGCCGGGCACATTTGAATACAGATGTAAACACGTGACGTCAGAGGGCGCATCGTCTATACAGTTTAATGTTGGGTTTTCCCACTTTTACAGGGGGAATCAGTAAACCGACAAAATCGCAGGGTAGGAATGTTGGCTGAAGTTTGACTCATTATTACCTGAGCAATGACATCGAACATGGGAATCAAGACAAACTTGATGAATCCAATTTGCGCGGTGGGTTTGGTGACTTTGTCTCGGTCCATGAAGGACGCCACCGGAAGTCCTTCCCTTTTCTCACGGTCACTCTAAAATGGTAAACGTCTTATGAGTACAGGAGCCAATTTCATAGAGCTGCTAAGCACAAAAATTTGCTTAGCACAAAAAGTCTTGCTCAATAAAAACAGGTTACCAGCCAAAATTATACGTGTTGTTCATGCTAAGCAAAAAAACAGCTGATTATCAATCCAAAACAAGAAAGATCAGGTGAAAATTTGGTCTGTAACCTTGTTTTTGCAAAGGACGAATTGTCATGCTAAGCAAATTTTTGTGCTTAGCAGCTCTATGAAATTGGCCCCTGGTCATTTCACATCAGCCAAACACATCAAGAATTATTTCAAGGATCATTATATATTATTCATTGCTCATAGCCTGCATGAAAAATTGCACCAATCAGAAAATTGATTAGAAATGAATATGTATAATTATATAGACACCTAATTATTTATAATAAAACACATCATGAATATTTATGACTATGCCCGACCTCAAAAAGGCAATCACACAATTATGACGAAAGTTCACTTAAATAATAAAGTTAAAGCGTGACGTGAATATTCATGCAAACATCTACCTGCATTAAGAATTTTTTCAAAAGGCAATCACATTATGAATATGTATATAATAATAAAACATTAAAACAAAATTCATGATAAAACACGAATCAAATATTCATTCCCATGTCTAACCTGCATGAAGTATTCCTCCAGTAGGCAGTCCACCCAGGGTTCGGACACCTCAATTGGTCGAACCTCGTTGGATATGTCGCAGCACTTGATTAGCAACATCTTCAACTGGCAGCGAAACGATTTTAAACAAATCACTCATTAATGTTTACACAACAGGAAAAGACTTCCAAAACTGTAATATTATTCTGGGATATGGTACGCTCTAAGGGTAAAACAAATATTTAGGATCAGATATTTTAAACAAATAGGCCCAACACAGTTTATTTATAAGGTCTAAAATGGACGTTTGAAGTTGAAATGGTAACTGTTTTGAGTAGCCGCGTGAATTCTTACATGGTTAAGGTGCTCCTCGTTGGTGAATTCAAATCCGGCCTCCACGGACTTCTTGAATTGGTCCAGAATCTCACTATGGCGCGCCATATCGGTCGCCAAGATCAGCATGATGATACCCTAAACAAAGATCAACAGTCAACTTAAGTCATCATCGGTGCTCAGTTTTGAATGTTACTTTCTTTCCTTTTTTTTTTTTTGTGAAAGATCCTTCAGATCAGATAGATCAACTCAACATTTCTGGTAGGTTTATACGTTCCCGCCCGCGATAATTTTTTTCTGCAGGTAGGTTGGTACATAGTATACATTTATTAGCCAGTCAGAACACAGATGGTATTGACGTCATCGATGATGTTAGAGTTGTCTGGGATCTGGTTAGGGGTTAGGGGTTAGGGTTAGGTTTGTCCCAGACAACTCTAACATCATCGATGACGTCAACACCATCTGTGTTCTGATTGGCTAATGTACCAACCTACCTGAAGATAAAAAATTCGCTTCCCGCCGACGTCTGACCCTCCGTAGAAACTTTTATAAAGTCTGGTGTCGCGCCTTCTCCTTACCTGGCGTATGGTTTTGAACGTGTCCGGATCGCTGTTAGCGAAGATGTTGCAGTCGGGGTTGCTGATAATTCTGAAGGCCACCGCACAGTGGTGGTTTTCCAGTGGCGATATATCGTTGTAGCGAATGGCAAGGTCGGTGCGTGCGTTAATCTGGTACCTGCGGTCAATTAAAAAAGCAGGTCAGAAATTAACGGGGAAGCCATTTTGGTTGTGTTCTCTCGTAGAGAACAGACTGTTGAATGAGATGGTGCCAGACTATTTTTGCATTCTAGCCTTTAAAGCATTAAAGTATGTTTATTCACAAATGTTTAATTACTCACCAGGGAAGACTGGTATTAATTTGTAATTCACTTTAGATCACCCAGAAAGCACGGACACACCATCTTTAAAATGACTGAAGAAACTTACATGTTATGAAAAGAAATGAACGAAAGAAAAACGTCCACGACTAATAATTAAAAAAGCTCCTACGCATTGTTGTATCCCGGGTGGTCTAAATCGTGACAGAGGGCGGAGGTAAGAAGAATACCCAGCTCCATCCGGGACAGTATTGAACTTAGGTCACACAAGTGGATCATCCCGTACATCATCTGGGTCACGCAGAAGCAGTGACGAAAGTTGTGGAACGGATTGTGACGGTAGTTTTCCTGAACGCACAACTAAAACAAATATTTAAAAACAAACAAATTTATAAAAGGAAATTACCAAATTAATTAATTAAATATGCCTTCCGCGTGAGCACCTAAGTGCAATCGTGGGTGTTGATATGCCAAAATGCTTCAATATTTGGTGTGCGTGTCCAGGGAAGGTGTATTGATATGCTCATAACATTAGACAAACAATTATTGTGACTCCAAACACAGTTTTATACATTATTATCAATTGTTCAATAGAAAACGGGACCGTGAACGTCCATACTATTTCGCACAAAAACGAATGCATCTTTTACAAATTAATGTGCCCATTTTCAGATATCGCCCGGGAAATGACAACATTTTAAAAATGGATAGTTCCAAAAGGTACGCTGTCCCCGGGATCTCGACAACACCTGCACATTGTTTTAATCAATTAACAACTCCTTTATAGGTGTTGTGTATTCCTACCAGAAATCGTTTGAGCACCAATGAGTTAATATTGAACTCCTCCACAAGTCCCAGTTCGTGGTACATATTCTCCAACAGGCACAACATCTGCAAAACAAAGACAGCTTATCAACAGCCGATCCGACTACCAACTATTGTTAATAAGCGAGGCTTTTACGTCATAATCTCATTGTAGAATGATTAATGGTCTAGGGGCTGTTGGTGCCCAACTCTGACATTGATACAGAGCTGCTGGTGCTCTGGGGCTGTTGGTGCCCATAATAAGTGAAGTTAAATACTTTTGGTGCTACACAATTCCCGGTGGCCCCTCATGAAACGGCAGCCGGGAAAATTGTTTGCACGTTCATAAGCGTGCCGGTAATGTTATAATTGCCACGCTTTGTTCTTTTGTACCCACCATTTCGTTAGCCCGCAGTTTCCGAGATCCAATCAAACTTGTTATCGTTTGAAACAGAAGAAGTTCTCAATCTAAATAATGATGCCTTTCAGCTAGTAATTATTGTTCAGTTTGAGCCAACTTTAGGTTTTTTCACGGCTGTATTAAAACAAGTTTCATTCAAATTCACCAACTCTCACATTCAATTTCGTCCGAGAAAACAATTCACACTCTTTTACCAGGCCAAGTCATGTTATCATTCAGTTGCAACAATTACACCGAGTAATTTTTGTAACAATAATTTAATTTAGCTTTAAAAAGTGCACTGTCCCTCTAAGTGATTTATACATTGAGAGAACCGTTTGTTGAAAGTTGCCATCAAAACATTCAATTTGCAAGCAAATATCACGTGGTCTATGTTACCTGGCAACTGAACTCAGTAGTTGGTTGTTGCACACTTGCTTTTAAAGATGAACAAAAACGTCCTCGATGAGGGCGCTCTGCAAGGAGTGTTTTCATTGATTTCGATATTAGGCAATCTGGTGTCCTCTTTTAAACAAGAGTGTCAAGTCGTCTTTCCAACTAATCATTAGCGGTATATTCCCTCCCTCCCCAACAATTTTGGCGCCAAACTATTTTGCCTATAAGTATATCCAAACTAACCTCGTTGGATTCCCAATGCCACATATTGAAGGTGGGCTTCTTGAGATACTCAATCGTCTCTTGAGACAGTGTGTACTGGGGAATCAAACAAAAGAGAGAAAACAGTTTTCATTTGTTTGAAAAATGAAAAGAATTTTTTTTAAATGAGCGTTTACGTCCACCAGCGACATACTGCGAGTGCTTTGTCGATCCCTTTCAATTCGTGGACTATTCCGAGTTAGGTACTGCAAGTTGCAACGACCCTGGCTTTATTTAGGGGACTTACTTTTGAGTACTTGGGCACTTCTCGGCGGGCTACGATCTTCTTGTCATCCTGCTCCGGAATTGAGCATTTGCAGAATTTTACGTGTCTGCTGTAACGAAAAACCAACGCACGCATGTTATTTGACAATTGTGGGTTTTCCCGGCTATTTTAGAAGATTTTTCGTTCAAATTCACCAACTCTAACATTCATTTTCGTCCTCCAAAAAAAATGCACACGCTTTTATCAAACCAATCAAGTCATTTATTATCAAATTTCAACGTTCGGCCAACCTTTTTACGCACTGGGTAACTACAGTTCAAATTCGTCTAAGCTGTTTTTTCAAACTTATGTTAATTAAATTAGTCTTTTGTTTGCTAGAGTCAAGCGCACATCAGATTAATTTAATTAACATTTAAATTTAATTAACGTTTTATTAGGTTTTGAAATTAATTGATATAACAATTGAATATCGGGAATTTTTTTTTGAGCTTCAAAAAATAATGTTAACTGACATGGAATACCTTCTAGCAAAATAAGAACAGCACCCTCTACGTTCAAGAATACGGCCTATACGCAGTTCTCCTACAAAGATGGCCGTCTTTGAGAGAGATGTTAGATATGTAAATGTGGAGGGATTTATTGCCATAGTTATCATGCAAACCGGGAGGTTCGTTGTTGTTATTATTATTATTATTATTATTATTATTATTATTATTAATTTCTGGTAATGAAACCAAGGATCCTTCAAAAGTGCTCAAGGCACTGTAGCTCGTAAGCCTGAAGAAACCCGTAGACAGAGGCTGTGTCAGCCAGGAACACCGGGGCAAACCCCTTCTCTTAGCGATAAGTGTTCTGGGTTCTTTTACGTGCATTATACAATTTTATAATGTTATAATGGGAAAGATATATACACACATTATAAATTATACAACACACGGGACCTACAACTTTACGTCCCATCCGAAGGACGAAGCAATAGTGGTTTAATTGCCTTGCTTAAGGACACACGTGTCCACACCGAGACTCGAACTCACGCTCTGCGGAACAGAAAACCAAGCTCTTAACCGCTCGGCCACGACACTCCACATAGTTACCTTTTGGCATTCAGAAGTTCGTCCTTGAGGTTTTTTAGCTCCACCTTGCATTTTTCTATCTCAATTGCCTTCAAAGTCTCTACTGTGGTATGAAAAGAAATGTAAAAGCATTTTAGGCATGCATCTGTATAATCTTAGTTTTTCGGTTTTCTTTTTTTCAGCTTGAATTAATCCGTGTTCTCATTGGACTTTTTCTTCTGCCGTCTCGCGGTAACTTACTGCGACATTCCTTCGTGTAATTCTACCGTGCGTTCCCACTTGAACTTTTATACCGCCATGTAACATTTCACTGTGGGCGCTCCACGTATTCACAATTTGCCTGGAGACAAAGAACAAGTTCGATCAAGGACCAATGGTTCGCTAGTGGTTGGTATGTGACGTCACTAGCGTATGCGCCATGAAGTTGACGTGCAAACGATTCTAGTCGAACTATGGTCGAACTTTTTTGGCGTTGAAAAATCGTATACTTGCACCGGCAAAACATTATTTAAAAATGATATGTACGTTTATTTACACCGTAATAATTATATAGTCATTGCGTAGTTTAGGATAACTTGCATAACGGCGGTTCTTCGTACAGTGAAGACAAAGGTGACAGAACACATTACCGTGGGAAAAAAACACATGCCAGTTGGCACGTCAAAGTTTCGTTGTCTGCCATTTTTTGCCGATAGTTGGTCTTAGCTGCACTAAGCCATGGAAATGTAGTTATTAATAACCAGCGCGACCAATGGCGGTAGGTTGGTCGCGATCAGTCGAATACACTAGCCCAACCACGGTCCAACCATCGCCGACTATAGCGTGAGTGAGTTCGGTCAGAGTTAGTCGCACTATGGTTAACTATAGTCCTTGATCGAACTTACTCAAAGCAGTTTACGCGTGGTCGCGGTACTTCTACAGTGCGAGGCTGTTCCCATTGGGCTTTTCAGCGTCACTGACAACTTACCGCGACTGAGCGGAAATTTTAGTTTTACATCACCGCTGCGGTACGCACCGAGCGTTCCCATTGGATTTAATTTTGTCATTCTACAGAAAAGTCTCGGTAAGTTAACCAAAAAAAGTGCAATGGAAACATGACTTTATACCTACTTTATGATGTGGTATAATTTTAAAACTGTTTTTACTCAAGTTCACAAACGGTTCAATTCGTCTATAAAATTCACGAATTTGCATATCCCATGTTCTATTTCGTCTTTGGTCGCTCATGTCCGCACTTTGCCCATGTTAATTATTTTCTCGGACAAAATTAGTAGTTGGGAAAGTCAATGAACATCAGACTAATAAAATAAATAAAATAACTAGGAAAACATGTAACTTACTTTCCTTTTTCTTTTCCATGAGCGCAATTCTTGACGACAGCTCCTCTTTTATTTTATTGACACCCAAAGCCCTACAAGAAAAAAAAATCATATATAAAACCAAAAAAACACGAATGGACCTCCGAAATCCCTAGTTTAAATCCTTCCTGGAAAGCGCCCAACAAACGGACAACAAAAACGCGTTTAAAACGAAACAGTTTTAACTAAAATGAACTTTCACAAATAGGATATAAACGTCCGCACACCAATTTGTTTTGCCTGTTTTGTGATATTCCCTGCAATATCGCGCGAAAACTAATTTCAGGGTCAAAATTGTTACCCTCCAAAACCGAACTGTTTGGGCACTAGTCGTGATTCCAGTCGTATACCGCCAGTGTATCGCATCATGGGGACGTTGCAGAAACAACATTTGTGTATTGGTGCTGAATGTGTCTCCAACACCCCCCCCCCCCCCCTCCCCTCTCCCCCGTAGATCCGCCACTGAGGTAATTACACACTTTGTAATTGTAGGCTTTCCGTCCTGCAGCCCATGAATTTCTGCCGCTTCGTCATTAGTAGCAACAATACATGTACAATACAGTCAGGTTTCTATGGCCGTATTTTAAAAACAAAATAGGCCTAATTAAAAGTCATCTTATTTGGACATTTGGGTTTCCAGCTGGGCTTTCTTTCTGAGAATACTCGTTAGCAATTGAATACTTATTATGATTATTTATTTATTGGGATTATTTATTAGTTGGGGTAGTGTTTGGGTGAAATTTGGCACACAGTCGGAGTATGTCATGAGAAAGAATTTTGGATATAGGACCCTTGCAGATTCTTTTTTTGAAAAAAATTAATATGGGTAGAATAACAAGCAATGGCAGTCGTTTTTTGTGTGTGGTTATTCTATATATATTTTTCAAAGATCAAATCTCCGATAGCCCTATATTATGTGCCCTTGGAAAGTATTCCTCCGCTGCAAACCCGGACTTATTCACTCACTTGGTGAATTGATCCGCCACCTGAGTTATCACTCCGCACAGCACAGCGTTATCTTGTTCTATGAACGAGAAAGAGGAACTATTTATTAATAACAATGAAAGGGGGGGGGGGTAAAGAATGGAAGAAATGCGGTAATATTAAGGTCGTTACCCGTGGCAACAGTTGACCTAGGCATGTACACATACGCCTTCACATTATGCTGTGATCGAACATCTCAATTTGTATGTTTAGTTTTAAGGACAAATTTCTTTAGTCCGATTTTGAGCATCTGCAAAAGAGGCTTTTAATTTGTGAAAAAAAACCACCAAACGAACCACCATACGAGAGCCAATATTTGCTTTTGCTAAAAACAAAATTGGGTTAAACTCTATGCATTAAAATGTGGTATACATCATTTTGTTTTGGGTGAAATTTTCATAAATGGACGGTTTTCGGGGTAAGTTACACTGAACTGTTTAAAATTATGTGTTTATAGATGCTTGGAAAAACCCAGATAACATTTTTTTTCTTGTAGTCTGGATCCCTGACCCTAGTTCAGACACAACGCATATAGAAGTGTTAATTTATCGATATCAGGGCGTTATGCTTTTCTCTATTCACGGATGTGTAATCGATTGCAACCACAATGTGGACGAACTCAATGTGGGCAGCATTTGAAATGGGCAGAAATTGGGCAGTCATTGGGCAGTCATTGGGCAGTCAATGGGCAGCCATTGGGCAGTCATTGGGCAGTCATTGGTCAGTCATTGGTCAGTCATTGGTCAGTCATTGGGCAGTCATTGGGCAGTCATTGGTCAGTCATTGGGCAGTCATTGGGCAGTCATTGCAGTTTACGTATACTGTTCCCTTCAAATAATCTTGCTATCCCATATTTGTTTGTCGTTATTATTCTGTTTTTCTAATTATCTGCATTTGTTGGATACTCGGGAGTTTGTTTAGCCCATTCATTGTCAATGCAGTGTGTTTTGTTCCTTTGTTCTTTTCTTTTTTAGCTTTTTAAAGTTTTTTTGCTGGTGACAAAAATTATTTGTTGGTGTTTGTGAAAAAGACCAACCTGTCGGCTGAGCTGCGTCTTCTGCCACAAACAATGTGTACGGCGTTCTGGAACAATAAAATCAAAACACGAAAACAGTATTGTAACAAACTCTATTAATTTAATATAAAAAAGACAAATGAATTAAAATTAAAATTTATTTTTATTTAATTTAAAAGTGAGTTGTTAAACCTGATGATACCAACAAATGATACCAAGAAATACCGAAAGACTTTATATTATCCTTTATACCGATTTGGCTACAGTGCGGCGGAAGCACGCTTTGTTCTGTTGTTGTTGTTGTTGTTGTTTTTGGGTTGTTTTGTTTGGGGGAGGGGGCACCCTGTACCAAAGCAACTTACGAAGCTGTGTTGATAGGCATTGTAGACGACACGGCGACAAGGGCGCCATCAACGTCCTTCAGTCGGATGTATGCCGCCCTGTTGGGCAAATCAAAATAAAGTGAAAGCAACGATACACCCTAAAAACAGATTGGTTGAAATAACCAACTGATTAGTAGATATGTCCAACCAATAATTGTATCCAAAATAGTGGTCGAGTTAACCAATGATATTGGTAATTTTTACAAAAATACTGGTCAAAATAACCGAAAATACCGATATATTGGTTAGACATCTACTAATCAATTGGTTATTTTCAAACAATCTGTTTTTAGGGTGTAGGGAATAGACGTCTGTACTGAGGACGTCACACGTTGTTTCACGTCAGCTTTCTTATGAAAGTTAGTTCGGGACGACGGTTTTGTAGTCCAATAGAAAAGCGCACAAAAAGTCATGTAAACAAATTGTGACGTTAGGCTTCTTGTTTTGGTGATTTTTACAATTAAAATGCCACCTGTTACATCGTACCAACAAGCACCACCAATTACCATTTGTCGTATAAAAGACTCGGTGTTACAGTGGGCCTATGTATAGTTCAGTTATCGTGATTTTTCTTAGATTTTCAACGTAAGGCTATGCCCCACTTGGTCGTGATTTGTCTAATTCGCGTAAAAGTTTATGGGGAAATACCGAGGCTTTTGTATCATCATAAAATACCAAGGATGGTTCTCAAACCCCGAGTTTTCACCTACTTTCGCGATCACCTTGTTTTACAACTTGACCTCAAAGTTCTGTTGACCTCAGTATTTGACCCTAAACACAATTGGACTTCAACGTTGCATGTAATACAAATTGTTTCGATACACTTTACCCAAAATGAAACACATAGATACGTATGGTCGGACGTACATGTACATTGTACATGTACGGACGGACTCATATACGTACTTACGAAAGACCATACGTCAACCGGACAGACTACGTACAGAAATAGTGATTGCACAATAATAGTTTCTTCGTTGAGAAAGAGACTATTAATAAAGATGGTTCATACGTCAATAGAGTCGTGATTCCAATCCATTCTCTCAGCATAGAATACGCGCATTATGGGTGGTCAACACCATACGTAAAACTTTAAATATGCCAGTTAAAGGTAGGATACACCATTGGTAATTGCTTGAATTATCATGAATATGTTGATTTTGGGGGTTGTATTTCATAGTAAATATCGTTTAACTGACCTGTCCGAAGTTTTACAATCATGGATGCCGAGAAAAGCACGAAAAACAGCGTTTGTTTTCAACCGGCGTCGAGCAGTTATTCTTAGGTTATTTGTATTTTTTCGCGATCGCCGTCCGGCGATCGCGAATTTTTCTTTTTAAAATTATATTTTTCCCGCAATCATTTTGCTGGATGCCTATAGAATCATTATTTACTTTCAGATGAGTAAGATGTTTTCTAATAATTCGGTAGTAAATTGTTTCGATATTTGCAAATGGTGTATCCTACCTTTAAACGGTATTTACTATAAAATACAACCCCCCAAATTCACCCATTCTTTTATGACAATTCAAGCAATTACCAATGGTGTTTCCTACCTTTAAATTGGCTGCTCATTTGGCCGAAATTGACCGGAAAAACCTATGTTAAAATTGGCTCGCGTGTGAGAAACCCGCTATTTGCAGCTACAGTCCGCATAATTGTTTCCCCTTATTTTAGCTAACGACGGGTGTCCGTCGCCTATAGCAACTCTGTCTAACTAATGAGTATGCAGATCTGAAATTCGGTTCCCTCTGGAGACCTGAACACAATGTGTATAATGGAGACAAAAGGTCTCCGGAGGGTAAATTTCTATAGATGAATAGGTCTCCACTGGGAATTTCACGAATTAGATTTTTGGAGTGTACTCAAATTACTCAAAAACTAGGTTTAGGATGTGGGTTAGGGTTAGTGTTTGGGTTTAGGTATAGGGTATATTGGGTCGAAATTTCAACCCAGGAAATTAATTGTGGTTGAAATAGGAGCATTTTGAAAAAGGAGCCCGACTTTTTAAGCAGTTTGTACACGAGAACAAAGAGATGTCTCCACTATAGGATACAAATTTGAGAGTTAATGCTCTCTAATGAATTCTGATAAAAGCCTCATCTATTGAAAACCATCTGATTAAAGGACATTCTGGGTTTGGGTTTAGCGTGTCATCTTGCCGCAGTCCCCCCCTGTTCAGTGAAACGTTGTGGACATCTTTTTTTTTCTAATGACCAACAACATTTGAAATAATTTAAAAAAATATTTGGGGGAAGACTTTTTTTGGAAACGAAAAGTTCAGACACAACTTGCAAAGATGCACCTATTTCGTCATCATTTTTTTTAGGAATGTGTACTTTTCTACTCAGGCAAGTTGATGTGAGCTTTTGTTTGTAAGGCGATTTTTTTTTTTTAAACACCAATATTTATAAAATGGTTTCAAATATTGTTAGTCATTACCCACCCCCCCCCCCCCCCCGCCTCCCCGTTTTGTGTGCATAATTGTCATGTTCTTCAAAGTTAAGTTAACACATGAAACATTCAAATTTTACGTTTAATAATGTGTTCACTTTCTTGTTCGAATGCAAAGAAGAACAACTTTTTTTGCAGCATTTGTTTCACATAAGTTGATTAATTTCGTCCATAAAATCATTGTTATTGGCAAACAAAAAAAGATGACTGGATTCCTAAAAAGTTTCTAAATTGATTAGTGGTTAATTGACCTATAATCGGTAGTTTTTTATTGGAACAAACATTATTAGAGGGCTTTCTTTTTGGGTTGGGTGTATGTCTGTTGAGCGAGTTTATTATAGCATCACAGGACGTCTTTCATCTTGGGTAAATGTTTACTTACTTGCCGACCCCGGCCGCTGCGGCCAACAAATCTTGAACGTCTCTGCTGTTACATTGTCGTCCAAATTTCACCTGAGAAAAAATAATATTAGCAAAAGTCTTCATACAAATCTATAAATCATGTATTGTGCGCTCGGCAACACAAAGAACAAAACATCTTGGTGAAAAAAAAGAAGGGAAAAACAGCAGCATCCATAGAGGCTGTGAGTACTACGGACAGTTTCCACGAAAATCATCCAATCCTTCAGATTGACATTATTAAAGAGGAAGAATTATCGTCCACAGGATGTAAGGCGGGTCAAGGCGTTTCACATCACGCAAGAACTCCTCCTCCAATATGCTTCGATTTGTAATGGCACTATAGGTTGCCTTGACAACGAGATGCGATCTTTGTGTGTCGCTTGACCCTGTTGGTGGTTCTCAGTGTGAATTAGCTCTCCTCCACAAGGAACATTTCGCCCTGGAGCGCCCTAATGCGCTACAAAACCCATTTAAACGAAACCGTATCTGGAATTAACATTCAAAGTAGAAAACAGGTATACACATCCGCACAATCACTCTTTAAAAAATGCCGTTTTGTGCGAAACAGCCTGAAAGTTTGTTGACCCGTGGTGGCGCGCTTCCGGACCCTCGAATTGGAAAATTTGCGTGTAAAAGTCAGAGATTTTTTGGGGGTACATTAATTTCTTAAGAAAACAACCTCCCGAAAAGGCCTTTGTACTACTGTATTAGAATTTCAATTTATGGAAACTGAAAAATCGCATGACGTGAAAGAGAAATATCATGGCAAAAAATGACCTCTCATATTCATAATTATAATCGTGGACTCATATAATCGGAGCACTCGTACAAAGATGAACATTTATAAACATTTACCCAATAAAGACTAAAAACTAAAATGTCTTTTGAGATGAGACACACATCTAGAATGACCGTTGATAAGAATTGTAGAAAAGCGCGACCCGAACGAGCGCGAGCATGAATAACTTCAGTACTCAATTCATTAACAGGCATGAGTTTCATTTGTAAGACAAACCTACGGACGGATTGTTCGCGAGGAGAGTCATATTTTATTTAAACAGCGAGCAATTTCTATCCCCTGGCGAATTTCCCAAGAGCGGACGTGAGTTAGATTTATTGTCTCGAATCAAAAGCACTGACGCTGGCCAAAAAAACAAAAAAAACAAGCAAAGCGAGGAATACCAGAACAAAATAAAGAACAGGAGACGAAAAATACTGTTGCTATGGCAACAACGGAGTAATCCTCTTGTGGTTCCGGACGGCTGAGTCTAATGGGTGTATCTGCTTAAAAGCTTAAAATTAGAAATTCTAATCTATAATTTCTAAAAAAAATTGCTTTACATAATGTTTGTGTTGATTATTTGGTCTCTATGGAAACAACATCTGCTTTCTTCGTATCTTTCCTGTAGAATTCAGAGAAACTCAAATTAAGTTGATTTTCCCCGTTTTATGTTTATGCATGGTTACTTTTTTGCAGTGTCATGTGGTGACTCGTTTCAATATACTACGTTGTCTTCAATATGATAAATTCAATGTAAAATACAAAAGAACTAAATCACAAACTGTAATTACATAGAGCCAGCTTGCGTTTTTTTTTCTTTTTTTCTCTCTCTTTATTGACTATGTGGTTTTAAAATAAGATATGTTAATAACAAAAATTGGAGGAGGGAGAAAGAAAATGCTATATAATTTTTTTCGAAATCTATTATTGAACTACGAGAGAATCTGTCATAATAAAAGTAGATTCACTTATACAATTAATCTAATATTGTTTTCTCTCTGTGTAAGTTGGTGTGTCCGTGCTTTTAGGGAGTTGCACCATGAAAATAGATTTTCAAATCGAATTGATAATATTCTAGCATTGTAGGCCTATTTGTTATCAGCTTTTGTATGAAACATCGCACGAACAAATCTGCCAACGGCGAGTAATAATTAATTAAATTCAAATGTTTAATTAGGAGCGTCCTGCTCCTATCTCACTAGCACATGCGCTTTTTTTCGACTGCATGTATAATGCACGTTGTATAATGGGGTACATAGATGTGCATTTACGCATTCAAATAGTGGACGTTTTTGTATGTGTATTATTAATTGTATACTTAAAATAGCATATATGAATATTTATTAGCATTCGGGGGGGGGGGGGGGGGGGGGTACCCCTCTGCCACATATCGTGCTGGGTATAGGCAATCAAACAATTTCATGAAAATACGAACAACAGACAGAGAGCACACGCAGCAACATTATTAGGCGTTAATGAAAAAAGCCCCAAATAATGAACGTGCTGGGGTACTCTGAACTTTAATACATGAAGCCGGGGTCTAATTTTTGCCTATCAAAAAATGATGCACAGCCGGCCTCCTTCAAACACTGAGCCCTCTACTCTGAAGCCTCCCCGATGATATCAGGGGGAGCCTATTCCAGATGTTTACAGCAACAGGGGCCAATTTCATAGAGCTGCTAAGCACAACAATTTGCTTAGCATGACTATTTGTCCTTTGCAAAAACAAGGTTACAGACCAAATTTTCACATGATCTTTATAGTTTGGGATTGATAATCAGCTGTTTTTTTGCTTAGCATGAAAAACACATGTAATTTTGGCTGGTAACCTGTTTTTAATGAGCAAGACTTTTTTGTGCTAAGCACATTTTTGTGCTTAGCAGCCCTATGAAATTGGCCCCTGGTAGGAATCTCATGTCGTAGTCCAGCAAGGTCTGGGCTCTTCTATAACGCCAGCAGGGAGGAGATACTATAGAGAGTACTTATGTTCTGCTGTGGAGGAACAAAGTGCTTGACGACGGTTGTTAGGGATGACGGCTCCTGCTAAAAGAAGACTTCTCAGAAGTGATGGATCGTGCGGTCTCCAAGAAACCGACTTGTTTACTTAAAAGACTTCACTTTTTCTCCTGATTTTTTTCCTTTCTGGATGAAATTCGTGTCAACTCATTACAATAAGTGCACAAGTACCCCCTCAAGAAAGAAAAGTACATGTACTGCCCAAGAAAAGAACGGTTGCTAGGTGAACAGCGCATTACTTATTTAACAAGAGAACTCATTGTTGCACCGTACAGAAGGCATACGATATGGCAACGCATTGCCTTTGTTTGTTTTCTGCATTACCAGCCTCCGCGACAAATCCCGTTATTTTGCTTACCTTATAGCATTACGTGATTGATTTTGCCGCTTCTTTTTTTTTGACGTGCAACGGTTCTGTTAATATCAACATCTTGTATTCCTCGCATATTGAATTACCCCTCCGAGAAGGTTATTGGTAATTTGTTTTTATTTTTACCCTTCGGTGTCTGTCACTATAGATGATTGATGACATTTTCACGTCAGGGTGATGTGAATGTTTTATGGCCGTAATTGTTTTGCTCAAAATCCTTGGGGGACAAAACCCGAGGGAATGATTTTTTTTAATCACTTTTGATGTGGACACTGACAAAAAATATTTGAGGATGTTGACAAGCATAGGTAAGGTTGGAAAATGTTAAGTTTGCAGGTTTTTAAAATGTATGTATTTATTAGCTGTTTCGGAGTACATACGCCAAAACAGCTCTTGCTTTTTCAACGTTTTTTTCTCCCCCCCCCCCCCTCCCCCCCCCCCCCCCATTTTGACATTTTTATATTTTGATATTTTGAGATATTGGTATTTCCAGATTCCTCGAATTCTTAGCTTTTAAATGATATATAATTTATTGGGTAGAGTATTCAAAAAGTATATAATATTAAGCAAAACCAGCGGTCATTACACACATCAAATTAAGAATAGTTAAGAGTTAATTTTGCTTCATTTTATTTCTTGGGCACGCTCAGTAAAATCAAATCTAGATTTGTTCTGCTAATCCTTTGCAAAAAATACTTGGTACATGTAGTTCGAAAGAAAACATAATTATGTGAAAATTGTATCATGCCAAAACTCCAAAAACCATTCCCCATTGTCAAATCGACTATTTTCAATCATAACTCAATATAGCATATTCATGGGAGCAGGTCACATCTCTCGGGTTGCGGCGAATTGTGAAATGGTTTTACAAAGAGTTAAAAAAAAACCTGCTGAACTTTAAATTGTAACTTCACAAATTATCATCAGGTAATTTGATAAGAAAGTCTTTAATTCGTTATTGGACATAAATTGAGGTCACTTGAATATGCTGGCGGTGCAGTGGTTTTTTATAGCTTTTTTAGTAACCATAGCAACACGCAAGCGCACCCGGTATAGTGTGAAATCACGGCACTCCTAAACATTTTGAAATCTTGAATTCCGGGATTTCATCACTGTTATTTTTTAAAGAAATGGGAAATGTTTGCCCAAATGCTTACCAATGTTGGTCTAAAATAATACCAACAGGTTAAATTATTGTGGTTAAATATTGTCCAACCGGTGTTGGGCAGTTGTTTTCCCTTGATCTGTTGGGATGTTTACCTTTACTTATTTATTGGTAAATTTTATTTCAATTAATATTACCAAAAAATTGGTTATCTGCAACTTCAACATTTTGTAGAATATTATAGTCTTTAGTTGGTTACTTTTTATATAGCTAAAGCTTTAGCGGAACAACTAAACTAGCTGGAATAGAACTGGGATAGAACTGCGATGTATCGAGAAATGGAATTACACGGCCACCGTATAAACGCTCGAGAGCTTCTTGAAAATACAAATATTAAAATATAAAAATATTTGTTTTGTTTACAAAATCAGACGAAAGAAGATTTGGATAATGTTTTGAATTTTTTAACTTCCCAATCAAGACGGGCTCACCTTTTGCGTCGTGCCGTCAATATCGAGATGAATGCAGGCGGTGACGTTGCTGTCCCGGGACGCCGCGCCATTGCCCATGATTATCACGTCCTCCTCCGACCGGCTACACCCGTATGTTCTGGGTTGAATTACGGTCGGTGAATCGGATTGACGACTGCGCGAACGGGGCTTGTTCTACAGGTTATTATAAAAACACACGAGGATTATTAATAATTTACGCAATCTCCGGGTCACAAACATGGATCGATTTTTTAAACGACAAAGGATAGGAGTGTTTTGTACCAATTTTACAACTGGTGAGCACTTTATTGGGATGTTGTGATAAATACAACACTCGCCGTTCGGGACAGGATATTACAAGACGTCTCAGTGGTGTGAAGAGTCAGAACATTATCGGCCGAGCTCGTGCGAACGACCACGCAGTTGTGTTCAATTCCCTGCGCTGCGTGGCTAAAGACAGTCAACAGCCTTCCTCAGTGCGTCACCTAAATCTTCAGTCTGCCGTTACCATGACAACAGTGACAGAATGAGCAACACCGACGCGGAGCGGGAGGAGTAAAGGAGGAATTATGTAAATGCGGCGTGATGGGCCGGTGATATTCCAATCCCTGCAACTGGAGGGGAAAACAAGTGTAATTATAAAGCGGTAGTTTGGGAGGCCCGTTTCCATGGCAACCAGTTTCGGTCCGAGGTAATCTTCTGCAAAGGTTATTAGACCCGGGAAGCCTATCTCATGAATTTGTTTTCAGGAAGAGGAGGTTTTAAGCTCTTAAAAGAGCTATTCACACAAAAAAGAAACAAAACCACTGAACAATTAATTTAAAACAAATTTAGGATCACCATCCAAAGGAGGACGGATCAAATCTGCACTTTCAAATGGTGAAACTAATTATTTACTTATATTTCTCTAATGAAAAATAAACAGAGTTTTGTCAACAGCCGCGCAGCCCAACCCGGATGACATTCTTAATAATACGGAATATGGATAATGATCAATATATTTTTTTGAAAACGCGAAGATATTTTTTGGTATCGTTTATCTGGAGGCCGTCAAGTAATGACGATCACGATTGCTATACTTAATTATCTGGTGGCCGCCACATAATATCATGGGCCAACTTCATAGAGCTGCTAAGCACAAACATTTGCTTAGCATAACAATTTGTCCTTGGCAAAAACAAGGTTACAGACCAAATTTTCACGTGATCTTTATTGCTTTGGATTAATAATCAGTTTTTTTTTTTGCTTAGCATCGAAAACACGTTGAATTGTGGCTGGTAACCTGTTTTTAATGAGGAAGACTTTTGTGCTAAGCAAATTTGTGTGCTTAGCAGCTCTATGAAATTGGCCCCTGGTGGCCGCTATCTGGCAGCCGTTATCGGTATCCAGCTGCCGCTACTTAATGTGGCGACCGCCATTTAATATTTGGCGGTTGTTAAAATCACGTGACGGCCAGTACTCATCTTGCGACAAATATGTATTCTGTCGCAAGATAAGTACTGGCATGGCCCCACGTGTTATGTAACAACCACCAGATAAACGATACCAAACATTTTTTCGCGTTTGCAAAAACATAAATCATATTTATCATTACCTAGTGGCACCGTCTTCCGTAGTAAACAGGATAGGCACGGCCCGGTGGTGAATACTTGTTTTTCTAAACAATACTTACTCTACAATACTTAGGGTATAATACATATGCAATGAATTCACATCTTCAAGGCTCGACTATTCCGATAGCTCAGTCGATATACGGTGCATGCAAGGCGCAGAGATTGGATTGAGATTGTGGGTTTAAAAACTCGACGTACAAACCGCTTTTTAAAGTCCGATTTTATTTTGTTTTTCTAATTTGCGGCTTTGGAATTTTTTAAGGGAAATATGTGAAACTGGTAATCTCAAGTTCCAATCAAAGCTCATAGTCCGGCAGCCATAATCTAGAACCTTGTTTTGTTTGATATACAATGTGCTTATACTGTTTTTACTTCAGGAGAATTAATATATACTCTAAACAAATCTGCGTGGTTACCCTGTCTAAGACTTGGGAATTTTGAAATAGCGATTATTAAAAAAACAAACTGCCGTGCAACATTATTTATTCCCATATTTAGGTATATATTTGTATTATTATTTTTTTGAAAAGTTAATTTTGGTGATTCTACTTACAGATCCTTACTTCAACAAACATGTTCTAAAGCTTATTTGACTGAATGATTATAAGATCATAGTAACGATCAAAAATAGCTACTATTATGCCCTAAAGTTGCGCGCATTTACCTTGTCTAGTCTCCAGATATCATCAAGTAGTCTTGCCAATCATCAGTATTGGCAAGCTTCAAATTCACCGAGTTGCTTACTGGCACGTTCACCAGTAGGACCTTATGGAAATCATGTTAACAATGATATCATTGTGATATTTAGCCCAGCAAACAAACAACGGGGAAAAACGAGGTATCCGTACATTGCGGGGGAGAAGGCCAAAGGCCTGCGGCTGTTATGTGCCAGTGCTTGGGGTCTTTGCAATAGTGATTTCAATGTTTACAACTGATGAATGGTTGCAATAGCTGTACTTCAAAACTACGGCTGTTTGCGGTGTAAATTGCCAGAATGCTTCAAAAGTTATTGTGTGTGTCCAGGCATAGAGAGATCTATTTATATGTTTATACCATTAAACAAAATTGTGACCCCCAAACACAGTTGTTTACATATTACACATATGCCTCTCGTGTGAGCACCGAAGTGCAACCGTGTAATAATTGTGTGGTACAGTGGCTACAAAAGAAGGAAAATGTTTTTCATGCGAACTGCAGCGATATAGCATGAAAGCCGTTTCTTAAAAGTGCTTTAATGTACCTCTGGGCGCGGCCTATGTGTAACTAGTTGACTGAGCAATATTAATAAATTTTAGCGTTATTGTTGAAACTACTAAATAATCATGATGTGGGGGTGTATAGACACGCCCATTAATTTACACTTGATCATGCATATAAACTAGCTAGGCCGACCACGCGCACCGTGGTGCCGAGAACAGCACACGAAAACAGCATAGCGCCCTCAGGCGGCACATAGTGGTATTTTGGTCTGGTATCTTGACGGATTAAAACAAAAATCAAACCGAATTTGTGTGTGGTGAAGTGTAACTGCCTTTTTTCCCAGGTGTAAACCAACAACCTAGCAACGATATTTGTGTGTAGACCCATGGGCAACTCAAGATTTATGATGACATTATTTCTGTTAATCAATCGAAACGTTTAAAATGAGCTCAACGGACGAAGACCAGCAACCAAAAGACGGTAGGCGTGGATATAATTCTAAAGAAATTTGGGGTATTTTAATGACTATGTATTACATTTATATTTAACATAGAGGGTCTACTGTCATCTGCAGACTGCAGTCACAGAGTGAGTCGATATAAAATAAAATGATAGGCCGGCCGTGATCGTGGCGGCGATCCCACGCACTGTTGTTATTTCGAACACGAGAAATCAATCGATAAAAGCCGCCATGTAATTTTCCGGCTCGAACAAAGATACTGACAATTTGGGAGACCGCCAACATACTACATATAGGGCAAGAAAGCTCAGTTGGTAGAGCACCGGTCCGATATTCCAAAGGTCGCAGGTTCAAGTTCCGCCTTGGCCTTGCCAAATAATTTGTTCACCTAAAAAAATCTATGCAAATTTACCTACCCTTGTGGTTTATATGTGCATTTAATAACGAAATAGTCCAATAACTTTTTGCAACTTTTGACTAGTGAGGAAGGAATCTGCAGTTTAAAACTTGGTATTTTCAGTACTAGTGCTATTTATAAAGGTACACATGTATATCAAATACTAAATTATTCGAAAATGGACAGCTTTAAAATAGCGTAGGCCCCTCACTTATTTCCTCAAACTTTGATAATTATGTACCTGGATGCGCAGAATCATCTGGTTCGTACCGTAACGATCCAAAGAGTCTCCGGGCAGCAACTCACAAATTGCAAGCAGAGGCCTTGCGGCAATACCGTGAGGCAAATGCAGGTAACGTTCCCTAACCCCAACAACTGGTAGAGGTCCAGCCATGGTCAATGCATTGCACTATATACTATCTCATCATTGGTTGCACTATACATGCACTCGCATACATGCAAATATGCAAACCTTACTGTGTGGACATCCTTTGTATTCGTGTAGTTAAAGGTAGGATACACCATTTGCAGATATCGAAACATTTTACTACCGAATTATTAAGAAATATCTTACTTATTTGAAAGTAAATAATAATTCTAGGCATCCAGCAAAATGATTGCGCTAAATATCCAGTAATTGTTCTGAAAAAAACAAGAACAACATAAGAACCGCTGCCCAACGCCGGTTAAAAACGAATGCTGTTTTTCTTGCTTTTTTCAGCATCTATGATTTTAAAACTTTGGACAGGTCAGTTAAACGATATTTACTATAAAATACAACTCTACAAATCCACCCATTCGTGATAATTCAAACAATTACCAATAGTGTATCCTACCTTTAACCAGGGATGTAGTCGAGTCCATCACAAGTCCCTGCAAGTCCCTGCAAGTCCCTGCAAGTCCATCACAAGTCCTTCAGTTCCAATTCAAATCACAAGCTATTCAAATCAGCTTTGACAAAGGCATTCCTTTGTCATTGTTCATCCAGTTACTTATGACTGGCTTTATGAAGGGACTTGTGACTGGCTTCACGAAAGGACTTGTGAAAGGACTTGTGAAAGGACTTGCAGGGACTCGACTACAACCCTGCCTTTAACCAAGACTATTGTGCACAGAGTGGATAATAGTATAGTAAGACCATGATATTCTACACTAATAACAGCACATCATTTTAGTTTAATTTCTTATTTCCCAATGCACTATTTGCACGCAAACTTGCCAGTAGATTAGCTTGAACATTTCAGCTCATGACATGGGAAGATTCACCGTTTAGAGCTAAAAATAAGGACATGACTAATAGATAGCAGTTTAAATTTTTGTCTCCACTGCCCCCCTCTCCCAAAAAATGAAAAATTGTTTTTTTCATTATGGTGCTTTTTATGGGCAGTGGTGAAAAAAACACATAACTGCTACCTGAGTCATGTCCTTATTTCCTACTGGTAGCAGTAAGTTTAGTAGATCATGATTAGAGATTGTGATTTTCCGTTCACCACAATGCCTAGGGCTTTCTGTTGCCTCTCTGCAACAGGCTGAAGGCAAGTTCACTTACACAAACTTTAATGCACTGCTATCAGATTTTTTTTTCTTCCATTGTAGATTTGTGTTGAAGGAAAAGCAAACTTTTATTTCCATATGCAATATTTAAGGTGTTCTGGCAAAAGAGAAAACTGCCAACAAATGAATAATGGGGGATTTCTTTCAATTTTAAGATTTATTGATGTTTGTAATATTTGGTATGCCTACTAACTATATTTTGTGAAGAAATAGTATGAAAGGAATAAAAAAAAGTGTAATACCAATGGAACCAAACTTGCTACATGTACATTCATCTCCCCACATTAGTGGGAGGTTAACACACTTGTAGAAGGATTTGTTTCCGGCATAAGGTCGTTAGCATAATTATATGTAAATAACCTCATAATTAAGTGATATTTTAAAATAAAATTAGGTATCAGTTAGAAATACAAATTGCACAGCTCTATTCCAACTAATCACAAGATTCACAAGTCAAACGTTCAGCTTTTTTATGTAGTGTTTAATTTAGAAATGGCAGCACAAAAAAACTGTAAACTAAATTTTCTAAAAAAAAAAGTGTTTTTTGGCACACGACGAATTGTAGTTATAAGCAGAAAAAGATTTTGCACGAAAATATTTCACTTATTAGTTGCACTTAAATGTATAATTTTTTAGTTGCATACTTCTGTTCAGTATGAATAAGAAATCGATATTTATGTACATGTGACGAAATGAAAGTAAAAAACACTATATTTTGTTGTTACTCTTTTGTTCATTCAAAGCCTGTGCTTACAGTTAACTAAACAAACATCTAACTAAAACTATGTACCTCTACCCCGATTGGGCCCATTTAATCACTTTTGAAATTGTGTATATATTTTGTTTTACATTTCACTACATGGGCAATTTAATATACAACGTACATCGAACCACATACATGTACAAGGTCGTTAAGGTGGTGGTGTACCTTAGTTTGGTTTGTAATTGTCTTCTACTCATTAGACGTCACATAATGATGTATCACATCTCCATAAACAGGAGATGTTCAGAATGACCACTCAGAGGAAAGCTCGCCAGCTGATGATGGGACTCGAGAGGGGCAAACGGAAGGGAATGCTGCACCAGATGCCCCCTCGGGAGAGATAACGGCAGAAAACCCCACAGGGGTTGATGCTGATAGCACTAATGGGGACACGGTCCCTGGTGAAGTAACAGCTCAGCAAGGTATAGTGTGACATAATATCTAGGGCTTTTAATCCTAACGTCACCTAATACTAAACAAATACTACTTGAGTAAACTGTAGTATGCAGTACTCTTAATACACTGGCCTAGTGATTAGAGTTTGTGATTCATAATCAAAGGGTCAGGTTTCAAATCTTGTGTCCTTGGGCAAGCCACTTCACCCCACTTGCCTCTCTCCACCAAAGAGTATAAATGGGTACCGGCATTCACTGGGGAGTAACTTGCGAAGGACTTGCATCCCATCCAGAGGGAATAGAAATATTCTCAGTCGTTTTCATTCTAGAGAAGTTAATTTGTAAAGCATAATCACTTTACTACCCCCACTCCAACAGATTCCAACAAAACATGCAGTTGGATTTTGATAGTTTGGGGTGAGGTTAATGCTTAAAGCATATTTTTAAAAAAGAGGTATCTTTTCTAGAAAATTCAAAGAATTGTTATTGTTGGTGCATTCATTTTGAAGATGAGAAGAAAAATACTGTAGTAGATGAAGACGATACAACCCAAGAAGCAACTGAGGAGGTGAATGCCGAAGAGCCAACAAGGCAGGAATCATTGGATGAAAAGGCAGGGCAAAGAGAAGATGATGAGCCCGCTGATGATGCAAAGTCTGATGTAGAGATGTCCAATCAGGCAGCCGGAATAGCAGCGGAGCCTGGTGTCCCTGCATTGCAACAAGAAGAACAGCCCGCAGGAGTATCGGGTACCACACCTGAGCCGGCAGCCAACGCGACCGAAGAGGGAAACACCAACGTGAACGCCAATCCTCTGGATGAGGGAGACCGAGATAGTGCCGGACAGGACGAGGGCGAAGGACAGGTTGAAGGTGAAGGGTCATCTGCAGAGGTCGAAGGTGAAGGTGCAACCGCAGAGGACGGAGAGAATGAAGCAGCAGCCGAAGAACATGAAGCTGGTGAGTCATGATGCAGTTCTGGAGATCTTCCACTGTAAACAGATACGCACCTTTTATGATCGGATGATGTCGTTTTTAAACAAAAAATTCTTGTTGAAATATTTTTCCTCAAAAGAATAGCTTTACATTTATAACATTCTACATGTTATGTTCTGAAGACTTTGGACTGATATGCTAATTTATTTTTCATGTATCCGCCTGTTTCCTCATTCAGATGATATACAAACTCCTCAAGAAACATCGGAAGAGCAACCTGCACCAGCCAAAGATGCCGAGGTCACAGATGACGGAGCAGAGGTCACTGATGATATGTCCAATGTCACAGAGCAGGGCGAAGAGGTCACTGAGCAAGGAGAAGATGTCACGGAGCAGGGTGATGAGGTCACTGAGCAGGAAGCAGGGGTCACTGAACAAGAGGGCGATGTTACTGAACGGGGGGCCGAGGTGACTGAACAGGAGGCCGAGGTGACTGAACAGGAGGCCGAGGTCACTGAGCAAGGGGCCGAGGTCACTGATCAAAGGGCCGAGGTCACTGAGCAAGAGGCCGAGGTCACTGAGCAAGGGGCAGAGGTCACCGAGCAAGGGGCCGAGGTTACCGAGCAAGGGGCCAAGGTCACTGAGCAAGGGGCCGAGGTCACTAAGCAGGAAGTAGAGGTCACAGAGCAGGTGAAAGAAGTCACTGGAGATGAGAGAGCGGCTGCGGGACAGGGTGCGGTCAAGGATGGTGAGGCAGAGGAGGAAGGAGAGAAGATGCCGCTGGATTTCTTCTATGATTACCAGGAGCACGTATCGAAGGCCAGGATAGCTGAGGGTTCAGATCTACCAGCCAATATGCTCACTCTGCAGTATCCCTTTCATTCATAAACTACCTCTAGTGTCATCTCTAGGACTTCACATTTGAATAATTTAGTATTTAAATATTTGAATATTTAAGTTTTACACTTGCGGCAGCTGCAGCTGCTTTCCTTGCATTTTAACGTTTGCATACAAAATACGATGGTTAAAATTTGCAAATGAAAAAATATATTGTCAGAGGTTCCTAGTCCCAAGGTTGTTGCCCTTAGCCAGATTTTAACAGTCATTCATTTGGCTATGACTGCAAGCGACTTTCCAACCTGTACATGTTGGATGCCAATACTCTGATCTTTGCAGCCGGTAACCTTGTGGAGCTCCTCAATATCCAGACTAAAAAACAGAAATACATACGGAGTACCGGTGGCGGCGGTATCGGTGCAATCACTGTGAGTTTATTGGCTGGTTTTTCAAGCTTTCTGTAATGAGTGCATTTGTTATTCTCTGTAAAATATGTAAACCGCTTCCGCTAAAAGGTCCAATGGTATAAGCTTCGCCCTGTAGAAGTACTGCGACCATGTGAAACTGCTTTGTCTCGAGGTCAAATGTTACTTTGCACAGCGCCCGCAATGTGTGACATTCTGCCAGTCTTGCATGGAGAATCAAAACGTTACGTCGTGGTACAGAAGTCCAAGGGGGAACGTACGGTAGAATTACACGAAAGATCGTCGCGGTGAGTTACCGCGAGGCCGCGGAATAACAAGTCTAATGGGAACACGGCTCAAGACTAAAATATACGATTTACCCTCGCAGGTGCACCCAAGCAGCAAGTACTTTGCCATCTGCGAGAAGGGCGTCATGCCCAACATCAACATCTACGAGTACCCATCGCTCAAGCTGTACCGCATCCTGCGCGAGGGTACCGAGTCTGCCTATAGCTTTGCCGACTTCAACCCGACCGGCACCCTGTTGGCATCGGTCGGCTGTGCCCCGGATTACATGCTGACCATCTGGGATTGGTTGAACGAGACCATCGTCTTGCGATCCAAGGCCTTCTCACAGGATATCTTCAGAGTGACTTTCTCTCCGGAGAACGAGGGTCTGTTGACATCAAGTGGCACAGGACATATCAGGTACATTCATTAGGTCCACAATCTCAAGTTTAAACTGCCTCAGAGTCACTGCGGTCACCGAACGCAGCAGAATCCATCTATGGCATTGTTTAATGGGGACTACTCTCAATAGCAGGGATGTAGTCGAGTCCATCACAAGTCCCTGCAAGTCCCTGCAAGTCTCTGCAAGTCCATCACAAGTCCTTCAGTTCCAATTCAAATCACAAGCTATTCAAATCAGCTTTGACAAAAGCATTCTTTTGTCATTGTTCATCCAGTTTACTTGTGACTGCCTTTATGAAGGGACTTAATTGTGACTGGCTTCACGAAAGAACTTGTGAACGAACTTGCAGAGACTCAACTACAACCCTGCTCAATAGTCTTAGACTGTGGTGTTAATGCACTGGTGTTGACAGCCGAATGCATCAAAGTCCACTGGTCAGACTTTTTTTTCTGATTCACTGTGCTGTGTGTAGCAGGGTAAGAGATACCACAACACTAAATGTTGAATGTATTTCAGGTTTTGGAAGATGGCTGACACTTTCACCGGTCTAAAGCTGCAGGGAGAGCTTGGAAAGTTTGGTCGTACTGAGATCTCTGACATCCATGGCTATGTGGAACTACCAGATGGGAAAGTCCTGTCCGGTGCAGAATGGGGTACGTATTCAGTAGTGGGCATGTTTGTTTTATTCCAGGGGCCAATTTCACGGATCTGCTAAGCACAACAATTTGCTTAGCACAAAAAAGTCTTGCTCATTAAAAACAAGTTATCAGCCAAAATTCTACGTGTTTTTCATGCTAAGCAAAAAACCAGCTGATTATCAATCAAAAACAAAGATCACGTGAAAATTTGGTCTGTAACCTTGTTTTTACCAAGAACAAATTTTCGTGCTAAGCAAATTTGTGTGCTTAGCAGCTCCGTGAAATTGGCCCCTGATCATGGGCCATGAGAAAAAAGAAGAGCAAAAAACAGGGCCACTTTCTTGCATCTAACGCTCGGTTCAGACAGGCGTTCCACAGTCGCGCCGAACCAAATTGAAATCAAGTCGCTCCTGAGTCGCTCTAACAACTCCAGCAGTCGATCGTTCGCCGTCTGGCGCGCCTTGTCGCCCTTATTCGTTTCAATCGTCGGACTCAATTCACTCATTTGGTTCGGCGCGACTGTGGAACGCCTGTCTGAACCGAGCTTAATCCTTTTAGTAGGAGACCAATGTCGTCTGCTTTAGATTTTGCCGGCAGAATGGCTATTTTTATCTCACCAGGGGCCAATTTCACGGAGCTGCTAAGCACGGAAATTTGCTTAGCACAAAAAAGTCTTGCTCATTAAAAAAAAGTTATCAGCCAAAATTTTACGTGTATTTTATGCTAAGCAAAAAACCAGCTGATTATCAATCAAAAACAATAAAGATCACGTGAAAATGTGGTCTGTAACCTTGTTTTTACCAAGGACAAATTTTCATGCTAAGCAAATTTTTGTGCTTAGCAGCTCCGTGAAATTGGCCCCTGAACGAAGTTCAAAAAGAGACTATGCAATCAGTCTGTCCCGTCTCATGTGTGTGGCATTTTAGTTAAAGTTTGGAAAATTCCTTGTATATGCAAAGTTGAAGTCTAATTGCAATCAAACTTGGGTCATATGCATTAGGAAAACTTGCATGTGAGGGTGATATTAGAGGTCACATACAGATGTCAAAGGTCATTTGAGATTCCAAACTCCTATTTATGCTGACAACAACAATGGACATGTATCTTATCAGTATATTATTTTGGTAAAATTGAGTTACAAATAAATATGAATCGCAGAATATTTTGGAAGAACTTACTTTATATTTTGTTACTTTATTACTTTATATTTACTTCGGGAGTCACAGTCTAAAAATCAGCGTAAAAAGTGCTACTATATGTGTGATGCGATCAAGCAAAATCAGTCTGAAGTAGGCCTTGGTCATTTTTGGGATTTTTACATATTCTTTTGTAGCGTACTTCAGGCTCCATTTCAGTGAAAACCCCAAGTGAATACGACCTTTGGTTAACAAATTACAACCATTTGAACACCAGCACGATAAAAATAAAGAAACTGAGAAAATCAAGTTTTTGTATCACTTCCTTTCTTAATTTGTTTAAAAGAGTATTTTCATGTAAAAGAACAATATTTTCCCCTTCTGTTTTTGTAAAAAAAGTCAATTTGGATTTGTCCACCCCTACGAACATATTTTGGCCCTAATTGCCGAGTTCCGACTGATTTTGCTTGATCGCACCACATATTATACATTGCTCAGCAGTGACCCGTACTTACATGTATCTCCCTTAATGCACCCCGGTAAACAGCAGTACTATTACTGGAAGATATACTTTGTTCTGTTTTTTAGGCAACATGTTACTGTGGGAGGGAGGCCTGATTAAAGTCCAGATCAGCAGGAAGAATAAGAAAGCCTGTCACAACGGCAACATTGAACAGTTTGTCATGGACGAGGGAGAGTTGATTAGTATTGGAGCTGATGGCTTTGTCCGGGTGAGTAGAGAGTTTATCAATCAGTTGCCCCACTAGTGTGGCTCTGATATGCTGTACGTGCTCTATGTACACGTACTACATGTAAGGCTGCAACGGTTACACGGTTACACGGTTAACCGACCGTTCAACGGTTACACGGTTACATTTTTCCGGTTCGGTTAACCTTTTAAAAAAAAAAATTATTTTTATATATTTGTTTTTTAATTTTTTTTTTTTTAGTACAAAAAACCTACCAATTGTCAACTTTGTCCGGGTTTCGTTGGAGCTTTTTAGTTGGGAAAAGGGATGGTTTCGTTGGAGCAGGTCACAAATAGTACAACTGATTAAATTGTGTATGGACTGATAGCTTATCTAACATATAGTCGGCCTACATTACACAAATTGATGCAGACAATTACCAATCGCAGAACTGCTCAAATTAGCAGCGCTAATTAGATATGCATTACAGGCTCGTGCATATTTTTTTTAAATTTTTTTATATTGCTACGGTTACGGTTAACCGTAAAACGAACGGTTACACGGATAATTTAATAACCGCAAACTGACAGGCTTAACTACATGTACACACACTGATGATCCTTGGTTGGTTAACATCATGATTCTTTTCTAGAGTCTAACCAGTTCGCGCCGGGGTTATTGTAACATTTACCGAGCCGACGCGCGGAATTATTTTTAACGAAACTCGATCCGAGGCGGGTTCAGGCCGATGGTACCGGGAAGCACACACATTTTTTATTTTGATTTGATTTATTCGCAATTTCCACAAAATGGTACAGATTTTACTACAGAATAAAATATAAATATATATACATATAGTGGAAAGAGCAGGGATAACGCAAACAGTTTTACAATACTTATTTCCACTGCGGTCCTATGACATTTCCGGCCTTGCTCGCTGCTGACAGACTTTTCCGGCCTTGCTTGTGGCGTGTTTATGCTTCATCCGTTTTGAAGTTTGTAATTTTGCATCCAATTTATTGCTAAATTTGTTTAAATTTGATTAAAGATGAGATGATATTTGGAATGTTTCATGGGCCCAATGACCGAGGTAATAATGTTAAGCGCTTTGAGACTTTGGTGATAAAGCGCTATATAAGCCCCGCACATTATTCTTATTATTATATGATGTCTTGTCTAGGTGTGGGATTTTGAGACGATTGACACTGCAGACTCGGCCAATGAATCTGGCATGTTTGAAATGGAGTGCATGAACGAGTTGAAAGTGGGCAACAACGTGCACCTGATCTCCATGGTCAAATCATTGGATGTGGAGGTCCAGAGCATCTGGTATGCACAGGTAGGTATTAACCCTAACCTTCTAGGCCCTAACGATGTGCACCTGATCTCCATTGTCAAATCATTGGATCTAGAGGTCCAGAGCATCTGGTATGCACAGGTAGGTATTAACCTATAACCTTCTAAGCCCTAACGATGTGCACCTGATCTCCATGGTCAAATCATTGGATCTGGATGTCCAGAGCATCTGGTATGCGCAGGTAGGTATTAACCCTAACCCCCTAGGCCCTAACGATGTGCACCTGATCTCCATGGTCAAATCATGGTACGGCCTACGACCTTGACCCATTCCATCCTCCAAAATCAACTGTCACTTTTTGCCATTCATCCTCAATCCTCAAACATCCTCCAAAACTGCAATGAGGATGTTGGAGGATTGAGGAGGGTTAGGGTTAATACCTTGCGAGAACTGTAGGAGATAGTCATTTTTTTTTTTAAAGATTTTTCTGACTTAATTTAACAGTACAAGGCTATGTACAAATGGGGCAATAAACATTCAAAACAGATTAGCATTTTTCTTTGTTTTCTTCCCCTAGGATGCCAACGGCGCAATCTGGAAATTGGATCTGTCCTTCTCACACACCACCAGGGATCCAGAGAGGCTATTCTCATTCCATGCTGGGGAGATCACTTCCATCGACACATCCCCAGTGTCTCATCTCCTGGCTTCTACTGCTCTGGATCGTATGTCACACTATTGTTTTTCTCCATTATTGGCTGTTTTGTTCCCCAAAATACAAAGCTTTCTAATATTATTATTGCTCTAACACCCTGTAAAACTATGACCTCTAAATTTATTTGGTCATGTTTTATTGTTTGAACTGGGACCAATGAATTAGAGTTGTTTTCAAGTCAACCACAAGTCAACAGGTAATGAATATCGAGCAGATAGTATTTGTGTGTTGCATGTGACTACGACTTCTGTGAGAACAACTTCTGTGAGAACTAGTCTACAACTTCTCGTTTTGTATTCCTGTATTTTCCTAGACACCGTCCGCGTATTTGACTATGCATCCAAGACTCCCGTTTGCTCCACCAAGTTCAACGCTGGCTCCACGTCTATGCTATGGGTGCCTCCCACAGTAAGTGTTAGAGTTGCAAACCCTTCAGTTTAAATGTCAAGCCATTTAAAACAAAATATAAATTTGTGTGCGTTGGGTTGTTCGGTTGAAATTAGTTTGAAATTAGGTGGAAGGATTTTAGTGATAAAACCCTGACAACCTAATTATGAGATAAACAGCTTTGAAGTTCAGAAAAGCCTATTATTTCTATACACAATTGTTTCTCAAAATAGACCCCAAAAAATCAGTTCTGGTTGACGGTTTATGTTCAAATTTGTGGAGATTGTAGATTAATAGTTAGTGATTTAGAAAAAAACCAAAACCTAAAAATGGTAAAATCCACCCTGAAATAACTTCACGAGTACCGTAATTTCCTGCGGTAAAGACGCGGCTTATCTGACTTTCTAGACCACAAAAACATCGCCGCGCCTTATCTTTCAGTGCGCCGTATATGATGTCGCTTGAGTTCAAAGTGATGGTCTTTGTGTGAAGAATTCTTTGAACGCCGCAATCTTACTCAATAATGCGGTCAACCAATTAGCCCAACTCTCCGGACATTGTGACCGTGTTTCCATTAACAATGCCGCGATGTGTTGATCCCCCTACGACCGTACATGTATGTGATTTAGCACTCGGCAGCGTGCGTAGTCTTGTTTGCAAGACGTTTTTCGCGATGCGGGGCGCCCTCTAACGTACGCCGTAGAGTACCACGCGCGAATTACCGCATCGGCGGCCTACGGTACGCGCGCTGCATATACCGCGATTAAGATCGTCTTGCAAACAAGACTACAGCGTGCGCTGCATGACGCGTACAACAGCGATAAAAAGCTGGCCCGTACTATGTGGCCTTTTTCTAAACGTTTTTTCGTCTACGTTCCGGCTTCATGCAATTCACCATCCGAACTACACAGCGCGGAGCATTCACAACGACTGGAAAAAAGATTAGGGGGTGTCGCAATTAGGGATACCATGCACGCGATCGCTGCATGTGATGTACATGTACATGTGCATGCAGTTTATACTGCAGTGATACATGATATGTATCGGCAAACCTCGTGCGATATTGTGACTACTGGTTTGAAGTTTTCATACATTGTTTGCGTGCCAGATAAACTCAAGTACTCAGCAAATTCTTGCTTGGAATAGTGGGATCCTTCTAAGGCAACAAAATGACCCCTTTGTGGCGATGTATACCTACACCGGGTGGCGCCTGGTGTGCGTTCAAGCATGCGCCTTATTCGGCAGTGCGCTTTATCTGTTGACGTTTGAAATTTTTTGGGGTGATTTTAGGGACCTGCGCCTTAACCGCCGTGCGGCTTTACCGCAGGAAATTACGGTACATTGTAATAAAACTTTGTCCAGGTTTTGTTGGAACAGGTCAAAAATGTATATTTCTACTTACATGCCATCTATCCACTCAATTATTTGAGTATTTATTCCTGATGTTTGTCTTGGATGTTGTTGGATAGACTTGGGCAAGTTTTGTACCATTCAAACATTGTTTTCCTGAGAACAACTAATTCACTTGTATTTTAGTTAAGATTAAATAACTTACATGTAAAGCTTGTATGGGGTCTATTCTCTGTGTTGAAATGTCTAGCAAAACTGTGTAGTGATAGTAGAAGTACTGAAATAGCTTCACAACAGGTTCTGGACGTAACAACGCGTCGTTTTCCAACTTGGTGGAATGACCCCTATACAGTTAGATCGTTCCATATGGTGTTTTCTTTTATCAGGTTGACCCTAAGGGTAGCACCATCCTGGCTGGTTTTGCCGATGGCGTGGTGCGAAGCCTGACCATCAAGCGCCGTGACAACCAAGAAGGGAAGCGGGCTGCCCATCACCAGCCTGCCTCCCTGGCCCTCAAACAAGCCTTCAAGCCCCACACTCAGGCCGTCACTGCTATGGCCATGGACTCCAAGGGAGAAATACTCACCACTGCGGTATGTACAATGTACATTTTGTTTGTGGTCCACTGTTGCGACAGAATCTCGAAAACGATCGTGAAAGACTTTCGATGACTGAAGCTTTCGTATGATTCCAACTTTCAAATTGAAGATTACATAGTTTTAAGCTGTAAAGTGTTCGTCTTCTATGGACATGTAAGACGTGTGCATTGGTGTTGTGAAATTTATGTGAACATTTTTGTTAAACCCAGGGAGCAGACAACACGCTGTTCTTTATGAATGTCGGCGATAAATTCACTCCGATTGGCTTCATAGACACCCCCGGAACTGTCACCCAGTTAGTATGGTCACCTGGCTACTTTGTAAGTATCCGCGTTTGTCTTGAATGTTCCTGCACAGTCATAGACCTTATTACGAGTTACAATGCTGCAATGTTGTTTTTTAATGTAGAGTACATGTATATTGTTTGCAGCTATCCATAAAGTAACTGACCAAATTATTGTCGCAAAACTTATTTGTTTTAAACATTAAACTTCCTGTAGTAATATTTTTTCTGGCATGCTGTCATTTTGAAGAAAACAGTAAATGATAATTTTTGGAAATTTCCGTTCGTACTTTATTTTATTTTATATTTCGTGAATGGTGTGCGTAAGCGTTGACACAATTTGCTTAGTTGCTACTCTTCGTTGGTTTAGTTTAAAATGCAAATCGCCCATCACAAGGCCAAAGGCAACTCGAGGTGTGGGCTACTAGAGGAAAGTGTAAAAGAACCAGCCCTTCGCACTGAAACAAGACAATCTGATCTCTTCACAGCACGTATAGGGTTGGGATGAGTAACTAGTCCACAGCAAGGCATTAATAATGCCTCGACCCATATTATGTGTAGAAGTGTCATAGCCAAGGCTGGGCTCGAACCCCAACCTGCAGAACTACCCGCAGACCACGAATTCAATGCTCCAGACCACTAGCCACGGCGATTCCACAGAGGATTCCTTGGTTTTGATAACAAAAATAAAATAATAATACAAATAATTAAACCTCTGGGACTCTAACTGATATCTTTGACTCAGGACAAGAATTGCGTGTTGGTATTTTGCGCTAACGGAGAAGTGATGGAGGTTGAGGCTCCGGAACCAGGCACCTACGACACCTCAACGACCTTCAAGATCACCGGCCTTAAGACTCGACAGACGGCCTTCAAGAGCATCAAGTCAAGACTCAGAGTGAGTGCTACGAACTTACAGTCCTCTGTGTGATCAAAATTGGCCTTCAAAGCACCCGCAACCACCCTACCCGGCACTCTACGGTTTTCTTGAATCACGGAGGAGTAGATACAATATAATAAGAGAATAAATATGTGAGACGTTCTGGCAAATTAAGACAGAACCAGGCAGAGAATGAAATGAGGATTTTCAGGTAATAGGAAGGAATAATTTGAAATGTTTGTTTTGTTCTTGTTGCTCATCAGCGGGAAGAAGAAGAGGAAAGTAAGCGGAAAGAGGAAGAAGCCAGACAGAAGGAGCTGGAGAAAAAACGTCGCATCCGACGGGAACGAGGTCTGGAAGACGAAGAAGAAGATGACAAGAAAGGTGACAACAATCACAACCTTCTGAGATGCACTGAAAAAGACACGGCATCCCGAAACTTGGCCAATTCTGTCCAACATCCAAGACAAATATCAGGAATAAATATTCAAGTAATTTAGTTGATAGACGACGTGTAACTACTGATACAAATGTAGCAAAATGTCCAACTATCTAATTTCTTTCTCCTTGAGATAAAAACTGAAAAGTATGATGCCTATCCAGTCTTTTGTTCTATGTGAAATGTGCCAGTACATTTACCTTTGTTTCTCTTTCTTTTTCCCATGCAGAAGAGGGAGAGGAGGAGGAGCCTCCACCCCTTTATATCCCCGAGGAACCCAGCCCTATTCTCTATGGAGTCTACTCGCCTGACGATCCAGACAAATTCTGGGTCTCTATGGTAAGATTTTAATCTTATTCATGAATAACAGATTAATGTGAATATATACAACATTTGCTTTTGCTGTAATTTCCAAACAATTGATGTATTTTGTATTAAATATTTTGGTTCCCTGATCCAACTTCGGGCAAAACAGAGCAACTTATAGATTTATGGAAAGTGTCAAACCAGAGGTTGTCATGTTGCCATGCTGTGTAAACTGATTGCAAGCACAATGTGGACTGATTAGGGCAGATTTTAGTCAGTTTTGCCAATGATGATCGGCCAACTATTGATACAAATAGTAGTTGCACACCAGGGATCAGGATTTCACACAAGGGATCATGATTTCACAGGATGCTTGGGACTATTATTCACTTACACTCAAGTCTAGGTATTTCCTAATAATTTGCTACTTTTGTTTTGGATATTTGCAAATGTTGTCTATTACATTTGAATGGCAAACACAGAAGACAAACTAGAAAAAGGGTTTTCCATATACTACTTTTCCCATTTGCCACTTGGCCCAGTTGCCACTTGGCCCAGTTGCCACTTAACCCAGTTGCCACTTGGCTCAGTTGCCACTTGGCCCAGTTTTCACTCGGCCCATTTGCCAATTTGCCCATTTGCCATCTTTGCCTATTTGCCACTTTGCTCATTTGCCACTTTGCTCATTTGCCACTTTGCTCATTTGCCACTTCGCCTATTTGCTACTTCGCCCCCACACCACTTCACCCACCCACCAATTCGCCAACGCACCACTAATTTGCCCATTTGCCATAATTTTGCCCATGTGCCACTTTACCCACGCCAGCCTGGACTCTGCGGCAATCAAGCCACCGGGTTTCACTAAAATTCCTCCAGTAGTTTTCTGTAATCCTGCTAACAGACAAACAAACAAACAGACAGACAGAGAAAAAGATAGACAGACAGGGCTGAATACATAACCTCTGCCATCGAAGATGGGCAGAAGCAATAAAATAAATATGTTCTGCGTATTTTTGTCAGGGTGCCTTTGACGCTGGTTATCTGTATGAGTGCAAGTTCCGAGATGAGAAGGAGAAAGCAGACATGATCAAGAAGGGTCGTGAAGAAGCCATCAATGAAGCCATACGAGCCTTCCCAGTCATTGACAGCGACGATGTACCTATTAGGACCATGCAGTTTACGTAAGTCCATCCAGTTTACGTAAGTCCATCAAGGGCAGTGACACTTTAAAAGATAATTTCACATTTTATATTTCACATTTTATATTTCACAAGTGCAAATAACATACACAAGTTTATTGATTTGAACACATTTTTTTTGCAGGTCTACTACTGTAACAACATTTAAAGATACATGTAGTATAAACAATTTGCAAAGATAAAAAGTACAGAATTATTTATAAAATATCTTTTTTGACAGAAAGTTAAATAACACTCTTAAGCATCCTGTGAAATCACACAGCTTTACCTTACATACGTACTGTGGACATTCCTTTGTCTTCGTGTAGTAACAAAACGTTGACTAAATACTCATTTTTCTCGCTTCCCCAAAACAAATTTACCCTCAAATTTTGATTCTGGGCCTCTCAGCTGTTCCTTCTATCTTTTCTATATATAACCCTAACCCGTTTTTCCTCTAGCGCGCTTTTTCGGAAACTGAAAAACAGATTGTGGACCTGGGCAAGTCCACAAACCGTAACCTCTTCCCGCATCGTGTGGACCTATATTGTTCGGAGGTCCACAGTGTCTATGCAAGACTAACTCACAGCATCTGGTGTGCTGCGGTTTTTAGGAAAAGTGTAATTTTGTATCGATTACATGAAAACATTTTTTTGGTTTTTTAACCAGTTCGCACCGGGATTATTTTAACATAACCGAGCCGAGGGGCGGGATTATTTTTAACGAAACTCGATTTGAAGCGGGTTCAGGGCGATAGTGCCGGGAAGCACACCCACGCATTTCCGGTCTTGCTCGCTGCTGACAGACATTTCCGAACTTGAACTTGGCGTGTTTATGCGTCATCCGTTTTGAATTTGGTGAATATTTTGCGTTTATAAACGTCATCCGGCGCGAACTGGTTAACCAATATTTGGTCATAACGCAGTTTGGAATATCAAATATTAAATTATTTGAAAATGAATAGCCCTAATTTTCGCCTCATTTTGCCAGAAGGCCTCGCATATATTAAGGTTGCTAGGGTCACATGGGTATCATTTCATAAAGAGCCATGTATTGTTAACTCTTCGAAGTGATGGATTTTATTTATTTTTGTTGCAATAAATGTTTCCTTTCAACAGCGGGGACGGCAAACAAGTCCTACTCGGCATGGAGAATGGCGCAATCCAGATCCACTCCCTAGACACGGAGGGCGACAAACCGGAGCGCGTCCCCGACGCAAGGCAGGCGGATTTATCTCGGTTCGGTCCCTACTGGTCGCTTACTGTCCACGACAATGCGTACGGTCGCGTGACCTGCATAAAGAAAAGCTTCGACGACCGGTTCCTCTTCACGTCCGGCGCCGACGGGAACCTGTTTGCATTTGAGCTGATGAGCCAGGAGAAAATTGAAGAGGCTAAGGCTCTGGCTAAGGCCAAGATTCCATCGGCTAAGGTAACAAACCTGACTCTGAAGTCAATTTCAAATAGATGTTACAAATTTTTAATAGAAGCAAGTAACAATACGGTGAGCCTCCAATGTTTACTTCTGGCTTGCTGGACGCTGGTCGACATCAGTATTAACCAGTTTGCGCCGGGATTATTTTAACATCACCGAGTCGAGGGGCGGGATTATTTTTAATGAAACTCGATCCGAAGCTGGTTTAAGCCAATAGTACCGGGAAGCACACTCACACATTTCCGGCCTTGCTCGCTGCTGACATACATTTCCGGCCTTGCTCGTGGTGTATTTATGCGTCATTTGTTTTGAATCTGGGAAAAACTTTGCGTTTATATACGTCCTCTGGCGCGAACTGGTTAAAAGATTGAGAACAAGCTTTTTTTCATGAAGAGTTTCTTAATTTGCATTGCCACAGAAGGAGGATGAGAATCGCAAGGTTTCAGACATCGAGAGCAAGGAGCACTACAGTCTCGAGCTAGAGAAGCAGAAATCTGAGTACGACAAGATGATGAGAAAGGCCGAAGAGAAGAAGATGGAGGTCAGACGAACCATCGCCAAGCTTCGCCGGCAGTTCAAGAAACTACTGGAGCAGAACCAAGAACTCCCGGATCATCTGCAGCTGCAGAGAAAGGTACAGCAGATAACATCAGAGGTCACATAATTCAAAGGCGATCTGACCTGCGACGTCACTCTTTAAGCACGTTTTATGTAAAACACGATGTGTGCGCATACTGCTGGGCACATTTGAATACAGATGTAAACACGTGACGTCAGAGGGCACATCGTCTATATCATTGGTACCCGTGCAATTTCCCCCCTACTCACTATTGACGATAGTAAACTGTAGTGAAGCAGTGAACGAGCAGACGATTAGCTTTTTGAGCGACTGCGTGAAGTTGAGTTTAATTCGTTTGCGTTGTAAAATAAATGTTAACTTACTTAAACGTTTCGTATCTTCAGTCATCATAATGTCTGCTGAGCTTCAAGACAGACGTAAAACTAAACAATTGTTGACTTGAATTGTTCTTGGTGCGTCAACGTGATCTAAAGTTGAAGGCTGTGATGAATGACGAGGGTATTTTGGTTTCTTACAGGAGTTTGAGATGGATCCAGGGATTCGAAAGGAACTGGAGAAACAGACCAACGACAAGATTGACTTGGTGAGGAGAGAACTGGCCTGGGAAGCTGAGAAACATCAGATCAGCTTGGAGAAACTGAAGAACAGGTTAGTTTATAATATCGCCACGTTTTGCCTTGAAGATGGTCCGAGTATGCAACTGAAATATCTGCCTTTAGTTCTTAAATCCTTATATAATATAAGAGTAAGTAATTGCATATTTACTAATCTTTTATCACTAAAATTGTCAACTTCTAGAGTAGTTTTATGTTTTAATCGGCTTGAATTTAGAAATTGATCGCCTTTTTGAAAAGAAATTTGCAATAGGATTTTTGTTATACCTTTTCAGGTTTGCCAAAAATACATGATTCCCCTCACTTTTAAATCCTTGTCACAGGAGTCATTTGAAAAAAAATGAGTCAAATCTTAATTTAAGGAAAGCCAAGTTTCTGAGATTCCCAAGTGTTACCTTTGTATTGCACTGATAGCCTTCAAGGTTCTCTCGTGAAAATGTCTGTGGGCTCCGCTCGTACCGAGTCACTCTTAACTACAATGCTTTTACTTCCAGGTTCAAAACGGAGCTGGAGTGTGAACGCATTGTCGTCATCTCCATCCAAACTGACCACGAGATTCCTACCTACCGGACCACCAAGCTACCCAAGGAGTTCCACACCATGAAACAAGAGCTGGCCCGCCGTGCCACCCTCATATCCGACAAAGCCCTGCTGCGTGACCCGACTCGGGACACGATGACCGGTCAGTCGGGCCTAGGGGAGAGCCTGACAGATGCCTCACTGGCCGCAGGGACCCGAGACATCAAGAAGTCTACAGTTCTGACTGGACGTCACGGAGAGAAGGTGGCCAAGGCTCTGCAGAAGGCCGAGAAGGCTCGACAGAAGAGACTGGCAAGAGCAACGCAGGTACAAATCATGCACTGAAAGATCCAAGGCCTGTGTTTTGTTTTCGTTTTGTAAAATAAGGAGAACCTTATTAAAACTCCCTTTCCCGGTTTCTGTGAGTAGCACCTCGCAGACAACTGCACTAAAGTGTCTTTTAATCTGGTTTCTGTGCTTCTTCATCCCCCCCCCCCTTCTCCTCTTCCACCTGCTTTCCGTAGTGGGACGAGCTTCTCGCCAGCAAACCGCCTGAGGACTATGAAGACCCAGCCGACGTCGGGGCCATCAAGGATGCCCAGGATCACATGGGCGACTTCAAGCTGAAGACGGCGAAGGACTACAGCGTGCCGGAACACCTCCGCATGAACGCTCTCAAGAAACGCAACCAGCTGGTCACATTGGAAGAAATGGTAGCAGAAACGTCATATCTCTGCAATTCAACCTACTTTTTTGCCTCACAGTTTTCTCCTACCCAACTTAACCAGTTTGCGCCAGGATTATTTTGACATAAAAGGGATCCTAGCATGGGATTGTTTATATAATAGATAAAAGATAATATCGCTATTAGTTTCTTTTGCTCTTTTTATTATCGTGGCCAGATCCACAAGTACAAGTCGGACTTCAACCGGTGCGTGATCGCCCTGCGAGACAAGAAGATTGGCATCATTAAGGAGATCCAACAGATACTGTTGGAGCTGAGTGACATTCAGAAGGTTCTTGATGAGGAGCAGAGAAGCCCGCTGCCAGAATGCCCAACGCTGCATCCCTGTGAGACACCAGAAAAGTAAGATCAAGTGGGGTAATTTTATGAAGCTGCTAGGTACAAATATTTGCTTAGCACAAATATTTGCTTAGCACAAACAAGAGTGAGTCTTGCATACGCATTGTGGACCTCCGAACAATATAGGTCGACAAGATGCGGGAAGAGGTTACCGTTTGTGGACTTGCCTAGGTCCACAATATGTTTTTCAGTTTCCGAAAAAGAGCGCTAGAGGAAAAACGGGTTAGGGTTAACAGCTGAGAGGCCCAGAATCAAAATTTGAGGGTAAATTTGTTTGGGGGAAGTGATTTTCATACCATTGCACTCACAAACATTCATTATTTCTGTACTGTTTGTATACTCATTCTCAGGAAACTGGAGTACACGCGCGAGACACTGATGCAATTCAAGGCTCAGATGGTGGAGAAGGCAATCCAGGAGAAGACGGGAGGGGATGCTGGAGGGTTTGGCTTCGGAGGGGGATTTGGTGGAGGCGGAGGTGCGACAGACCAAGTAAGAGTCATGATAGAAGATTTCCAAATATTCAAATGGATACAAATATATGTTTGTTTCAAATGCAAGCTTACTACACTACACACACAAAATTAAAGGGAAAGTATACCTTTTGCAGATAACCAAAAAGTGACCAACTAAATTATTGTTATAAAACTTAATCTAATAAAAGAATAAAAATGTGGTTGGCTGGTTTTAAACCGGCGTATGGTCCTGTACGAGAAGAACAAAATTCATGGCTTCGGTGGGGTTCGAACCCACAAACCTGCTGCTTATTAGTGCAAACCAGATTTATCACAAAGAAATCGCCCTCCAACCAAAAGTTCTTGACCTGATTGAATCTGTAATTTGTTCCTGGCACGTTTAGAAAGACAAGGACCCAACCACTCCCTTGTCCTACAGCCACTCCCTGATCTCTGCCAAGTCCAGGGCTGCCTCTAACCCCGAAGCCATGGTTCAGCTGTCCCCATTGGAGCGACAGATGATCGCTATGGAGGAGATCCGTCTGCAACATCGCCAGGGAGAATTGATCGAGCGCATTCACGATCTCGTCCTGAGCTTTGATGCAGAGCTGCGCATGCTGCGTCACGAGAAGCTGAACCTGGATACTGATTTGAAGAACGCCGATCTGAGGTATAAACTGCGCAGTGTTTATGATAACGTCGAGAATGATTTGCAGTTGATCATAAGTATGTCACAAGTCCACTTACAGCATTGGAATGGGCTTCGTGCACAAGTACTCCCTTAGTCGAAAGAAAAGATTTGGGGAGTCCATGGTGACGACATCTTCTGACTTCAATTTAAGTGTCTGGCACCCTTGTACTATTAAAACCTTCTTTTCAATTTAAATTTTGCCATTTACGAATAATTATGCAAATGTCCATATCATGAGCAAAACTGCTGGAGTTTGTTTTAGCCGTCCTTATTAAACAAAAAGCTGACATAATAACCGGTAACAAATATTGTTTAACGCACGGAAACGCATCACAAAAGTCGTTTGTCACCCACGTTAGCGCTCTTTTCTGTTTCAACAAGTTTAAAGTTTTGATACATTGATCAATTTTTATTATTTACTCTACACTATTTTCAGTAGTATATTTTTCAAAAAGGATGTTTTTAAAGAATTTGTTCCTAAAAATATTAGTTGCATAGTGCCCTTTAAGATTTTTAAAGCAGTAAAGGTCCATGAAATTGGAAGGAAATATTTTTTTTTCTTCTCAGATGCACCATGTGGACTCATAACCACAGACTTTTTTTTCGCATGTCTAGACTTACTGTCAAGCTGTGTGTTTTTAATATGACGTCAAAATATTAAAATGCAGGCAATAAAATTAATGACCTGATCTTGATGACCTGATTGCAGGAGAGTGACACTGTTTGAAGAGCTGCAACTCCTGAAGGAGTTTGAGAAAAGAGAGAACGTCTTGGCAGCCAAGGTGGAAGCCAAGATCAAGGAGAAATCTGACAGCCAAATAAAGGTAGGTTCAACTACCAAAAGGGTGCTGGCATGTGGTCCCATGGGTACGGTGTTCGACAGGAACATGGTGCTTGTGTTTTTGGGCAGGACATTTTACTACAATCGCCTCTTTTCACCCAACTGTTTCAATAGGTGCCTTTGAAGGTAGAGACCAAATTGTGCTGATCTCGAACAGAACAGAATTTGTAATTCATCAGTTTTATTTTGATGAAAATTGCCTTTTAGCATTTTGGACATCGATGCCTTTAAAAAAAAATGGGGGGGGGGAGGGTGAAGTCTCTTTAAAAAAAATAGAAGTGAAAAACAAAATGAAGTGATAACAAAAATGAAGAAATGTTGTATTGCTAGCAAAAATTGCATAGAAAAATAAAGTGATATTAACAAAAATGAAGAAATGTATTGCTAGCAAAAATTGCATAGAAAAATAAACTGTAAACTTCTTACTTGCTTCATCGAGCAAGTCTCATGTTATTTTTCTCCTCTCTTTACTCAGGTCGCTGAATGCCAGCAGAAGCTGGATGCCAAACGCAAAGACATCGACAGGCTGATGGAGAAGGAGAAGGCGCTCTACGCTAACTTCCAGGCCTCGTTGGGAGAGAACAACAAGTTTGCCGAGTTCCTGACTAAAGTCTTCAAGAAGAAGATCAAGAGGGCCAAGAAAAAAGCCCAGACTGAAGAAGGTTAGCCAAGTGCATGTTAATACTAGTGGTTCAAAGTTGACTGGAGCAGAGTTTGAACCTTTGACCTCCAGGTTGCCGTTCTGAAGCGGTACCAACTAAGCTATCTGGCCCTTGTCAGTGTATTTCGTTAAGGGCACAAATGTTTAGCTAATGATGTTGGCAACAAGGTTTTTGAGCTTAATTTTTTTAAGAAAGCCTGCATAAGGAAAAAACTACATTTATATATATTTATATATATAGATGCAAATTGTATGTTTTTGGAATTGCATGTAATAAGGTTTTTCTTGACAAAAAATCTTCACAAAATATTCCAAGTTTGTTGCTAGCAGCATCATAAGCTGTGCTTCACACTACGAATTTGGTTTTATTTTCAAAGAGCTTGAAAATGATGTACAACTTGTAGGTGCTATATTTTGAAGACGCAAGTGTTTAAAGTTCGGAGGTGATGCTATATCGTATAAAGTTTGTTGACCTGTATGTCAAAAACTTACAAGCCAAATAGTTAATACCAAATATAATTATAATACCAAATATAATTTCAATCTAGGGTCGTGTTAAATAATGTTATATTGACACGGAATGGCCCAATGATTCGATATGTTACCAACAGAGGCCAAACGATTTGAGCGTTTCCATGATCTTGTTTGCCAGGGTCGGACGAAGAGAGCGAGGAGTCCTCAGACGATGAGTCTGATTGGTCGAGTGATGAGGAGGATAGCGAAGAAGAAGGGCTGGATGACAGTGTCTGCCCACCGGGATGTGATCAGGTGTGTCACCGTCTCTGTTACCCTGTCTGCCCCTAACCCTAACCCAGAACCCCTCTAAAACCTGCTACACTCATCTTCCAATAAGCCCCAGTTTTGTGTCCTTTTACCATTTTGTTATGAAGGGCTGCCGAGCAGGAAAACATTGAGTTACTCTTCCTAAGACATGACTTAGCATTTCATTAAATCGGCCTCTGGACTGCTGCGATCTCTGTTTATTAGTGTCTGATGAGCATGAATTAAAACCACAATCAATAGATTAAATTTGTTTGCTTTCCTTCAACAGGCTCTATTCGACAACACCTGTGCTCTCCGCGAAAAGCGTCTGGACTTTGAGGAGCTGCTAGCGGAAGAGAAGAAGATTGCAGAAGGCTTGAAGAAGGAGGTGGATGCGTTGACCAAGAAGCAGAAGCTCATTGACAACGGCTTGAAGACGGCCGAGGCTGACCTGGAAGCATTCCAGGTGAGTAGAAGATACTCACATTAAGCAGCGGAGTTGTGAATGTGTCACTGGAGCTGAGTTCAGGTTTTGAGTCACTTAGATCACAAGCCACTGATTTTAAGCTCCAGTCAGTGTCACAAGCCATCCTTCGGATTGGACGTAAAGTCGTAGGTCACGTGTATTGTGTAATACACATAAAAGAACCCAGTAACACTTATCGCTAAGAGGAGGGGTTTGCCCCGGTGTTCCTGGCAGTGGCTTCAAAGTGCGCCGCAGCACCTTGTAAAAAACAAGTTTACAAAGTTGCTACATAATGAGTCTCGTATTATCATAAACTTTATCAACCAGTTCGCGCCAGGATCATTTTAACATCACCGAGTCGACGCGCAGGATTATGTTTAACGAAACTAGATCCGAAGCGTGTTCAGGCCGATAGTACCGGGAAGCACACCCACGCATTTCTGGCCTTGCTCGTGGCGTGTTTATGCGTAATCCGTTTTGAATCTAGGTAAAACTTTGCGTTTATATACGTCATCCGGCGCGGACTGGTTAACCTGTCTTTAAAAATCATAGAGCACCTTGAGTACCAGTCTTGGTAGATAGGTGCGCTATATAAGAACTGCTTTTTATTATTATTATTATTATTAACTGTGTTTCTTTCTTTCCTTGCAAACAGCTTGAGAAGCAGCAGAAACTCAACGAGTTGGACGTGGTGGTGACGCTGAGGCTTCACCAGGTGGAGTACATGGTGAACGGCGCCGTGCCTCAGGATCTCTCTCAGACGCTGGTCGTCAATAACGGCAGCATGGGCCAGCTGCAGCGCCGTATTCAAGAACTGAAGGAGGAAAAATCAGCTCAGCGACGACATTACAAGTAGGCTCAGGATTTATTCCCTTCTGGCAAATATGAGAAAGAGAAAGCGAAAGCTAGACAGAAGTCGAAACAAAGGTTTGCATGTATTAGGAAAACGAATAAAATTATCCTGATAATAATGGTTCTTGAATTTCAATAGAATATTCTGTTAACAAGTTGTGGCTGTTTAAAATGTCCAAAAAGTAAAGTGATGCGAAAAAGACCTCAAGCTTGATGAAAGACACTCACAGTTTTATGATTGAAGTAAAGGGATTTCTATTTTAACCATGAGAGAATTTTAAACGTTGCCGCAAGATTCCGCTGAAAGTCAGACAAAACTATTTTCAAAAAAGGCAGACGAAGGGGACTAATTCGTGAAATAACACAAATATATGCAAAGAGTTGTCGTAAACGCTGTTTAAAACGTTGCGCAGCTACGCCAAGTTTTGTGAAATGGTCCGTAAGAAAATGGCACAGCTACGCAATTTTGTTGTTGCGTAAGCCTTTTTCGCCATATTGGGTGCTGTTATTCAATCTATGAGTGTTCTGCAGTTTACAAGAAGGCTCACATTGGATTTGAAAGTAGCCACGGTTTCAGTAATCTGATTGAATCAATCTCAATTTTTCTCTCCAATCCGTGTTCTTAGAGAGCACCGCCAGCAGCACGTCCAGCTCATCAAGGATCGCAAACTCATGGAGTATCGCATCACGGAGCTCGAGGAGAAGTGCAACGAGATGATGCGGCAGAAGTTTGGCCGCATCATCGACCTGGAGAAGCTGGAGACGGTGGGCGTCAACCGCACCGTGGAGGAACTCAAGGAGAAGCTGAGGCTCAACGAGCTGACCAACGCCAACGAGTTGCAGAAGTGGGATGTGAGTTGGAGACTCAAACATATGCGACTCGGGACTAAAACTCAAATTGGACTAGGACTAAAACTGACTGTTGCTGCATTCCAGTCATACAGTATTATAATTTGAAATTAAAACCTTCCCAATGCCTAATTCCATCATTGAGTTATTGATAGTTATTTCTGCTGACATAATATTCTAACCGGTCGGCCACTCAGGAAAGGTTCGGTAATTGGATAGTTAAGACATCAGGCTTACCCAAATACAAAAAAAGTAAGAAAAAATTAGGATCAAAATCATAAACAAAACTTTACAAAACTAGGACTTTGGAGTACACAATCAGGATAAAAGTAGGACTTTTGCAGACTTTTAGTAGGAGTTTTCATTTACTCACTCATATCTACTTTACGGCACCATAAGCCTCTTTTGGCATGCTGTGTTCACACAACACTTGTGCTCCATCCTCAACTAAGCTCTTGGAAGTACAGTTGCAGTACTCCTTCTCCAAAGCCCTTCATTGTGTGATTTACATGACATTGAGTAACACACTGTTATGAAAAGTATTCAAAAATATTTTTTTGTGAAGCAAAAAACAAACAAAAACCAGGATTTCAAGAAAAACGTTTGGAAATAAGAAGGCAAAGTAGGAATACTCGAGACACCTGAGATTACCGGTACACTTATTAGTGGAAGGATATCGCTTTGAATCCCATACTAATATATAATAGTTATTACACAGTTGCTTCAGTCATGGTAAAGAAAAGATCATAATTCTTAAGGTAGCAGCGTTTTGGCCATTATTTTGAAGATTTCTCATTTATCACCCATTTGTTTAGAGTAACAATGAGGCCAAGAAAGCTCGCATCACCGCGTTGATTGAGGAGAACACGCTGTGTCTTCAGCAGCTGACCATGCTGGTTGGTGAGAACAAGAACCTGGAGAAAGCCCTGGATGCAAGACAGACCAACTTGGTGAGTAGGAATGATACATCTTACTTGGTAGCTCTTAACCAGTTCGCGCCGGATGACGTATATAAATGCAAAGTTTTCCCCAAATTCAAAATGGATGACGCATGGACACGCCAAGTTCAAGTTCGGAAATGTCTGTCAGCAGTGAGCAAGGCCGGAACTGCATGGGTGTGCTTCCCGGCACTATCGGCCTGAACCCGCTTCGGATCGAGTTTCGTTAAAAATAATCCCGCCCCTCGGCTCGGTGATGTTAAAATAATCCCGGCGCGAACTGGTTAACTTATACAATGTTCTCAATGCTAAGTTTGTGACATTAATATCATGAATCTGGGTTAGTGTGCAGAGATTCAAACAGCGCAATGGGATATGTCAGATAGTAATCAATAATAATAGACAGTTCTTAAATAGCGCACGTATCTACCGAGACTGGTACCCAAGGTGCTGTGTCATTATTATCCCTGCTCATTGGGCCCACGAAACATTCCAAATACCATCTCAGCTCCCTGGGGAGTATACAGCTCAATGCAGCCATTTCGGCGCAAAGCAGCTAATAACAACAATCTCCGCACTCACAGGTACCCATTTACTCCTGGGTGGAGAGAAGCAATCAGCAACAAGTGCCTTGCTCAAGGACACATGCACCATAATCTTAGGCCGGACTCAAACCCACAATCTGCAACTTTATACCCATAGACCATGAGGCAACGGCGCTATGCTAAGCAAGCTGTATAGTAAAATCATTGTGCCTCACATTGTTTTAACCGATTTTCATAAATACCTGGGACAGTTTAGGCATTCCTATTGGTCGAGAGCCCGTCACGTGGCCGGTATTAAACGGACGATAAAGACATGGCTGGAAGTGTTTAAAACTAGCTGGCAGCAAAATACGTCACGCGATGTCGCATTATACCCGTCCCCAGGGCTCACTTTATTTCCAACCGTACATCGTCTCCAATAGTAGGGTGGTGTTGGGCGCGTACAGCTTGACACGCTGAAAACGAGGTTGCCAATAGCAGTAATAGTCTGGTTCCTAGTAAATACGCTTTATTGCATGTATTGTGTAGAGCGACAGAGGCGGAAACATGTCATTTGACACGCACAGAATGGCGAAACACCGAAAAAAAGGTATTTATGAATGGGAATAAATGTGTGTTCGGTCGGTATTAATCACTCTGTTTAATACCGCTTGGAGTCTGGGTGCTGATAATTACCCGAGCCGAAAGCAGCTAATAACAAGCATCTCCGCACTCACAGGTACCCATTTACTCCTGGGTGGGGGGAAGCAATCAGCGACAAAGTGCCTTGCCCAAGGACACGCGCACCATAATCTTGGGCCGGACTCAAACCCACAATCTGCAACTTCATAACCATAGACCATGAGGCAACGGCGCTATGCCAAGCAAGCCGTATAGTAAAATCATTGTGCCTCACATTATTTTAACCGATTAGAATGCGTAGTTTTCCGTGAATATGCAAGAGATAAAGAAACAATCACTGTTCTTTAAAACAAAAAATACAAAAATCTGATGCAAAAACCCAGTTTAGAGAATGTGTTGGGACATAATTGTGCAATTTGAAACGACCCATTTGTCGCCATTGTGATTATTCCTAACCATTTTGTTTAATTCATTTCAACGCATGCAGACACAAGGATCCAAATCGGTAATTAGATTGTTACGATTAGACTGTTACTTTATCCCACGAGTGAAACATTGGATATTGCAATGCGTCTCTGTCCGACATACCACAAGACCGAAAAAACAAGTGCTATGTGGGACGCAAGACGCACTGCATTTTTGTTTGTTTTGTGCACGGGTGGGATAACGAATATATCTTTAAAGGTAGGATACACCATTTGCAGATATCAAAAATATTCACTACCGAATTATTAATAAATATCTTACTCATTTGAAAGTAAATGTTGATTCTAGGCATCCAGCAAAAGGGTTGCGTTAGATATCCTGCAATTATTCCGAAAAATATAATTTTATAATGAAAAATTCGCGATCGCCGTAGAATAACTGCTCGACGCCGGTTGAAAAAACCCGCTGTTTTTCGTGCTTTTCTCGGCATCCATGATTGTAAAACTTCGGACAGCTCAGTTAAACGATATTTAGTATAAAATACAACCCCCAAATCTACTCATTCATGATAATTCAAGCAATGACCAATGGTGTATACTACCTTTAACCAAAATGGTTGCACACGGTACACAAACTATTAACCAGTTTGCGCCGGAGGACGTACAATGAGGGCGTATTCTTGTTTGCTATAACTGGAATTTGTATTAACAGTGTTTGTCTTTTAATGAGAGTCGACTGTACATGTATACGGTGGTGGTGAATTTGCATTTGTTAGCGTATCATTCTTGTGTATAGATGTTTCAGGGTTTTACTATGGCAATTAAAAGGAGTTTTTATTTGGGATGAATGTCAAAGAATGCTAACTGGGTGGCGTATGGTTTAAATTTAACAACAGTTTGAGCAACTGGACTACACAATCCTTCCTCCGAGTGGCAAGATTTTGACAACTTGTCCCGGATGCTGCTATGCTGCTTCTAGTAAACTGACAAACAGCTAAATTTGAGTCGGTTGGCGATGGTGACCCATGATATTGAAGAGTCAAAACTCTTGCATTTCACATGTGAAGGTCCAGTTGCTCAGATCAGGTCTGCTAATTAAGAACCTGTATAAGTGGTGGTGTCGTCAGGTTAAGTAGTGCATATCACCAGTATAGAAAACTGCGTTCTGATTGTTTGAGCGGCTAAAATGAGGACGTCATGTCGACTGTACTGGTGACTCTTTACCGCCAATCTTTTAGGCAGGTCTGCATTAGTGACAAGTAGACTAACAACCACATCAAATCCTTATCATATAACAGTCAACTGGTGGCTCTATCGGGGGGTTTGGTATACTGGCGATATGCACTACTAAAGTTAAAACAATAACACTTGCCAATTTAGCTAGAAATGACAAGCATATTTATAACATGCTTGTTATTTATAATCCTTGGCTGTTTGGGTCTAAAGACTGGGCAGTTGTGATCGAGACAGTTAATGAAGATAATAACCCTAACGTCCTAGCATTTATTTGGTGTACTGCTACCCTAACCCCTAAACTGGTTGCCAATCCCGGGGCTCAGATCAAAATGTATTTCCCCAAAGTGGTTATCTTGTGAATTTCTAAAAAAAAACTTTGCATGTGTACACATGTCATCCGACGCGAACTGGTTGATGTCATTTTGAGTTATTTTTTTCAACAGGGCGGTGAGTTCCAGGGAAGTCGCAAAGCAGACCTGGAGGAAAGAGGAAGACTGATTCAACTGGTTCAGGTGAGAGGACAGTGTTTGGCCAGGCCTTGGTATCTGCACTAAACAACGATATCTAGGGCCACTAGGCTGTACCAAGTAATCAGTCAATCGCATGCAGTTTTCAACGCTGGAAGAAAACAGACGGCTGTAATCATTTGGCCACAGCAAGCTGACGCGGCCACAACAAATTAATTTAAAAATTGAGTATTGCTCCTCTGCTGCATGTGTACACTAAAATTTTAGTTGATTTTTTAAGACCAATTCACCTAATTTTCCCCAAATGTCTGTTGTGACTTGTGTCACTGACTCACTACAATATTGAAACAAACCATTATTACTGTGTCAGTTGGCCAAGCTACCAAAGCAACTTGGAGGCACTTGAAGGTTGTGGTTACACTGCTGACTAATTGACGGTATAAACTAATAAACTAGTGTAATTTGTACTGTTGATTGGTTGGTTCAAACAGCTTCAAGCTCAGGAGATAGAAGCCCTCAAGGAAGAGATCAGCTTACTGTCCAGGAAAGGTGGCCACATCCTGCCTCCGACCCAGCCTCCTATACATCAGGCACCGGCCTACAGCCAGCACCCACCAGGCAATCCTGGCCAGCAGTAAACAAATGATGAACCATGAACCACTGCTCTGCCACACCTCTCCAATATTTACCTTAAATGTCTTCCCTATATTGATTGTACTACCCCTAACAACTGCCACAGTACAAAGTCTTATGCTCGAAACTCACTTTGTCATAAAAAGACTAAACAAGTCTTTAGTGAAATAATAATACAAATTTGGTGCTTATAGCGCTTTTATTTATCAATTTACACCAAAGGTCTGAAAATGCTTTATAATAATTACCCCTGCTCATCATGATGCCACAAGACCAGTTTCGAGATCGGTGCAAGATCGCGGCCGTCTCAAGGCAAAACAATGCAAGTTGTGTGCAAATCACATTAGAGTTGACTTGTTTTGCCTTGAGACGGCCGATCGGTACGTCTGGTCTCTTAGGTCCCTGTTTATACTCCTAGGTGGAGAGAGGCAATTGATCTAACACCGTTCACGACCATTATCCAATCGTAGTATCTGTTGAACATCACGATATTCTTGGACAAACATAAAAAAAAAATCCAAATACGCGCCTTATTCATATTTTGCCATATGACATGTATGAGAAGAACAAAAATATATGTAGTCTAGGTAATATACAACATTTAAAAACAAAAACAAAAAGTACTAAAATATTTTAAAATACAATATACCTTTAACCAGTTCGCGCCGGGATTATTTTAACAACACCGAGCCGAGGGGCGGGATTATTTTTAACGAACCTCGATCTGAAGCGGGTTCAGGCCGATAGTGACAGCAAGCACACCCATACATTTCTAACCTTGCTCGTGGCGTGTTAATGCGTCAAACTTTGCATTTATATACTCAAGCATCCTGTGAAATTATTACACATGGTGATAGGTGTTTAGGAATGGCAAACAGACCTATCACCAGGATTTCAAAATCAGATTGGAAGACTCAAAAATTTTCTATAATAAAATAACACACACGCAAACATTCAAAAGTGCTTTATAATTCTAGCAATATATTTCTATGTAAATGGAATGGTCAATATATTAATACGAGGAAGATATTACGTGTTTAATTCATATGTACTAAATCCCGTCCATCTGTTCATGTTATAACTGTAGTTATAGAAATTTGTAATACAAATTCTACGAGAGATTAAGCATTGTATTCCAATTTTAGTTTTGTAAAAAGTAACTATAATTATTCCGTCCAGTTTGAACACAATCTCCATTTTTGTGCCTTCTTTTGTTGTAATTTGCTTACAAAAAATAAATTAATTGAAAGCTTTAATGCAACATTTCCATACAAATAATTTGTTAGTTTGTTTTTAGATTTAATGTTTCAAATTTACTGAATAAAAAGGTTTCGTTTCTGTACATTCCAACGGGTTGAATTGTGGAAAATTTATTGAATGTCTGTATTTTTTCAGAATGGCATCTGTGGGTAGGGCATCTTTGGGTAGCACACCCTAATATTTCCAGCCTTGCTCGTGACGTGTTTATGTCATCCATTTTAAATTCCGGAAAAAAACTATGCATTTATACACGGCATCCGACGTAAATTGGTTAATAGAGCATAGAAAAATAAGATCTATTACTGGTGGCTTGTTCACCGCCAATCTTTTATGCAGGTCTGAATAAGTAACAAGTACATTGACAACCACGTCAAATCCTTATCATATAACAGTCAACTTGGTGGCTCTATCGGGTGGTTCGGTCTCGATCTTCATGAGGATGAAATGTCGCCAGTTGGAGATGAACCCCTCGTCCCGTTCGGCCAGTGCCTCTGCTCGTCTGTGGGACCGCGCGGCCAGCTTGCGTTCTCGGTATGTCCAGTTGTGTGTGATCTGATGGAACTGTTCCAGAAGAAGCACCAACACGCAGCACACAGCGAGCAGTGTGTAGATAATTGAGACAAACACAACAGCTGTCCTAGAGACATGGAAATAAATAATAATTTATCGAAACAAAACCTTACAACTTAATTTGTGAGGCAAAAAGACCATGCATACTCTTTAGTATACGTGTGACACCACCTGGGTATTACCAGGAAGATAATTTACTCCAATTGCTTTACACAACAACAACAAAACAAATTGCTTTGTTTTAGCAAATAGTGGTCAAAATTCTCTTACAATTCAAAGCCCTTTAATTTTAGTTAATTGTACATGTAGTTAGTTTGATAGCAAATTATAATTGCTTTGACAATATTGATTGTGCTAAGAAACTTGCATCCCTTTGACAAAGTGTTGAAATCTGTTGTGTCAAAAAGCTGTTTAAATATCAATTTGCCTTCCTTAAAAAAAAGAAGGCTTCTCATAACATTATTCCCACATTCGTACCTTCTGTTGGAGTACACGGCAGAACAATCGGGCATTTGATTCAGATGAAGGGAGCAGAGATGATCAAGGGATAGATATGCACCCCATACACCTCCCACAATGAAGAAGAGAGCCGCTAGTAAGAAAGAACGATGGTTTCCTGCACCAATACAACTGTCAATCCTGCCCAACAAAAGGGAAGATAACAACACAAATTAGAACGTTATACAGACCTCTTTTGTGGAAGAAAAGGGAAGAAAACAACACAAATTAGAACGTTATACAGACCACTTTTGTGGTAATTGAGTGCTCGGGCACTAACCAATCACTGTATAGAGTTGTAAGAATTAATCTTTATTTCTTTTGGGTTTGTTTTTTCCCGGAGAATCATTCTCAGTAGATTTTCTTCTAAACAGTTTATGCTACAACTGTATAAATGAACGTTGAACCAACATCAAACCTAATCCAGAGATGTGCATTACTATGACGTCATTACGTGTCACTGTCAAATAACAAACGATTTGTTTTATCAAAGTGTAACTAATTTCTTTCACTCATAACTCCTGAACAAAATCACCTATCATATATTGTAATCTGATAGACCATGCCTTGTTGATTATTTTTTGGTGTCGTACATGTTCGTAAAGTTGTTTGACCTTTCCTTTCTTCTTTAAATGAATGGAGTGCTGTTCTAATTATTTGTGATCACTTAGACTTTACCTTGGATAAATATTTTTTATTTCCAGGCACAAAACCTTTTGACCTTTAACTTAGTCACAAACCCCAAATTGCCCCTATTATATTCTTTAGACAACTGCAAATGACTTGGCATCATGACATCATCACACCAGAAATGTGTGTTGAGAAAATTTGACAATAATTGTTTTTTTAAATTAAAATCAAATTTGGTCTTCAAGGTTTTCTTCACATAGTAAAATCCCTGTAGGTTTCTCACCAGACACAATGATGATCTAGCCTCAGCACACAGTGGCCGCAAATCCGGCAATGTCCTGCTCGCTCCGGCCTCATCAGCTGACAGACGTCGCACCAGTCTTCCGATCCCAGATTGGTCGATTCACTACACACCTGCAGCTCTCCACCAATGAGACTGTTCATCTCAACCACCGACGTCTCCTGAAACAAGCGCCCATTTTCGACATTGTTCAGATCGCCCTCGTTTGAGGCATGTCTCTTTCTCTGAACTCTCGACACACTTTCAGAAATGACCGTTGATTCTGGCAGAACTTTGAATAGGTTTTTCATGGCTGACGCTTCTGTCGGTTTAGCCACGATGCCGGGACCGTGTTTTGAGGCAAAAAATGCTATGAGGGTGAACATAAACATTACGGTCACAGATAAGAACCGACTGATCTCGATTTTAGAACTGACGTACAAGTAAAAAGCTCCGTAGATGAGAAAAACAGAAGTGAGGCCCCAGCTCATAAAGAACTGAGTTCTTTGCCGGTGACGCAAGACTAGGCGATAGTAAAGCAGAACTGCGACTGGTACCAGTACAAATGATGACATTGTGGCAATAAGATGTAATGATGCAACGTAAATCCATAGTGGTATAATGACAATAGGAGGTAGAGCTGTCGAGTCCATTAGTTGATCGAGTCTTCTGGCTCCAGCCCCAAAGCATGTTGGGATACGTACACGATCACAAGCGACTTTAGCGATCTTGACTAGGTTGTTCTTTTCAATCCCCCTCCCCTTGAATAACCTGCAGGGAAAACAATAAATATTTATAAAATGCTTAATACTAGGCAAAATTAGGCACAAATTTAAAACAATAAAGAAAGGTAAATCTTAACCTTTTGGGGTATTAAAGAATCAAACACATTATGCCAGGATTTGAACCGAGGGTATTACTCATACACCTGAAATCGGGTGCTATTTGTTTTCTTGGCATAATAACCAAAATGAACGCAAGACTGTGAACCGGCAAAATAAACACTTTGTTGTTTATATTAAAGGGGCACATCCTGGCAGCGCCCAATTGGGCTACAACACGTGTTTTTAACAAAATGATGTTAATTGGAAAGAACATTTAAAAGTAGGAAATAAATATCAACACGTTTTTTGTTATTCTTGTATAGAACGAGTTTGGAAGGTCACAAAATAAGTGACCCCTAAAACTCGAGCTGTTTGGGGATGTAGTCATGATTCCAACCGGAAAGTGTTTACCGTCGTGTCTAATGTAAACAACTGTTTTTTGTGTTGTCTTTTGCAAGACATTAGGTTGGTTTCCTTTCAATATATATTTTTTAAACATGGTAGGATAAGTAAACAATTCAAAATATGATATTTTGGGGGATTTCAAGACATAGTTCGTTAGTTTAATACCCCTTTAAAATTGAAATTTGTGAACTTAATTGTAAATATAATTGGTGAGTGAAACTTTCACTTTTCAAGGATAGCCTATTGTTAGACCATTTGAAATCTAGAAAAAGGATAAAAATCCAGATTTTGTTTTACTAACGTTTCTTATTCCTCCATGCGTTAATTAAAATTAAATATTTTTTAGTACATAGTCCATCGCTCGCATGCTGCCAGTGAGGGCGCGCGCACACAAATTTCACAGGCATCGTTAACTGACCTATCGCACGTTTGATCAAGTTCTTGACAATCGCAACAAAGCGCCAACAGATGGCCCTTTTCACCACTGTCATTGAGATATTCACAGCAACACAGAGGGCCAGACTCATCATCGTCTTGAACAGGGGCCATAGTTGAACTTGAAACTTCCCTTCTCAAAATACAACTTTTGCTGGCCGGCTTTACGTTCACTTTTTAAACATCGGATAACTACGGCGCAAATAAATTCTATAGCTATAGGACCTTTTCGAAACCATAATTTGCTTCGTCTTCGGGTTGGGCTTCGCCTCTGAATTCCGAATAAATGAGAAGCAAATAGAAATTAAAGCAAATGAAAATAGTCTAACTTTTGGGTTTATATCAATCGATTGAATGTTTCTGAAACACAACGGGCATCAAAATATGGCAGGGAATCTCGCAGTGGGGAATCTAAAATCGCCTGAAGCCAAATACGAAGACGAAGCCAGCGATTCGAAAATGCCCTATGGTTACTCGGACCCATACCAACTTAGACCCATACAAACTCGGATCCTTACTCAGCTTGGGGCCGAGTTGACTTGAGGCCGAGCCGACTTAAGGGCCGAGTTGACTGCAATCGAGTTGGCACGGTTTGGGGCCAAGTTGACCTGTAATGTACTGTACTGATACCCGGGTCACAGTCACAGATAGACTAGACACGCGGGAAATGCGCGCACGTGCAGTCGAGGTGCAGCGTGCATGGGAGCTGGTTGTCAAAGGAGCTGATGTGACTGTGAGGGTGTGAGGGAACATGGCGAATTCGATTATCTCCTGTTGACTTCATTGATGATACTGTAATTTGTGTACACATCTCATTGCATTGAATTGAATACTGGTATGTATTGGTAATGGCATATGACGTGCAAGTCAACGGGACAGTGTCCGTGGAAATGGGTAAGAAATTGGTCCGAATTCAGTCGGACTCGAGGCCGAGGCGAGGCCTAGACCAAAGTGCATGCGCATGCATGGCACCGCAGGTTTTACCAGGCAGGAGAAATATGAGTAGCCCCAAGCAATAGTTTGCTGAGGGCCAGTGCAAAATTATTAGCCAATCACAGCACTCCATAAAATCTGAAGAGAGGGTCAGCAGTCTAAAATTAGAACTAGCCACTGAATGTGTTTACATCGGCAAACAAATATATAATTGTTGTCTGCTGTGCTGATGCTGTGTGATGTGGTCCCTGGTGTTTTGTACATCGGGACCTGGGCCAGACGGAGCCATTCCCCCCCCCCCCCCCCCCCCCCCCCCCCGAGGGTGTACAAAACCCATGGACCACAACACAGCGGAGAATTGTTTTGTTATTAGTACCATGGCATTAAATACAATAAGGAGGCACAAGATAAATGATTTTAGAAAACAAATGTTGTTTCGGTACTAACCGTATATACTAACGTTAAACGTTAACATATTAAAGCATGATGTAGGCCCATTTATTTTCAACAGTACGAAAAAAAGGTACAAATCTTCACTTACTCTTTAAATACAATCCTCTTCGATTCTGCAATCTAATCCATTCGTTGGTGTAATCTAGGAAGGTTTTGACATTGTTGCAACTTGTAACTTTCCACGAGTGCAACAATTTGCAGTAAGCTTCTGACACTTTATTTATGTGCATTTGAAACTTTTTATACAGAGAAAATGGGATATAACCAGCTACATATCTTAACACCCGTTCTTTACAAGAAATATGTTAATGTTCAACACCAGAGGGTTTGTCAACGGCATTCTTATCTTTTAAAACTAGCTCCAACATAAATTGCATAAATCTGATGGAAGAGAATGCGAGTAGGCTTTCCATTGTCTGGTACATGTATATTCAATGACAGTAGAAATTCATGCCACTTATTAACCTGATCATTGTTGCATCTCAAGTCATTAAATGAACGCCACATTTCTAAGACATCTGGCCCAAGCTTCTGATTTATACCTGCAATGGCAATCGACCAAATGTTGCATATGTCAGAAAGATTGCTAAGTTATTAAATTATGATGCATTGACATGTTCCAGAATATTCTTCACTACTGCAATGATACACAAGGCGATGGGATAACTGGCAGAATAAACCTGATGAGAGCAGATACGGTTGAGTGCTTCCTGGAAGTACGAGGAAGCTTTAACCTTGGCGTCCTCTTCACAGAACGTTGATGGGTATACTTATTTATCCAAATTTATCATTATTCATTATTCTTAAATTGACCACACGTACATTTACTCATTAATTAAAATACAGATACACAAGTTACAATCAAAATTTAAAATGCCCAACTTTCCATCTTGAGGGTTTGCTTCAGCTACAAGGCCTCTAAAATATTTCCTTCTACAGCTGGGTAACAGTTATTATACCTAATTTTTCAGTTTTGCAAATACCTGTCGCGTTGTAGTGAGTTTCCCTGATCTCGCACAAATTCGAAAATTAGCTGAAAGCCACGATGTTTGTAAGTGGGCCTGCCACTAGTAATGTTGTATTCCACTAAGGGAGCTCTCTTTACCAATCTGTAACTACATGTAACTGTTCCATGCACCACCTGGGTGAAGTCTCTGTTGGTTGGCATTCACAATTCTGAAATGCCAGTTTTCTCCCAAGAGTTTGTTTAGGTCCTCTAAGCTCTTTATAAAAAAGAACAAAAACACCCATGGCTTAGATTCCCAAAAGCTTCAATTGTATCAAATGCTTCCCTCTGTATGGGCAAGCGAATGTTCATGAAACTGTCAGTTTTCCGCTGAATTTGTACATTCTCCTTTAAATGTTGATTCCTAATTGAACAAGTTGTGTTCGTGGAAATCTAAGGTTATGGTCAGGTCCGCCGTCATGATAGTGGCACTCTACGGGCTGATTTTTTTTCCATCTGCCTCCAATACTGCCTTTAGCAGTTGAACAAATTCTTGACATTTCTGGAGGAAGTCTTGATACTCTTCTTCTATGCGCCCACTATTGGTTATTCGAATGTCCCATACCAGGGTTGGATCTTCCTCTTCCAGCATTTGCTGTATCCTTTCATCAACCTCTTTTTCTGATAGAGAGTCTGCTTGAGATGCATCTCTAGTTAGACGTCGGTAAGCTTCACGAAGAACACCACTTTTCACTCCAGTTGCTCTGCCAAAGTGACCTTTGAGTTGGCTAAACTCACCAGAACAGGATGATGAAGTAGATGGCCTCTGTTCAATAAGAAGTTGCATGCTCTTGTGTGCCGTACACTGCAACCTCATGCTCTAGCTGGAGGTTTCTGTCTTGCACCTTTTTAGTCTTCTTGCACCTATTTAGAAGTCTTAGAAGTCTTAGACGTCTTAGACGTCTTAGACGTCATAAACGTCTTAGACTTCTTGGTACAAATCTGTTGATACAAAGTCCCAGTGGTACATGTAGTATGGCCCATTTTCCTTAGTGTTAACACTTGTCACCCTGCCTAGGATCAGCCTGAGTATCGGCAAGATCCTGGACAATTTCATCCAGTTCTCTGTTTATACCGGGATGGATTGTCTGTCCAGCTTCTCGCTGGTCTCATCTCTTAATTGAGGGAAACAGATCTCTCCACTTGGGGTGAGAGGAGTGTACAGTGTATATTAACATTTGGCTTGGATACGAAGCGCAAGGACCCATGTGGCCCAAACGTCTTAATTATAAATTCAACAACCCTCACTTGGGAATTTCTTTGAAGTTTTACAATCTGATTCCTAAAATTTGAAAACAAAACATTCACATTCTCATAGGAATCAGTTGGATTATAAAGGCAAGTTTGGTTCTTTAACCACCTTTTATTGTTTCCACCAGAGAAGGGTACTCGTTCAGGGAGCTTTCCACTGTCTTCTTTGGGTTCTCTCTGTGAAATAAGGCCCTTGATCTTGTCGTCTTGGCCCTGAAGTCCTTCACCATGCCCAGTGGTTCTTTGTTATGCTTCAGCCATGTCGTCATGCTGCTGACATCTTTAGTTGAACTTTCAGCTGAACAATATTAAAGGGTTTAAAACACCCTGCACATTCAGTTCAAATAAGGGTGCAGGACCGAGTTGAGCGAAGAAATTGCCTTTTATATTCTTCAAAATTACAATATGCCAGAGAGAAGACTTTCCCATGGAGTTGAGTGCCATTAATTACTATCTTTAAGTATGCTTTTTTTAACAACAATTTGGTCAGTACCTTTTGGATAGTTGCAAATAATATAAATTCAATACTTTGAAGAAATTTCACATACATGTACCGGGGTACATGTATTTAATGACAAAACAGCTGAAAACAATTTACTAGTCATCGTCATCATCATCACTCGCAATGTATTCATTACTACCAGAAAATGTTATATATTTGTCTGTGCATTATACAATCTTTCCCATACATTAAATCAAACTGTTCTGAAAATGTTCACCTTATCCTATTTCTTATTCATTCACCCATCCATATAAAAGGCCAAATTGTGCTTAAATTCCAACCCTACACTACTTTATTATTTTTATCGTACTCATGTGGCCTTTTCACATTTCTTTAGAAAAGTTCAAATTGTGCCCGACAGACTACCGGTACATATATTGGTACCAGTTACAAAACAGATTTTCAAACATACTGTTAGTTCTTTATTCTTGTTACACATGAAAGTGAAAGAATTGTAATATAACAGAAAATGTTGTACATGTATCTGCGTGTACATGTACCGGTACATTAATAACCAAAGGTTAATAAGACATTTGCGCGTAATTCCGAGTTAAATTTGAATAACATCTGGTACACTGACTTGCTCAGTGCTCACACAGCTTGGCACCGTTGAACTTTGAATTCTTCAGACCAAAGACACTGTTGCTATATCACGTGATTCGGGGCAAGTCTTACGCTAGCAACCACCAACTCCAAAATGGTCTGGTGTCTTTGTGCCATTCTCACCCATTGTGAACAATGTATTGGTGCTGAACGTCTGTTGCGTAACTATGCAAAAGCTTGCCCCGAATCATGTGATATGGCAACAGTGTCTTTGGTCTGAAGAATTTAAAGTTAAATGGTGCCAAGCTGTGTGAGCAAGTCAGTGTACCAGATGTTATTCAAATTTAACTCGGGGTCATGCGCAAATGGCTTATCCATCCATTATTTTCTAATTTGGTTACATAAATGCACACTTCAATGTGGCACTCCAAAATAGTGATGAACATATGGCATCATGTGGTGTTTTGGCCAGTTTGTTGAATACATTTCAGAACGGGGAAAAAGGCCATCAGCACTGCTTTGTTCTTATAATTCAAATATACAATTCATAAATTTTTTTGGTAACAAGTCTAGGTAAATTAATCATCCCATAACTGAATGTGGATGTCTGTTCATTTAAGGTTAATAACTGCTGGAAAATAGTTTTAAAAAAGAAACTTGGAAAAAAGCAGAAGAGCAACTTTGAGAGGGATTGTTTCAATTCAGGAAGCTACATGTAACTGCAATGGCTGCATAATGTTCATTTTCAGTACGACTTGCAAATCTACGTCTTTTGGTAACGTATTACAATAAATTTTAGAAATTCTATTTTTTTTGTAGTGTTTTATTAATTAGTGCACTGCCGTGCCACCATTATGTATGAAATCATATTCTGTGTTATACATTATGTCACTTGATTGGTCTAAAGATATGCTATTTTTGCTACCTGGCATATTTGTGTACACGGTTGAAAAGACTGCGCATACAACTAGTATTGCAAACATTTGCAAGTAGGTGTTTAGTGCGATTGTTTTCTTACGCTAGTGCTACAGAGCTGAGTTAAAACAATTTATAAGAGTCATGAAGATATGATTTGCAAAAAATTACGTACCGGTACCGAAAGTTGTTAACTAGTTTTTGTGTTGAAATAGATATTACGTACATTATATCTTTGTTTAATTACTGATCTCTTAAAATTGAGCAGAATCTATTACTGCTTTAAGTCCCATCGAAGTAAGACTAACCTCGCCTCTGCAAAATAGAATGCTCAATGGATCGTCTTGGGAGGCTATCGGTAGTTTTACTGCACCACTTAAAGCAATGAATACTGTATATTTATACTTCGACTCAAATAAACCACAAAGGAGACAAGTTATTGAGTGATGCCACAGCCTCGAAAAATGGCAGTATGTTTTATTCCGGATACCAGTGAAAGGGCATACCGGTAGCAAAAAGGAAACAATTCAACAAATAAACAATTCCACAATTTGGGCCACCCAGGCCCCCGGGCAACACCAGGCCCGACCATTATAATGGGCAACACCAGGCCCGACCGGTCAAGGGGAACACCAATCCCCTATGGGCAACACCAGGCCCACCAACACAGGGCAACCAAATGCCCATTGCCAAAGAGGCAACCACATGCAACCACAAAGTTGCTTCCATCTACCGATGTTAAATTCGGTCAGGAAAATCTAGCCTCGGGAAATTCGCGAGCGCTATGACAACAAAGCAATTTGCCAAAAATATAATTTACTGCCGGATTTGATTATTAGCCCGCTAAATGTGAGGACTTGTGTTACTGGTTGTCTGAATCCGACATAAATTGCCAGGCAGGGGAAAAACATAATATTTAATGCCAAAGATAAATTTATTAGTACAGCCCATGGAAATAGTTTCATGATACGTGCGAACACTATAGGGAATTCCATGAGTAAACAATACCTTGGAAGCAGTGAAATGCCGAGTACAGCCATATTGTGAACGTATTATAGCCTCATGATACGTTCGAGCGCTATTCGGGATTATAAACTATACAAAGCCAATCAAAGCCATAAGTACAGTATACCTCTTATACTAGCCTCGGGAAACTTTCGAGCGCTACAGTGTATATTGGAATGTCACCATAAACCCTAGCATTGATGAATTCTGTGAGTACCCTGAACATAGCCTCATGACACATGCGAGCGCTATATTGTGACCAAAAGATAAAACAAAATTGCTAGAATCTAATTTATTATTACATGTACATCATAATGCAACACCAACATGACCGCATGCCACATGCGATTACTATATTGAGAATCAACTAAAAATTGGTGGAGACATTGGGGTGGTGGTGGGATAAAAATTGCTTAACAAAAATTGAGATGTTGACTCTGGAATCGGCTGTGACAGAGTGGCTATAAAATTCGAACCCGCCAAAAGCCCCGCTTCCCCACGCGGAACCCATGACTCTCATTGGCCCAAAGTTAACTGTAGAAATTTGCATACTGCTGACCTTTTACCTTTTGCATAATTAACTCTTGTATGGCGATAGCGTGACATGAACAGTTTGTTGACCTTGCACTTAGTGCTAAATTAGGTGTGGGTGTGAATGTCAAAGAAATGCCATGAGAGCGTAGGGAGGCCGCATGAGCTTTCGCTGTGTATAAAACCTTTTACCGTGTAACGATAAAAGGAGTTATACTTCGACTCAAATAAACCACAAAGGAGACAAGTTATTGAGTGATGCCACAGCCTCGAAAAATGGCAGTATGTTTTATTCCGGATACCAGTGAAAGGGCATACCGGTAGCAAAAAGGAAACAATTCAACAAATAAACAATTCCACAATTTGGGCCACCCAGGCCCCCGGGCAACACCAGGCCCGACCATTATAATGGGCAACACCAGGCCCGACCGGTCAAGGGGAACACCAATCCCCTATGGGCAACACCAGGCCCACCAACACAGGGCAACCAAATGCCCATTGCCAAAGAGGCAACCACATGCAACCACAAAGTTGCTTCCATCTACCGATGTTAAATTCGGTCAGGAAAATCTAGCCTCGGGAAATTCGCGAGCGCTATGACAACAAAGCAATTTGCCAAAAATATAATTTACTGCCGGATTTGATTATTAGCCCGCTAAATGTGAGGACTTGTGTTACTGGTTGTCTGAATCCGACATAAATTGCCACACGCGCCTGCGCGCCCACCAGGAGAAGACAGACAGGAACCCTCCACAAAACAAAACCAGGGATCTATGGGGAAATGTGGGACTTGATAAATTGAAGCAAGTTGTTGGAAAAAAGACGGTTGCCTAAAGGCGACAAATGAACCCCATCATCCCGGAACAGAGAACCATTCGACCAAACAAATTGAGGATGTTGAATAAAAAGGGCTTGAGCCAACTTGGCACATTGTGCTCTCGCCCACCTATTGATTGTGCGGCGTTTGCGCTCTAATGCAGGTTGAGAGTGAGCCCCAGCATAAAAAACGCGCGGGAGAATGTCAGACCAGACAGTTGTCATAGTCGGACACCATTGTACACAATCCCTAAGCATGACTGCAATTTGTTGGCGCAGGGCATACTCGTCAACTCTAATGAGGTCGTTAGTGCCTAGATGAATAATCATGTAAGCCGGATAATCATATAGTTCCCGACCCAACTCATCCCGAAGGTCATAAGCGTCCCCCACGCCGGCTCCACCTTTGCCTTTCCAGTGGACATTGACCGGTAGCTCTAACTGACATTCGGCCCGGCGGATGATAGAGTCCCCCACTATCCAGACTGTATCTGAAGCAATTAAATGAAAGGAAGTTTTATGTCACTAGACAACCCACACCTCTAGCTAAAGTGTGCTGTATGGGCTAACGTGGGGGGGGGGGGGGGGGGGGGGGGGGCAGGGTCATCACCCTGTTCCTGTGGTAAGCTACAAACAGGCAATGGGCGTATATATGACAAAAATGCATCAGAACGCCAGCGCCCCATAATTTGAATATCAGCCCTGGCCACACCCAGCTGTGATGCAGAGGACGCCGCACCAATGCGAAACGAGTGCCCCTTTATGCGGGCCCCCTCAAGTCCCAAAAATTTGATAGCTTTTTGTAGCACCGCATTAAACTGATATTGCGTCAGCGGGCTCCCGTCAAAGTGACAGAAAAAGGGGCCCGCGCAATTGGGTCGCATGGCAAAAAACTGCCCTAAGGCCGTAACCGGACATAAGGATTTGTCACTGGACTGCACCAAGCGAACACTCTGGGGGAGGCCACGCTGATTGTTCTTGGATTTACGAAAATGAATTACAACAGAAGCAGACTCGGCAGTGGTTAAAGGTGGAATAAACTGTACATCCTGGCAACTCAAAACACTGTTATGAGGGTGTAACTTTGAACCGACTGCAAATTCACTGACCCGCATAAAACCGAAAAATGCACTCAAAAATACTGCCCGAAAAAGACTAGCCTCAAAATTAGAAAAGCAAATGGCAGGTACAGCATTGAGAATGTGTCCCAGCAAAGGCAGGGAAATGGGCAAACGCTTGTCTTGAGACGGACAGAGCCGTCGGGCACCTTCTAGTAATTTAGTGACAACAAAGTCCTTGGTGGGATCTACCCACCCACATAATTTATGCACATAACTTACACCTGCTATGTAGGTAGCAATTGTGGAAGGGGATAAGCCCCTAAGTGAAAGCCATGCTATAAAATGATGCATTTCTTCAACTGATGCCGGCACATTGCTTGAAAAAGAATGCTGCCGAAATTGGCTGAACGCTCTCCAGCCAGAAGCATAGGTTTTTTGTGAATTAGTGGAAATGGCTGCAGCTAGCAAGCGTTCCACTTCGTTATCTACCACACCGAGGGGAAAGGAGGGAGAGGAGTCATAACCTGATCTGCCTCGGGGGCTGCTAGGCGAAAACGGTCCATCTGAAAACGGGACAAAGCATCCGCAATTTCATTAGACTTTCCCGGCACATGAACCGCTTTCACAGAAACATTAAAATGCAGACATTGCAGCACAAAAGGTCTCACCAGCTGCATAATGCGGGCACAATGAGAAGATTTCTTATTAATTATCTGTACTACGGCGGTGTTATCAGTGTGAAACATGACTTTACGACCGACAAGCAAAGGAGCCCAACACAGCATAGCCACGTACAGTGGAAAAAATTCCAAATATGCAATTGAGGGGGGGTTACGCAAGAACTCCGCCGGCCAACGGCCTTGTACCCATTTGCCATGAAAATAAGCACCATACCCAATACTACCCGCAGAATCTGTGAATAGGGACAGGCTATCATCGGACTCCCACTCAGCACCTGCAAATACTGATACCCCATTGAAGTCGGTAAGAAAATCAAGCCACGTGAGCAAATCGAGCCTTGCACCTTTGGAGATGCGCACCCGATGGTAAGGCTGGGAAAGACCCGAAGTCAACGCAATTAAGCGGCGCAGGAAAGCCCGCCCCGGTGGGATAGCCCGGCATAGAAAATTGAGTAATCCAACTATAGATTGAATGGACTTCAAGGAAATCTTCCGTTTCGTCAACGCTTGTGTAATTAGCTGCGAGGTGGCTAAAACTTTGTCTGCAGGCACATAAACCTTTCTATCAACCGTGTTAATATCCAAACCCAAATACGTTAAAACTTGAGACGGGCCAGCTGTTTTTTCAGCTGCCAGTGGTACCGCCAAAACTTCACAAACGGATTGAAAACATGACAACAATTGCGCACAACTTTCTGCCGAGGACCCAACGAACAAAAAATCATCGAGATAATGGGTTACACCTGATGAATGACTGAAACATTTAACTTGATGCTCGAGAAAAGTACTAAACTTCTCGAACAGAGAACAGGAAATGCTGCACCCCATCGGCAAACATCTGTCAAAATAAAACATGCCTTGAAATGTGAAACCCAATAGCTCATAGTCAATGGGAGATATAGGCAGTAAGCGAAAAGCAGACTTAATATCAGCCTTGGCTAACCACGCCCCTGCTCCCGCGCAATTGGCTAAGGCCACCGCCTTGTCAAATAGGGCATAAGTTACTGTGCAGAGATCTTTGTCAATAAAATCATTAATGGAATGACCAGTTGGAAAGGATAAATGGTGTATTAGCCTAAATGAATTGGGCTCACGTTTCGGCACTAAGCCTATAGGGGAACACTGTAAATTGCAAAACGGGCGGACTGTATATGGGCCAGCTATTCTACCTAGGGCTATTTCAGATGACAATTTGTCATGGACTATGTCGGGACGCTCTGCTGCTGAAGCCAAACAAAGAGAATCGCGTGGTAACCGGGGGCCGGAATAACCCAACGAAAACCCCTCAGAAAAACCTTTCGACAAAACTTTTGCATCAGCAACTACAGGGTAACTGACAAGCCAATCCTGTAAAACCGAAATCCTAATTGGGGTTGGAAGAACGAAAAGAATGCTGCGGACCCGCGGGTCCTGAGGCCTGTTTAGGTCTGGTGCCTAAGTTGTCAAACACACGCTTAGGTCCGGCTGAGAGATCAGCTTTGCGAGGAGCTTCAATCGCTACAGGGCTGCGGGATTGCTGCATACGAGCGAAAGGAACTGTGCCTGTAGCATTGGATTGCGCCCCACGCACCTGACCGCTCCAAGCTCGACAGCGAGTAGCCCCATGACCAAATCGCATGCATTTTTGGCACGAGTGTGTGAATTTGCAATGCGCAAATGAGCAACCCGTGGCAGCGTTAAAAGCAAAACATACGCCTGACCTACTTGTACTTGGTTTGGACCGAGAATTAGCCATGTTAGCCGGGGAACCATAGAGGGCGCCCCGAACTACTGGGGAAGTGGTGCCAGCCGCTGCAACTGTTAGCCATAATTCATAGTCGATCTCCCCCCATGATCGCGAAGGGTTCGCTTCCTGCCGGAGACGAAATTGTTCGTCGTACGCTCGCCAACCTGGACCAGGAAATTGAATACAGGCCGTGCGGATAATATCGGCATATTTTAGCAGTTCAGAAAACCGGGATGCATGCTTCAACGTATAAATGGCCATAAATACGTTAAACGCAGATTGCCACATATCGAACGTGTCAACCCTCTTGCGCTGCAACCCTGCTTTTTTCAACACCAATTTTCCCCCCTCAACAGAAAGGGAAAAATTGGCACTGCCCTGCTCAAATGATTTCGCCACCACTGCAGTGGCAGCATCATTGTATAGAAGCGAAAAATCGACAAACGCCCCTTGCCAGATTTTTTCCCGCACGGCCTGTGGTACGTGCATGCCTAGGGGGGAGGTCGTGCATGTTGCAAGCGCTGGGCGGCTCGTTAAATCTGTGGGCCCACCTACACTTGTTGCGCTTGCAGTAGGCCAGACAACATTATTGGTACTGGTAGCATGATTATTTATGCCTATGCCTACACTAGTACTAACAGGGCTAGTGATGCAACCAGTTACGCTAGAGGTAGTTGTGGGAAATGACAATTGTGGCCTGATCAACTCACCCCCAGGCACCATGTAGGTACCGTTATTTATAGAAGCGGGACCCGCAAACCCCGGCGCCAGCGTGGAGGCCGAGGGGACGACCGGGTGAGGAGACAACACCCCGGTCCCGGACGGTGCCCCGTAGTAGTGAGCTTGTTGTGGCTGTGCCACCTGAAAAATTGGATGCCCCGATGTTCCCGGGTAGAGGTGAGGGTGACTAGTGTTACCAGGGCCGGAAGGGCCAACGTTAAAGTCCTGGCGACTTTCGGCAAATGGCGCCGTAGCGGCAGCATGCTGCTGAAAACCACCCGGAACCGGTGCTGTAGAAACGGCAAACGATGGCGTCGCAGTGCCCTCGACAACAGAGGGCGCCAGTCCTGTTGCTGTGGTGGTTCCAGCAAAATGGGTCCCAAACCCAGCTGACCCGTGAGCCGGTGGAACGACGACGGACGCCGATGACCCGCAATAACCGCAGCAGCCAGGTTGAGCAAAAGCCGGAGCCGGAGCACTGGTGGGTGGACCCGCGTTGCCGTTGGACACGCTGAAAGTACTCCCGCAAGTGTTGGGAGCGGCAGAGGTGTGAACGTCGATAGCACGGGGAGGCGGAGGCGGAGAAAAAAGTCCGCTCGTCGAAAAAGTCGGGCTTGCTGAATGCGGCAGGCGAAGGGGCTGCGACAGCACAGCACCGGAGGCCGAAAATACTGGGTTCGCCGGTACAAAGAAGGACGGCCCCGCCCCGTCAGCTGGACCAGCCATCGGCGGCACAACCAGACCTTCGGCTGGACTTGAAGGCGGAACTCCGTCCGTCAACGGATATGAAGCACGGGCTCTCCTACCCCGAGGCCTGCCGGGATGTCTTCCGCGACTCGCCGCAGTCTCAGCAGGCGTGGCCTTTTGGCGCCTGGGCTGCTTCGCTGACGCCCGCACGACGGTGTCCGAAAAGCGAGCTGGACGCCGACGGGTGCGGAGTAAATCCCCGCGATTCATGCTGACGTGCCGAAAAGTTGAAGACGACGACTAACTTGAACTTGTTTTAACTTTGACGTTTACGTAAAACAATAAAGCGGAGAATGACGACAGGTAAACTAAAGAGTTGTAGAAATGACCAGAACAAAATGGATGTGTTCGGAAACGATGTTAGATGAGAAATAATCGGAGAACGAAGATAAAAATTGCTTAACAAAAATTGAGATGTTGACTCTGGAATCGGCTGTGACAGAGTGGCTATAAAATTCGAACCCGCCAAAAGCCCCGCTTCCCCACGCGGAACCCATGACTCTCATTGGCCCAAAGTTAACTGTAGAAATTTGCATACTGCTGACCTTTTACCTTTTGCATAATTAACTCTTGTATGGCGATAGCGTGACATGAACAGTTTGTTGACCTTGCACTTAGTGCTAAATTAGGTGTGGGTGTGAATGTCAAAGAAATGCCATGAGAGCGTAGGGAGGCCGCATGAGCTTTCGCTGTGTATAAAACCTTTTACCGTGTAACGATAAAAGGAGATATTATTAATTTGTCTGAAAAAAATGTTGGTCATTTTTAAAATATAAAATTTAAAACATTTAGATGTACAGGTAGGATACACCATTTGCAGATATCGAACAATTTTACTACCGAATTATCAAGAAATATTTTTTTTGAAAGTAAATAATGATTGTAGGCATCTATCAAAATGATTGCGCTAGATATCCTGTAATTGTTTCAAAATTAGATTTTTATAAAAAACAATCATGATCGCTGGTTAAAAAGAATGCCGTTTTTCTTGCTTTTCTCATGATCTATGATTGTAAAACTTTGGACAGGTCAGTTAAGCGATATTTACTATAAAATACAACGCCTGAAATCCACCCTTTCATGATAATTCAAGCAATTACCAATGGTGTATCCTACCTTTAAAATCTGCCTTTTAGTTCAGGCACATTATGTGTATACTTTAAATTTATGTAAGAGTCCGATCAATGTACATGTATTCCCTTTTAGAGAAACCATATTTTCTTCAGCTGGATCCCTTTGCAATAAAAAAAGAGTGCACATTGGAACATCAAACGAAAACTAAGTGGAGTAATTGGACATTGGACATCATGTGATCCAGCTATTATTGAAGAAGAGAAATCACTGAAGAGAAGTATCTTGGCATTTGATTGATCTACGAAGGTATCTTGAGTTATCGCATCAAAATGAAGGAAAACAGTGGGTGTGGTCTTTGTCCCTACATGTACTTAATATGTTGATAATTCCATGAAAAAAAATGGACAAACATTCAAGCTTTTGATGAACATATACTGGCAGAATCTGGCTTTAAAAACGTCAGACCCAGGCTAGAACTGAGAACCATAGGGGGCATCCCTCATCACGCAAGATGATCTTATGAACTTCATTGGAGGAACATTTCTTGATTCAGAGACATGGCAGGCCTGTCCATCCAACAGCATGGGGAGACCTCGTACCTCGTCAATAAAAAGTTAAGTAAAATCACTTGGATACTTTCTGCTCATTGCCAAATGGTGATCGGTGATGGTTCTTCCAAATGATGTCTACCCAGTGGTAAACCCATCTCTGTACACATGAGAAAATAAGGCAATGGCAGTTCAACCCGATGACAACTGTCCAGCTGCATTTATCTAATTGTCATCTCATCACAGCAACTAAGAACGACAGTCCTACAGAAGGACATCCTTCTACCGTGAAGTTGATATAGAACTGTGGCAGTCGGCCATGAAGGCATTCTACCAAGCAGGGAAATAAGATAACTGATCATTGTCATCCATGTCCACATTCGCCCAACAGCTGATGGAAGCTTGTGTAGTCTGTACATCGGACATCTCTTCAGTTCACCATAACGAGCTACCGGGTACCAGTATTCAACAGGAAAGGTACTATAGCGCCATTTGGCCTGCAACCAAATAACACAGTACGATACCGCAAAGACGATCTAAAAACAGACGGCTGCCAGGGATTTTTGCTCAAGAAATGGATTGTACCCCAAAAGGTCTGCACTTGGTCAACTAGGAAAATCCAACAGGTTTTCAACAGGAATAACCAAAAGCTTCCAGACTGACTATTACGGCAGATAACGGAGGATGGCAGTATAAACTCAGTCAGTGATAACGATCATGCCGACTGATTACCATGGTGCACGTCATGGAAGTTCTGTCCAAACGCGCTCCAAAATATGGCTGAGGAAAGTATGGTTTCTCTAATTGCCAATAACTAACAGTTGAACCAGGGTTGCATTCACAATGTGGCATAATGTAACATGTAGATCTTGTTTGCATGCAATGGCTTTAATTGGCCAAATGTTCGATTTTCTTTTGCACAAGATTGAATGGAAAATAGAATTGCACACTGGCTCCCTGGACTGGCCCCACTTCAGGGTGTTAGTTGGGGAATAGTCCCTGACTGACGGAGACAGTGTGCACATGTGCACATGTGCTTGTACCAGTAGACATTTGAGAGTATATTGTAACATCACAACTTTTTATTTAAAGGTAGGATACACCATTTGCAGATGTCAAAAATATTTACTACGGAATTATGAAATGAAATATTTTAAAAATTATGAAATATCTTACTTGTTTTCAAGTGAATAACGATTGTAGGCATCCAGCAAAATGATTGCGCAAGATATCCTGTAATTGTTCAAATTTTATTTAAAAAAATATTTTCCCGAAAAAAAATAGAGCAACATAAGAACCACTGCCCGACGCCAGTTGAAAACGAATGCTGTTTTTCTTGCTTTTCTCAGCATCCATGATTGTAAAACTTCAAACAGGTCAGTTAAAACTCATTCATTCAAGCAATTAGCAAGGGTGTATCCTACCTTTAATTCTATGGACAAATGTACAAACTTTCTTGTGTGTAGCACGGCAGTATTTTCAGAATTAAGAACCACTCTTGAAAAAGGTATATTTGTTGCAAAATAAAATGAAAATAGTTGTATATACATGGTTGGAACGTCTAAGCTTTCATTTGGTACATAATAAGTGCCATAGCCCCTTCTGTTCTGGTGATATTGCTATAGATATTTGTGCAATTTATAATAGCTTCCATGGAATTAAAATAACAGGCTACATGTATATAACACAATACAACTTTGTTTAAAACATCGGAACAATATACTCTGAAAGCTTTGGTTTTGTTTAAACTTTATTTCTGAAAATGAACTTTAGATATTAAAGATGTCATAAGTTTAAGACTACAAAGAAAAATCAATTTTTGATAAAAATGTTACCCCCTTGCACGTAAATGCATAGCACGACTATATCACCTTTTCCTGGGGCGGGCCACGTTTATTACACTTTGCCAGAAAAAAATGACATTTATACTCTTGTACATACATGTACACATACATGTACATAAAACTTTAATTACTAAATGTACAATGTATTTGGGAATCAATATTTGTTTAAGGAATTTTTAAACTGATAATACAGTACCTGTAACTCCAAACCAGATGGTCGGATTCTAATGTTGTTAACAATGAGCCAATCGTCAAAGTTTTTTTAGCAGTTTGTGATGACTGATATATCTGCAAGTCATACTGAACATTATCAATTGTGCCAATTAAGACAGTTACACGTGTAATTGTAGTAGATTATTTTATAAATTGTAAGCTTTTGTTTGAGATGCTTCACGAAAAAATCCGTCAATTATTAATTGTAGGTAACTAAAACCTAAAATTTGATGTCTATACCCTACATTAATTCATGTAGAGTGTACCGGTACATGTACATGTAGTATCAGGCACGTACAAACAATTTTGAATGTAGTATGAATTTTGTGCATTGTGCGTGGAATACGGGAAAGTTTTGTTAGCTGTTTCGGTTTTTCACCGAAACAGCTTTTGTTTTCGTTAAAGTTTTTTTTTTTCTTTTTTTTTTAGCTGTTTCGGCCTTTCAGCCGAAACAGCTTTTGTTTTCGTTAAAGTTTTTTTTTTTCTTTTTAGCTGTTTCGGCCTTTCAGCCGAAACAGCTTTTGTTTTCGTTAAAGTTTTTTTTTTAGCTGTTTCGGTTTTTCACCGAAACAGCTTTTGTTTTCGTTAAAGTTTTTTTTTTTCTTTTTTTTTTTTTTAGCTGTTTCGGTTTTTCACCGAAACAGCTTTTGTTTTCGTTAAAGTTTTTTTTTTTTTTTTTTTTTTTTTCTTTTAATTTTTCAGACTTTTTTCCATAGGATTTGTACACGTTTTTTCTGGCATAGCACTTTGACACTTTGGTAAATCCGATCGACTTGAGACTTGACATACATTTAGAAAACCACCCAAGGACGGTCCTAGAAGAAATTCGGCCCGATTACGTCATTCAAGGTCACGTGACGTCATGTTAAAGGTAACATTTTCCCCATAGGTTTTGTACACGTTTTTCTTCAGATTATTGACTTTGACACTTTGGTAAATCCGACCGACGTGAAACTTGGCATACACTTAGAACACCACCCACAGATGGCCATTGGAAAAATTCGGCACGATTGCGTCATTCAAGGTCACGTGACGTGACGTTAAAGGTGCAATTTCTTTCCCCATAGGGTTTGTACACGTTTTTCTTCAAACTATTTACTTTGACACTTTCGTAAATTTGATCGACTTGATACTTAGCACACACCTCGACCACCATACCCAGGAGGGCCAAGGGGGAAATCGTCAGGATAACGTCATCGTGGGTCATGTGACGTCACATTAAAGGGGCAGATTTTAGGACCCTCTATCTCTGGAAGTACATGTCTGATTGGGGCCAAACTTGGTATGCAAGTATTCCAGAATGTGTTATAGACGAAAATTAAGATGACATCATGATGACATCATCGGGTGTCATGTGACGTCACATTAAAGGTGCAGTTTTTCCCATAGGATTTGTACACGTATTTTTCAACTTATATATCTTGGGAAAATTGGCAAATCCAATCGATTTCAGACTTGGCACACACATAATGAAAGTCATCTTAGACATCCGAAACAGCTCTGTGTTTGTCCACAAACACATGTCTAGTTTTTTTTTTCTTTTCCTTCTTCAGACTTTTTCCCATAGGATTTGTACACGTTTTTTCTGGCATAGCACTTTGACACTTTGGTAAATCCGATCGACTTGAGACTTGGCATACATTTAGACAACCACCCAAGGACGGTCCTAGAAGAAATTCGTCGCGATTCCGTCATTCAAGGTCACGTGACGTCATGTTAAAGGTACAATTTTCCCCATAGGTTTTGTACACGTTTTTCTTCAGACTATTGACTTTGACACTTTGGTATATCCGACCGACTTGAAACTTGGCATACACTTAGAACACCACCCACAGATGGCTCTTGAAGATATTCGGTACGATTGCGTCATTTAAGGTCACGTGACGTGACGTTAAAGGTGCAATTTTTTTCCCCATAGGGTTTGTACACGTTTTTCTTCAGACTATGGACTTTGACACATTCGTAAATCCGATCGACTTGAGACTTGGCATACACTTAGACCAGCATCCCTAGGAGGGCAAGGAGAAAAATCGTCACGATGACGTCATCTCGGGTCATGTGACGTCATATTAAAGGTGGAGTGTTTAAGACCCTCTGTCTCCGTAGGTACAGGTGTGATTGGGGTCAAACTTGGTATGCATGTATTCCGGGATGTGTTATAGACGAAAATTAAGGTGACATCATGATGACGTCATCGTGGGTCATGTGACGTCACATTAAAGGTTCAGTTTTTAAGACCTTATATCTCTGAAAGTACAGGCCCGATTGGTGTCAAACTTGGTATACAGGTATTCCGGGACGTGTTATAGACGAAAATAAAGGTGACGCCATGGTGACGTCATCAGGTGTCATGTGATGTTAAATTAAAGGTGTAGTTTCCCCCATAGGATTTGCACACGTTTTTTTCAACCAATATATATTTGGCACTTTGGTAAATCCGATCGACTTCAGACTTGGTACACACATAGACGACCACCCACATAATTCAAAGTCATTTTAGACACGCGAAACAGCTCTGTGTTTGTCCACAAACACATTTCTAGTTTTTTTTTTTTTCCTTTTTTTTTTTTCCACTTTCAGTGTTTTTACCCATAGGATTTACACACGTTTGTTCTGCCAATACACTTTGGCACTTTGGTGATTCCAATCGACTTGAGACTTGGTGTACACTTAGACCTCCACCCACAGATGGTCCTAGAAGAAATTTGGCTCGATTGCGTCATTCAAGGTCACGTGACGTCACTTTAAAGGTTTAATTTTCCCCATAGGTTTTGTACACGTTTTTCTTCAGACTATTGACTTTGGCACTTCGGTAAATCCGACCGACTTAAAACTTAGCATACACTTAGAACACCACCCCCAGATGTTTCTGAAAGAACTTCGGCACGATTGCGTCATTCAAGGTCACGTGACGTCACATTAAAGGTTCACATTTTTCTCCCATTGGTTTTGTACACGTTTTTCTTTAGACTATTGACTTTAACACTTTAGTACATCCGATCGACTTGAGACTTGGCACACACTTAGACCACCATCCACAGACGGCCCTAGAAGAAATTCGGCACGATTACGTCATTCAAGGTCACGGGGCGTCACGTTAAAGTTTCAATTGTTTCCCATAGGTTTTGTACACGTTTTTCTTTAGACTATTGCCTTTGACACTTTAGTAAATCTGATCGACTTGAGACTTGGCACACACAAAAGACCACCACACACATATTGAAAGTAATTTTAGACACTCGAAACAGCTCTGTGTTTGTCCACAAACACACGTCTAGTTTTTTTTTTTTTTTTTATTTGTCATTTTTCCCCATAGGATTTGTACACGTTTATTCTGCCAATACACTTTGACACTTTGGTAAATCCGATCGACTTGAAACTTGGCATACACTTAGACAACCACCCAAGGACGGTCCTAAAAGAAATTCGTCGCGATTCCGTAATTCAAGGTCACGTGACGTCATGTTAAAGGTACAATTTTCCCCATAGGTTTTGTACACGTTTTTCTTCAAACTGTTGACTTTGACACTTTAATGAATTCGATCGACTTGAGACCTAGCATACACTTAGAACACCACTCACAGATAGTCCTGGACGAAATTCGGCACGATTGCGTCATTCAAGGTCACGTGACGTGACGTTAAAGGTGTAATTAATTTCCCCATAGGGTTTGTACACGTTTGTCTTCAGACTATTGACTTTGACACTTTCGTACATTTGATCGACTCGAGACTTAGCACACATCTCGACCACCATCCCCAGGAGGGCCAAGGGAATATTCGTCATAATGACGTCATCGTGGGTCATGTGACGTCACATTAAAGGTGCAGTTTTAAGGACCGTCTATCTTTGGAAATACAGGCCCGATTGGGGTCAAGCTTGGTATGCAAGTATTCCAGGATGTGTTACAGACAAAAATTAAGATGACATCATGATGACATCATCGGGTGTCATGTGACGTCACATTAAAGGTTCAATTTTCCCCATAGGTTTTGTACACGTTTTTCTTCAGACTATTGACTTTGACACTTTGGTAAACCTGATCGACTTGAGACTTGGCATACACTTAGAACACCATCCACAGATGGTCTTGCAAGAAATTCGGCACGATTGCGTCATTCAAGGTCACGTGACGTCACGTTAAACGTGCAAATTGTTTCCCCATAGGTTTTGTACACGTTTTTCTTTAGACTAATGACTTTGACACTTTCGCAAATTTGATCGACTTGAGACTTAGCACACACCTCGACCACCATCCCCAGGAGGGCAAAGAGGAAAATCGTCCTGATGAGGTCATCGTGGGTCATGTGACGTCACATTAAAGGTGCAGTTTTCAGGACCCTCTATCTCTGGAAGTACAGGCCCGATTGGGGTTAAACTTGGTATGCAAGCATTCCAGGATGTGTTACAGACGAAAATTAAGATGAGATCATGATGACATCATCGGGTGTCATGTGACATCACATTAAAAGTGCAGTTTTTCCTATAGGATTTGTACATGTTTTTTTTCAACCAATAATATTTTTGGCACTTCGGTAAATCCGATCGACTTCAGACTTGGCACACACTTAGACCACCACACAAATATTGAAAGTCAATTTTAAAAACCCGAAACAGCTCTGTGTTTGTCCACAAACACATGTCTAGTTTTTCTTTTTCTTTTTTTTCTTTTTTTTCTTTTTTGTCACGTTTTTTCTGCCAATACACTTTGACACTTTGGTAAATCCGATCGACTTGAAACTTGGCATACACTTAGACAACCACCCAAGGACGGTCCTAGAAGAAATTCGTAACGATTACGTCATTCATGGTCACGTGATGTCACGTTAAAGGTGCAATTTTTCCCCATAGGTTTTGTACACGTTTTCCTCCAGACTATTGACTTTGACACTTTAGTAAATCCGACCGACTTGAAACTTGGCATACACTTAGAACACCACCCCCAGATGTTCCTGAAAGAAATTCGGCGCGATTGCGTCATTCAAGGTCACGTGACGTCACGTTAAAGGTTCAATTCATTTTTCCCCATAGGATTTGTACACGTTTTTTCTGCCAATACACTTTGACACTTTGGTAAATCCGATCGACTTGAAACTTGGCATACACTTAGGCAACCACCCAAGGACGGTCCTAGAAGAAATTCGTCGCGATTCCGTAATTCAAGGTCACGTGACGTCATGTTAAAGGTACAATTTTCCCCATAGGTTTTGTACACGTTTTTCTTCAAACTATTGACTTTGACACTTTAATGAATCCGTTCGACTTAAGACTTGGCATACACTTAGAACACCACCCCCAGATGTTCCTGAAAGAAATTCGGCGCGATTGCGTCATTCAAGGTCACGTGACGTCACGTTAAAGGTACAATTTTCCCCATAGGTTTTGTACACGTTTTTCTTCAAACTATTGACTTTGACACTTTAATGAATCCGTTCGACTTAAGACTTAGCATACACTTAGAACACCACCCACAGATGGCCATTGAAAAAATTCGGCACGATTGCGTCATTCAAGGTCACGTGACGTGACGTTAAAGGTGCAATTTCTTTCCCCATAGGGTTTGTACACGTTTTTCTTCAAACTATTTACTTTGACACTTTCGTAAATTTGATCGACTTGATACTTAGCACACACCTCGACCACCATCTCCAGGAGGGCCAAGGAGAAAATCGTCATGATGACGTCATCGGGGGTCATGTGACGTCACATTAAAGGTTCAATTTTCTCCATAGGTTTTTTACACGTTTTTCTTCAGACTATTGAATTTGACAATTTGGTAAATCCAATCGACTTCAGACTTAGCACACACCTCGACCACCATACCCAGGAGGGCCAAGGGGAAAATCGTCAGGATAACGTCATCGTGGGTCATGTGACGTCACATTAAAGGGGCAGCTTTTAGGACCCTCTATCTCTGGAAGTACATGTCTGATTGGGGCCAAACTTGGTATGCAAGTATTCCAGAATGTGTTATAGACGAAAATTAAGATGACATCATGATGACATCATCGGGTGTCATGTGACGTCACATTAAAGGTGCAGTTTTTCCCATAGGATTTGTACACGTATTTTTCAACTTATATATCTTGGGAAAATTGGCAAATCCAATCGATTTCAGACTTGGCACACACATAATGAAAGTCATTTTAGACATCCGAAACAGCTCTGTGTTTGTCCACAAACACATGTCTAGTTTTTTTTTTTTTTCCTTTTGTTCTCCATAGGATTTGTACACGTTTGTTCAGACAATACACTTTGACACTTTGGTAAATCCGATCGATTTGAGACTTGGCATACATTTAGACAACCACCCAAGGACGGTCCTAGAAGAAATTCGTCGCGATTACGTCACTCAAGGTCACGTGACTTTGCGTTAAAGGTTAAATTTTCCCCATAGGTTTTGTACACGTTTTTCTTCACACTATTGACTTTGACACTTTGGTACATCCGACCGACTTGAAACTTGGCATACACTTAGAACATCACCCACAGATGGTCCTGGAAGAAATTCGGCACGATTGCGTCATTCAAGGTCACGTAACGTCACGTTAAAGTTTCAATTGTTTCCCCCATAGGTTTTGTACACGTTTTTCTTTAGTCTATGACTTAGACACTTTCGTAAATTTGATGAACTTGAGACTTGGCACACACTTAGACCACCATCCACAGACGGTCCTAGAAGACATTCGGCACGATTACGTCATTCAAGGTCACGGGGCGTCACGTTAAAGCCTCAATTTCCCCCATAGGTTTTGTACATGTTTTTCTTTAGGCTATTGACTTTGACACTTTAGTAAATCCGATCGGCTTGAGACTTGCCACACACAGAAGACCACAGCACACATATTGAAAGTAATTTTAGACACTCGAAACAGCTCTGTGTTTGTCCACAAACGCATGTCTAGTTTTTTTTTTTTTTAGCTGTTTCGGTTTTTCACCGAAACAGCTTTTGTAATCGTTAAAGTTTTTTTAGCTGTTTCGGTTTTTCACCGAAACAGCTTTTGTTTTCGTTAAAGTTTTTTTTTTTTTTCTTTTTTTTTTTTTTTTTTTTTTCCACTTTCAGACTTTTTCTTATAGGATTTGTACACGTTTTTTCAGCCAATACACTTTGGCACTTTGGTAAATCCGATCGACTTGAGACTTGGCATACACTTAGACAACCACCCAAGGACGGTCCTAGAAGAAATTCGTCGCGATTACGTGATTCAAGGTCACGTGACTTCGCGTTAAAGGTGAAATTTTTCCCATAGGTTTTGTACACGTTTTTCTTCACACTATTGACTTTGACACTTTGGTACATTCGACCGACTTGAAACTTGGCATACACTTAGAACATCACCCACAGATGGTCTTGGAAGAAATTCGGCACGATTGCGTCATTCAAGGTCACGTAACGTCAAGTTAAAGTTTCAATTTTTCCCCCATAGGTTTTGTACACGTTTTTCTTTAGACTATGACTTCGACACTTTCGTAAATTTGATCGACTTGAGACTTGGCACACACTTAGAACATCACTCATATATGGTTCTGGAAGAAATTCGGAGCGATTGCGTCATTCAAGGTCACGTGACGTCACGTTAAAGGTTCAATTTTTCCCCCATAGGTTTTGTACACGTTTTTCTTTAGACTATTGACTTTGACACTTTCGTCAATTTGATCGACTTGAGACTTGGCACACACATAGACCACCACACACACATATTGAAAATAATGTAAGACACTCGAAACAGCTCTGTGTTTGTCCACAAACACATGTCTAGTTTTTTCTTTTTTTTTTTTTTCTTTTTCAGATTTTTCTCCATAGGATTTGTACACGTTTGTTCAGACAGGTCACTTAGGTACTTTGGTAAATCCGATCGACTTAAGACTTGGCATACATTTAGACAACCACACAAGGACGGTCCTAGAAGAAATTCACCCCGATTACGTCACTCAAGGTCACGTGACTTCGCGTTAAAGGTGAAATTTTGCCCATAGGTTTTGTACACGTTTTTCTTAAGACTATTGTCTTTGACACTTTGGTGAATTCGACCGACTGGAAACTTGGCATACTCTTAGAACACCACCCCCAGATGTTCCTAAAAGCAAATTGGCACGATTGCGTCATTCAAGGTCACGTGACGTCACGTTAAAGGTTCAATTTTCCCCTATAGGTTTTGTACACGTTTTTCTTTAGACTATTGACTTTGTCACTTTCGTAAATCTGATCGACTTGAGACTTGGCACACACATAGACCACCACACACACATATTGAAAATAATGTAAGACACTCGAAACAGCTCTGTGTTTGTCCACAAACACATGTCTAGTTTCTTTTTCAGACTTTTCTCCATAGGATTTGCACACGTTTGTTCAGACAGGGCACTTTGACACTTTGAGAAATCCGATCGACTTGAAACTTGGCATACATTTAGACAACCACCCAAGGACGGTCCTAAAAGAAAATTGTCACGATTACGTAGTTGAAGGTCACGTGACCTCACGTTAAAGGTTAAAACTTCCCCATAGGTTTTGTACACGTTTTTCTTCAGACTATTGACTTTTGCACTTCGGTAAATCCGACCGACTTGAAACTTGGCATACACTTAGAAGACCACCCCTAGATGTTTCTGAGAGAAATCCGGCACGATTGCGTCATTCAAGGTCACGTGACGTCACATTAAAGGTGCACATTTTTCTCCTATTGGTTTTGTACACGTTTTTGTTTAGACTGTTGACTTTGACACTTTAGTAAATCCGATCGACTTGAAACTTGGCACACACAAAAGACCATCACACAAATATTAAAAGACACTCGAAACAGCTCTGTGTTTGTCCACAAACACATGTCTAGTTTTTAGCTGTTTCGGTTTTTCACCGAAACAGCTTTTGTTTTCGTTAAAGTTATTAGCTGTTTCGGTTTTTCACCGAAACAGCTTTTGTTTTCGTTAAAGTTTTTTTTTTTCTTTTTTTTCTTTTTTTAGCTGTTTCGGCAATTCAGCCGAAACAGCTATTGTTTTCGTTAAAGTTTTTTTTTTAGCTGTTTCGGTTTTTCACCGAAACAGCTATTGTTTTCGTTAAAGTTTTTTTTTTTTTTTTTTTTTTTTTTTTTTTTTTGCCTTTTGTTCTCCATAGGATTTGTACACGTTTGTTCAGACAATACACTTTGACACTTTGGTAAATCCGATCGATTTGAGACTTGGCATACATTTAGACAACCACCCAAGGATGGTCCTAGAAGAAATTCGTCGCGATTACGTCACTCAAGGTCACGTGACTTTGCGTTAAAGGTTAAATTTTCCCCATAGGTTTTGTACACGTTTTTCTTCACACTATTGACTTTGACACTTTGGTACATCCGACCGACTTGAAACTTGGCATACACTTAGAACATCACCCACAGATGGTCCTGGAAGAAATTCGGCACGATTGCGTCATTCAAGGTCACGTAACGTCACGTTAAAGTTTCAATTGTTTCCCCCATAGGTTTTGTACACGTTTTTCTTTAGTTTATGACTTAGACACTTTCGTACATTTGATGGACTTGAGACTTGGCACACACTTAGACCACCATCCACAGACGGTCATAGAAGACATTCGGCACAATTACGTCATTCAAGGTCACGGGGCGTCACGTTAAAGCCTCAATTTCCCCCATAGGTTTTGTACATGTTTTTCTTTAGGCTATTGACTTTGACACTTTAGTAAATCCGATCGGCTTGAGACTTGCCACACACAGAAGACCACCGCACACATATTGAAAGTAATTTTAGACACTCGAAACAGCTCTGTGTTTGTCCACAAACGCATGTCTAGTTTTTTTTTAGCTGTTTCGGTTTTTCACCGAAACAGCTTTTGTAATCGTTAAAGTTTTTTTTTTTTTTTTTTTTTTCTCCTTTTTCAGACTTTTCTCCATAGGATTTGCACACGTTTATTCAGACAATACACTTTGACACTTTGGTAAATCCGATGGACTTGAGACTTGGCATACATTTAGACAACCACCCAAGGACGGTCCTAGAAGAAATTCGTCGCGATTACGTCATTCAAGGTCACGTGACTTCACGTTAAAGGTGAAAATTTCCCCATAGGTTTTGTACACGTTTTTCTTCAGACTATTGACTTTAGCACTTTGGTAAATCCGACCGACTTGAAACTTGGCATACACTTAGAACACCACCCCCAGATGTTTCTGAAAGAAATTTGGCACGATTGCGTCATTCAAGGTCACGTGACGTCACAATAAAGGTTCACATTTTTCTTCCATTGGTTTTGTACACGTTTTTCTTTAGACTATTGACTTTGACACTTTAGTAAATCCGATCGACTTGAGACTTGACACACACTTAGAACACCATCCAGACACGGCCCTAGAAGAAATTCGTCGCGATTACGTCATTCAAGGTCACGTGACTTCACGTTAAAGGTGAAAATTTCCCCATAGGTTTTGTACACGTTTTTCTTCAGACTATTGACTTTAGCACTTTGGTAAATCCGACCGACTTGAAACTTGGCATACACTTAGAACACCACCCATAGATGTTTCTGAAAGAAATTTGGCACGATTGCGTCATTCAAGGTCACGTGACGTCACAATAAAGGTTCACATTTTTCTTCCATTGGTTTTGTACACGTTTTTCTTTAGACTATTGACTTTGACACTTTAGTAAATCCGATCGACTTGAGACTTGACACACACTTAGAACACCATCCACACACGGCCCTAGAAGAAATTCGGCACGATTACGTCATTCAAGGTCACGGGGTCACGTTAAAGTTTCATTTTTTTCCCATAGGTTTTGTACACGTTTTTCTTTAGACTATTGCCTTTGACACTTTAGTAAATCTGATCGACTTGAGACTTGGCACACACAAAAGACCACACACACATATTGAAAGTAATTTTAGACACTCGAAACAGCTCTGTGTTTGTCCACAAACACATGTCTAGTCTTTTTTTTTTTTTTTTTTCCAGATTTTTCTTCATAGGATTTGCACACGTTTGTTCAGACAGGGCACTTTGATACTTTGGGAAATCCGATCGACTTGAAACTTGGCATACATTTAGACAACCACCCAAGGACGGTCCTAAAAGAAATTTGTCACGATTACGTAGTTCAAGGTCACGTTACCTCACGTTAAAGGTGAAAATTTCTCCATAGGTTTTGTACACGTTTTTCTTCAGACTATTTACTTTGGCACTTCGGTAAATCCGACCGACTTGAAACTTGGCATACACTTAGAAGACCACCCCTAGATGTTTCTGAGAGAAATTCGGCACGATTGCGTCATTCAAGATCACGTGACGTCACATTAAAGGTGCCCATTTTTCTCCCATTGGTTTTGTACACGTTTTTGTTTAGACTGTTGACTTTGACACTTTGGTGAATCCGACCGACTTGAGACTTGGCACACACTTAGACCACCGTCCACAGACGGTCCTAGAAGAAATTCGGCACGATTGCGTCATTCAAGGTCACGTGACGTCAAGTTAAAGGTACAATTTTCCCCCATAGGTTTTGTACACGTTTTTCTTTAGACTCTTGACTTTGACACTTAGTAAATCCGATCGACTTGAGACTTGGCACACACATAGACCACCATCCACAGACGGTCGTAGGAGAAATTTGGCACGATTACGTCATTCAAGGTCACGGGGTGTCACGTTAAAGGTTAAATTTTCCCCCATAGGTTTTGTACACGTTTTTCTTTAGACTATTGACTTTGACACTTTAGTAAATCTGATCGACTTGAGACTTTAGTAAATCTGATCGACACACAAAAGACCATCACACACATATTGAAAGACACTCGAAACAGCTCTGTGTTTGTCCACAAACACATGTCTAGTTTCTTTTTTTTTTTTTTATTTGTCATTTTTTCCCATAGGATTTGTACACGTTTTTTCTGCCAATACACTTTGACACTTTGGTAAATCCGATCGACCTGAAACTTGGCATACACTTAGACAACCACCCAAGGACGGTCCTAGAAGAAATTCGTCGCGATTCCGTAATTCAAGGTCACGTGACGTCATGTTAAAGGTACAATTTTCCCCATAGGTTTTGTACACGTTTTTCTTCAAACTATTGACTTTGACACTTTAATGAATCCGTTCGACTTAAGACTTAGCATACACCCAGAACACCACCCACAGATGGTCCTGGACGAAATTCGGCACGATTTGCGTTATTCAAGGTCACGTGACGTGACGTTAAAGGTGTACATTTATTTCCCATAGGGTTTGTACACGTTTTTCTTTAGACTATTGACTTTGACACTTTCGTAAATTTGATCGACTTCAAACTTAGCGCATACCTCGACCACCATCCCCAGGAGGGCCAAGGGAAAAATCGTAATAATGACGTCATCGTGGGTCATGTGACGTCACATTAAATGTTCAGTTTTAAGGACCCTCTATCTCTAGAAGTACATGTCCGATTGGGGTCAAACTTGGTATGCAAGTATTCCAGGATGTGTTACAGACGAAAATTAAGATGACATCATGATGACATCATCGGGTATCATGTGACGTCACATTAAAGGTTCAATTTTCCCCATAGGATTTGTACACGTTTTTTTCAACTAATATATCTTTGGCACTTGTGTAAATCCAATCGACTTCAGACTTGGCACACACATAGACCCCTACACATACATATTGAAAGTAACGTTAGACAATCGAAACAGCTCTGTGTTTGTCCACAAACACATGTCTAGTTTTTTCTTTTAATTTTTCAGACTTTTTTCCATAGGATTTGTACACGTTTTTTCTGGCATAGCACTTTGACACTTTGGTAAATCCGATCGACTTGAGACTTGACATACATTTAGAAAACCACCCAAGGACGGTCCTAGAAGAAATTCGGCCCGATTACGTCATTCAAGGTCACGTGACGTCATGTTAAAGGTGAAATTTTCCCCATAGGTTTTGTACACGTTTTTCTTCAGACTCTTGACTTTGACACTTTGGTAAATCCAACCGACTTGAAACTCGGCATACACTTAGAACACCACCCATAGATGTTTCTGAAAGACATTCGGCACGATTGCGTCATTCAAGGTCACGTGACGTCACATTAAAGGTGCACATTTTTCTCCCATTCGTTTTGTACACGTTTTTGTTTAGACTGTTGACTTTGACACTTTAGTAAATCCGATCGACATGAGACTTGGCACACACTTAGACCACCATCCACATACGGCCCTAGAAGAAATTTGGCACGATTACGTCATTCAAAGTCACGGGGCGTCACGTTAAAGTTTCATTTTCCCCCATAGGTTTTGTACACGTTTTTCTTTAGACTATTGCCGTTGACACTTTAGTAAATCTGATCGACTTGAGACTTGGCACACACAAAAGACCACCACACACATATTAAAAGTAATTTTAGACACTCGAAACAGCTCTGTGTTTGTCCACAAACACATGTCTAGTTTTCATGTTTTTGTGTTAAAACAGCATATCATCTGTCAAAATTCGTTTTGATTTCTTTTTTAATATTAGGGTCTTCTAGTGAAAATCTTTAGGAATAGGAATTAGGAATATCCAATGTTTTGCTTCCACCCCCTCGGCTGAGAACCACCTGTTTTACTAAACGCTGGTATTTTTCTTGGTGCTTCCAACCTCCATATATGCGGAGTGTGCCTTTTTCAAGCTTTTGGGACATCGGCACCGATTTGCTTCCACATTTTATCATCTGCCGCAGTTTTTGTACTGCCGGCAAAGTTGATGCCTCTTCTGTGGGTGGCAAAATAATTAACCCAAACACGATTATAAAAATTTAAAAACAAATACAATTCATTTTCCAAAACATATACATGTATTGTCCTGTTAAAACGCACAATGAATCATCTCAGTTGACACATGGTAGAACAATTCAGTTAACCACAAAAAAACCACCAAAACATACAAACTATCAAACTTAAAGTTACACTTTTCATTAAAGGATAACAAAAAGTGCGCCCTTCTGAGGCGATGTCGACGTTGAAACACCACAATATGGGAAGGGGAGGGCGTTTTTGGGAGTTTTAACAAGTTTCAATAGATCTCCTTGGACCGAAGGAAACTGCGCTCGATTTGCAGCAACCTTTTTCTGTGGTCAGTTCTTTTAGCCTCTGAGAAACATTTTTCAAGACGTGAGCTGCACAAATGTGCGGTATGTGTATTCTTTCACATCTATCGCAGTACATTTGCCTTGTACAAGACTGAAAGTCCGCCGCAAATATGACTTGCAGTCTTCTACATTAATTGCACCAAGTGCTGATTGTATCATTGCCCATAAGAAGTCAACCTCGACTTCAACTCATGGGGATGACTACTGAAAGAGATCTGGTCTTCGTTATGGCATTCTTAAACCTCCCAAGAAAATGGTTGATTTCAGACGCATGTTGATCATTTGACAGCATTTCAGCTACAGGAATCGCCGCTCTCCCAAGTAAAGAGCGTAATGAAAAATCATCTTCCAGTGAACTTGTTGCATCAAAATACAACACCATAGGTTCTTTCTTCAACTCGTCTAGGTTGAAATCTATCTGCTCACCTAACAAGTAAATTCACCTTGAACGGCTTGGCAGAGTAATACTGTCTGAAGCCACCATCGGTGTAACGGCAAGTGGAATGCACTTCTCGGTAAATCTTTTGCAGTAACATAACCTCCTAAAGTACGTTAACATGAAGGTTGGAACGACCTTTCTTTTCTTTTCATTCTTTTCATGAAATGTCAACTGTATAAACCGTTCACATAGCGATCAACCATGTACCGTCTTCTCCGAATGCAAGTGTGCCTTCAAATAGGACATGTGTTGTGAGCAGGTCCAGTACATCTGTGTCCTCGTCGACCTCAAATGCTTGGAGAATGATTGCAGTAGGAAGAGTGTAGGTTGGATAGGTGTCCTCAGAAGATGCGAGTTCTACATTGTCGCCTTGAATTCCAAAAGTGACAATGGTGACTTTTTGTGTGTGGGGCATTATCTGTAAAAGAAAGAAATATATTGTAAAGTATACTCTTTAAGCATTTTGTCGGTGTGTTACATGTTTATGAACTTTGAACTTTTTTACGAAGGTATCATTTTATCAAAGTTTTGTTAAAATCTGGCAAATTCTGCAGAAAAAAATTTGTTTAAAGCATATTGAACAATGGCCTGTAATGAGGTATATACGACTATGAGGTGAGTAAGGAAACAACTGCATTCACCGATTGGTATTGAAATCACTTATTTTGTTTTTATTTTTTGTTTCACAGTGATTGGCTTCTTCGGAGTGATCTTGAGCTCTTGCATCACTATCGTCAGTTTCATCCTGACTTTCTTTGTCACTATCGCCAGGGTTGGTTTTACAGTGATTGGCTTCTTCAGAGTGATCATGAGCTCTTGCATCACTATCGTCAGTTTTATCCTGACTTTCTTTGTCACTATCGCCAGGGTCGGTTTCACAGTGATTGGCTTTTTCAGAGTGATCTTGAGCTCCTGCATCACTATCGTCAGTTTCATCCTGACTTTCTTTGTCACTATCGCCAGGGTTGGTTTCACAGTGATTGGCTTCTTCAGAGTGATCTTGAGCTCCTGCATCACTATCGTCAGTTTCATACTGACTTTCTTCGTCACTATCGCCAAGGTCAGTTTTACTGGCAGTATGATTTGGCCAGTGCAGTCGGTCGATTAAAAACTTGGTGTTCTTAAACACATCAGGCACCCGATTTAGGCAGTATGTGTGGAGAAAGCAGGCATTGTCATAGACAAGTATCTTTGGAGGTGTTTCAAATCTTGTGAGAAGCAAAGTGAAGGGCACATTTGGTGATTCGAACTGGTTCATAATTTCGAATCCATAACATATTCCATGTTGATTAAAATTCTGAAACTCCTTCCACACCTTCCCATCGTAAATATCTGCCAAAAATTCACCTGGAATTTGACGGAATTTCCATTTTTCACAGGCATTGACAAAATCTTCGCGCTGCATCATGTTTTCCATACTCTCTATAATACTTTGGTAGCAGTACATTTTTAGGGGATAGAACTTTTGTCCCCCACCAGACAGCCGAACAACTTTGACGATGCTAGTATTGCATGTCACCAGCCGCCGATTTCAGGATTGCTTCCAAGAGTTCAAGCATTTTTTGGGAATTGCAGTTCTGTTTCCTTTTTTTTAAAAGGCCTGCATTCCATAAAGTTTTGTACAGTTTGGACAAACTGCGTATTTAGTGAATGCGTCTCTGTCAAAGGATAATAGTTTTCTGACCATGTACATAGATTTGGGTACTATAGATACAATATCTGAAACTGCGGAAATGTGCTTGGCAATAACGCGGAATAAAGTCGAAAAGAATAAAAGAAGTTTATCTAAAGCACAGTCGCTGATTAAGAACGTGGTCTGCCAGATAAGCAGAAAATGACACACCTAAAGAAGAAGTTCTCGGCATTTCGTATATAACCTGCCAGGAGTGAAATTAGTAGATACTGGCGTTGTAGATGTGACTTCTCAGTCTCCCAAGTCAGCCAAATCTCGAGGGTCAAATGCTTCTTCGTCCCAGTCTTTGGCACCCTCGGTATCACTACATGTATAAGTGAGACTGCTTAAATCTGAGGCGCTTGCATCCGATTCGCTGGAAACATTCTCTGAAAATAATACAATAAATACATAAATACTATAAATACATACTTTTTTTGTTTTAATAAATACACACTTCAAACAGAAATACCGGTATACGTAAAAAATACCACATATATTTTGTTGACGGCTTGATCTTGAGCACCTGCTTCACTATCGTCAGTTTCATCCTGACTTTCTTTGTCACTATCGCCAGGGTCGGTTTCACAGTGATTGGCTTCTTCAGAGTGATCTTGAGCTCTTGCATCACTATCGTCAGTTTCATCCTGACTTTCTTTGTCACTATCGCCAGGGTTGGTTTTACAGTGATTGGCTTCTTCAGAGTGATCATGAGCTCTTGCATCACTATCGTCAGTTTTATCCTGACTTTCTTCGTCACTATCGCCAAGGTCAGTTTTACTGGCAGTATGATTTGGCCAGTGCAGTCGGTCGATTAAAAACTTGGTGTTCTTAAACACATCAGGCACCCGATTTAGGCAGTATGTGTGGAGAAAGCAGGCATTGTCATAGACAAGTATCTTTGGAGGTGTTTCAAATCTTGTGAGAAGCAAAGTGAAGGGCACATTTGGTAATTCGAACTGGTTCATAATTTCGAATCCATAACATATTCCATGTTGATTAAAATTCTGAAACTCCTTCCACACCTTCCCATCGTAAATATCTGCCAAAAATTCACCTGGAATTTGACGGAATTTCCATTTTTCACAGGCATTGACAAAACCTTCGCGCTGCATCATGTTTTCCATACTCTCTATAATACTTTGGTAGCAGTACATTTTTAGGGGATAGAACTTTTGTCCCCCACCAGACAGCCGAACAACTTTGACGATGCTAGTATTGCATGTCACCAGCCGCCGATTTCGGGATTGCTTCCAAGAGTTCAAGCATTTTTTGGGAATTGCAGTTCTGTTTCCTTTTTTTTAAAAGGCCTGCATTCCATAAAGTTTTGTACAGTTTGGACAAACTGCGTATTTAGTGAATGCGTCTCTGTCAAAGGATAATAGTTTTCTGACCATGTACATAGATTTGGGTACTATAGATACAATATCTGAAACTGCGGAAATGTGCTTGGCAATAACGCGGAATAAAGTCGAAAAGAATAAAAGAAGTTTATCTAAAGCACAGTCGCTGATTAAGAACGTGGTCTGCCAGATAAGCAGAAAATGACACACCTAAAGAAGAAGTTCTCGGCATTTCGTATATAACCTGCCAGGAGTGAAATTAGTAGATACTGGCGTTGTAGATGTGACTTCTCAGTCTCCCAAGTCAGCCAAATCTCGAGGGTCAAATGCTTCTTCGTCCCAGTCTTTGGCACCCTCGGTATCACTACATGTATAAGTGAGACTGCTTAAATCTGAGGCGCTTGCATCCGATTCGCTGGAAACATTCTCTGAAAATAATACAATAAATACATAAATACTATAAATACATACTTTTTTCGTTTTAATAAATACACACTTCAAACAGAAATACCGGTATACGTAAAAAATACCACATATATTTTGTTGACGGCTTGATCTTGAGCTCCTGCTTCACTATCGTCAGTTTCATCCTGACTTTCTTTGTCACTATCGCCAGGGTCGGTTTCACAGTGATTGGCTTCTTCAGAGTGATCTTGATCTCCTGCGTCACTATCGTCAGTTTATCCCGACATTCTTTGTCACTATCACCAGGGTCGGTTTCACAGTGACTGGCTTCTTCATGGTGATCTGTGGAATCCAGGCAACACTGGAATGATATGGTCCTAGCCAAGTCCACGGCTACACCGGCACATACACAGTGAACCTATACATGACATCTGTCGCACTGGATCCATGAGTCCTCCTTGGTACCCTGACACATGTCATGAACCAAGGCGATGCAGAAATCAAAGTTGTGAATATCCTTCTTCTTGAGTGGATCACCCACATGTTTTTGTCTTGATCCTGCACCTGTGAGGAGGCATTATATGATGCTCATAAGATTTGTTCGTTTGTTTAATGAGGATGCAATAACCCATCCATTGACCAAACATATAGCCCGTACCAAGAAGAATTGAGTACAGGCTATATAGTAGGGATGTGCCGATTGTAGACCAAATCTTAAAAAACTCAATTTGATCTGATAACTATATAACCAAAAAGCGCCCTCTATGGGTTAAATTTAAAAAAAACGCCATCAACAGAGGGCGCTATTTTATTTTATTTTCATTGATCACAGTTTTAACTAAAATTAACTTCTAGAGTACCTCACAGAGGGTGCTATAAATAGCCCAAAAGGATACACGTGTATCCTTTTGGGCTATTTATAGCTTTATCAAAATGGCGTCATTTCTAATTTACAGAGGGCCACATTGATTGCAATTTCACTGGGTGGGGTGCTTCCATCTATTTCCTACTGTTTGGTTTGTACTAAAATATTGCTTTATAAACTTCTTATTTTTTCTGAAGAAATTTAATGGTAAGCGACAACGGAGTAATTTGGGATATTCCTTTACCAGTTTGTAAAATTCCCTCAATATTTTTGCCCACACTTTTTGTAAGCCGCAATTTTGTTTTAACCACGTATCAAAATTTGATAAAAACACCTTACCCTCCCGTTTTTCTCGTTGAAATTTTTGAAACGAAACTTCTAGCCAATTCCCAAATTTTGCTGCGTTAAACAAACTCCTATTTTCTCTCTTTGTATGAATTTCGTTGCATTCTTTTATGCATTTTTCTAAACGTTTTAAACTATAATTTTCGTTACAAACTTCGGGAATATCCCACAAATTATTCCATTGTGGCCCAATATTATAACTATTTTTTAGTTTGTCGTACATTTCGTCGGGGCTAAGAGTTATTTTTTATTTTGGGATGTTTTTCTACTTCTTCATCATTTTCTAAATAACAATATGGGCTTCTAAAGTTAGGAGTGGCGGTGGATTATTTACATTCGGTTCGTTGTTTAGGACTTCCAAGGCTTCTTCATATCGACCGCCGATGATAAGTCTTTTTGCCACATCGACGAGTTAGTGATATTGTTGAAATTGTTGCACCACCCACTCGCCGCTTGAGTCGATGAGACGATTGGCTTCATCGACGTCTTCCCTCATATAAGTCAGTTTGAGGACTTGCCTTGGAAACGTCATGATACTAAAGCAAATAAAATAAAATAATAGATAGAGTTTTAATATCATAGCAATTATTCTTTTGAGCTACTCACGTAAACAAAACAATTATATTCTCTTACCTTTCCTAGTAGCGATTCTGTAGCTGAGTTCTGGGTTAAAAGTAGACTCGTGATTTTAAAACACACGGGAGTCTATTAAACTGTTCTGGCTCGATGTCTAGTGCAAAACTATTCTGGCTCGATGTCTAGTGCAAAACTGTTCTGGCTCGATGTCTAGTGCAAAACTGTGTGATGTGGTGACGAGTTATACACGCTCACGCTCAAGTGCAGAAATGATGAAACAGCTCATGCCGCGGTATTTATACCGCTACTAGAACCAGTAATTTTCCATACAGCCGCCCACGCCAGATATATTTCTTTGTCTGTGAAGGGCGGCTGTATGGAAAATTACTAGCCGCGCTGACAAAGGAATCTCGGCTCACGGTTGTTTTGTTACGCCACATCGCGTTCGGCACAAAAGGCAATTTGACTTCCCACGCAATTCCTACGGTATTTTACAGAGTCAAGTTCTTCCCTTTTTTTTAAACGAATCTAAAGGAGGCGCCGACGGGTAAGGAGGAGGTTGATCGAAATAATTTTTATTTATCTCCAAGCTGTAAGTTTTTCGATAAGACCTTTTTTTTCTTTAGACACCAACTCTTCCACGCGTCTTTTTATCTCGGATTCCATATCGCTCGAATCTTTCTTTTCTGACAGCAAGCTGCCGGACCTGATGGTCTCTTTCATAGCATTAAATTTTCTCAATTCTTTTAAAATCAAAGAATACTCTTCGTGGGATATATCGCCATCCTCTATAGCTTGAGAAATAAGATCTCTTGCGCTGTTGAGTTTAGCCTCGGCCAAGACTCTAATCTCGTCGTGTTTTTTAACTTTATGTCTAAATCGTTTGCTAAAATATTTTAATACGAACGCGGCGCAACCAAAACTAATGGCTACTCCCTCTAACGCTAAACCAACGGGTGACGTAATTACGCCGCTTATAGCCGCGATTCCCAAACCCCCACCCATCTCGGTTAGGGTTTCCGTAGTAGACAATGTCGTAATTAACTTGCCATATTTTTTACACAACGCGCTTCGCTGTTCTCGTTGCGCCAATATATCTTTTTGAACTTCTTCGATCTTTTGCAATCGAAACGCCCTCGTACTTGCATCATCTTCGATGGTATTTTTTAGATCGGGATAAATACTAATCGTCATTTTATTAAGACGAAATACTAATCGTCATTTTATTAAGACGAAACTAAAATATTTCTACGTTAAAAATTATATCTTTACCTCTATTATCGATTATCTCGCCAAGACCGTTTTTTAACGAAAACGTGAGGCTGTTTATGTTATTGCTGACTAACTCTTTTGAACACTTGTTATAGTTGATATAAATTGGATCTTGGGGATTGTTTGAACGAGCTGCATCACCCGATAAAGGTATACTCTCCAACAGGTTAGTTTGTTTTCCGTTAACAAAATTTGAATGCGTAGACAGTTCTTCGCAATGTAAAAAAAATGCGCTGTAAAGATTTAGGTTAAATTTTCCAAAATAATATTCAGTTAAATCACCGCTGCCATAGATCCAACCCTTGGGTAAGCCTAAAAGTTTAGACAAATTACCCGATGGTTTTATATTTGCGAAAGATTCAGAGGTCACCAATGACAAATAAAATAGTTTATCGTTTATCGGAGTAATAGTCATAGGTTTAATATCATCTTTAAACCGATCTTCGAAAGAATAAAGATTCCATCGAACAGGCGTGATATCAATTTTTTTATCTAATGAATTACCAAGAAAATTATATTCATTATACAACATAGTCTCTACTTTTTCGACGTTATAAAAACCCACGTCTAAAATGACGCTGCTTAACTTAATGCGACGGTCGCCCCCGACGTTATTTATGGGTTGAGGTAGCTCAAAAGTCTGCTCTTTTTTGGTCATTTTGATGAAATTGTTACCCCCTTGCACGTAAATGCATAGCACCACTATATCACCTTTTCCTGGAGTGGGTCACATTTATTACACTTTGCCAGAAAAATGTACATTTATACTCTTATACATGTACACACACATGAAAATTTAATTACTAAAAGATGTATGTAATCCATGTACAATGTATTTGGGAATCAATATTCAGTAACTCTACACCCGATTGTCAGATTCCTAATGTTGTTAACATTGAGCCAATAGTCAAAGTTGTTTAGCAGTTTGTGCTGATAGATCTGCAAGTCATACTGAACATTACCAATTGTGCCAATTAAGACAGTTACACGTGTAAATGTAGTAGATTATTTTATAAATTGTAAGCTTTCGTTTGAGATGCTTCACGAAATTCGTCAATGATTATTTGTAGGTAACTTAAACCTAAAATTTGATGTCTATACCCTACATTAATTTATGTAGAGTGTACCGGTACATGTACATGTAGTATCAGGCATGTACAAACAATTTTGAATGTAGTATGAATTTTGTGCATTGTGCGTGGAATACGGGAAAGTTTTGTTTTCATGTTTTTGTGTTAAAACAGCATCATCTGTCAAAATTCGTTTTGATTTTTTTTTTAATATTAGGGTCTTTTAGTGAAAATCTTTAGGAATAGGAATTAGGAATATCCAATGTTTTGCTTCCACCCCCTCGGCTGAGAACCACCTGTTTTACTAAACGCTGGTATTTTTCTCCGTGCTTCCAACCTCCATATATGTGGAGTGTGCCTTTTTCAAGCTTTTGGGACATCGGCACCGATTTGCTTCCACATTTAATCATCTGCCGCAGTTTTTGGACTGCCGGCAAAGTTGATGCCTCTTCTGTGGGTGGAAAAAATAATTCACCCAAAAACGACTAAAACAAAATTAAAAAAATACAATTCATTTCCCAAAACATATTGTCCTGTTCAAACGCACAATGAATCATCTCAGTTGACACATGGTAGAACAATTCAGTTAACCACAAAAAAACCACCAAAACAAACAAACTATCAAACTTAAAGTTACACTTTTCATTAAAGGACAAAATAAAGTGCGCCCTTCTGAGGCGATGTCGACGTTGAAACACCACAATATGGGAAGGGGAGGGCGTTTATGGAAGTTTTAACAAGTTTCAATAGATCTCCTTGGACCGAAGGAAACCGCTCGATTTGCAGCAACCTTTTTCTGTGGTCAGTTCCTTTAGCCTCTGAGAAACATTTTTCAAGACGTGAGCTGCACAAATGTGCAGTATCTGTCGCAGTACATTTGCCTTGTAAAAGACAAAGTCCGCCGCAAATATGACTTGCAGTCTTCTGCATCAATTGCACCAATTGCTGATTTTATCATTGCCCATGAGAAGTCAACCTCGACTTCAACTCATGGGGATGACTGCTGAAAAAGATCTGGTCTTCGTTATGGCATTCTTGAACCTCTCAAGAAAATGGTTGATTTCAGACGCATATTGATCATTTGACAGCATTTCAGCTACAGGAATCGCCGCTCTCCCAAGTAAAGAGTGTAATGAAAAATCATCTTCCAGTGAACTTGTTGCATCAAAATACAACACCATCTAGGTTCTTTCTTCAACTCGTTTAGGTGGAAATCTATCTGCTCACCTAACAAGTAAATTCACCTTGAACGGCCTGGCAGAGTAATACTGTCTGAAGCCACCTTCGGTGTAACGGCAAGCGGAATGCACTTCTCGGTAAATCTTTTGCATTAACATAACCTCCTGAAGTACGTTAACACGACCTTGTTTTTCTTTTTATTCTTTTCATGAAATGTCAACTGTATAAACCGTTCACATAGTGATCGACCATGTACCGTCTTCTCCGAATGCAAGTGTGCCTTCAAATAGGACATGTGTTGTGAGCAGGTCCAGTACATCTGTGTCTTCGTCTACCTCAAATGCTTGGAGAATGATTGCAGTAGGAAGAGTGTAGGTTGGATAGGTGTCCTCAGATGATGCGAGTTCTACATTGTCGCCTTGAATTCCAAAAGTGACAATGGTGACTTTTTGTGTGTGGGGCATTATCTGTTAAAGAAAGAAATATATTGTAAAGTATACTTTTTTGGCATTTTGTCGGTGTGTTACATGTTTATGAACTTTGAACTTTTTTACGAAGGTATCATTTTATCAAAGTTTTGTTAAAATCTGGCAAATTCTGCAGAAAAAAAATATGTTTAAAGCATATTGAACAATGGCCTGTAATGCGGTATATACGACTATGAGGTGAGTAAGGAAACAACTGCATTCAATTTTTTTTATTTTTGGTTTCACAGTGATTGGCTTCTTCGGAGTGATCTTGAGCTCTTGCATCACTATCGTCAGTTTCATCCTGACTTTCTTTGTCACTATCGCCAGGGTTGGTTTCACAGTGATTGGCTTCTTCGGAGTGATCATGAGTTCCTGCAACACTATCGTCAGTTTCATCCTGACTTTCTATTTCACTATCGCCAGGGTTGGTTTCACAGTGATTGGCTTCTTCGGAATGATCTTGAGCTCGGACTGCATCACTATCGTCAGTTTCATCCTGACTTTCTTCATTACTATCGCCAGGGTTGGTTTCACAGTGATTGGCTTCTTCAGAGTGATCTTGAGCTCTTGCATCACTATCGTCAGTTTCATCATGACTTACTTCGTCACTGTCGCCAGGGTTGGTTTCACAGTGATTGGCTTCTTCAGAGTGATCTTGAGCTCCTGCATCACTATCGTCGGTTTCATCCGGACTTACTTTGTCACTGTCGCCAGGGTTGGTTTCACAGTGATTGGCTTCTTCAGAGTGATCTTGAGCTCCTGCATCACTATTGTCAGTTTCATCCCGACTTACTTCGTCACTGTCGCCATGGTCGGTTTCACAGTGATTGGCTTCTTCAGAGTGATCTTGAGCTCCTGCATCACTATCGTCAGTTTCATCCTGACTTTCTTCGTCACTATCGCCAGGGTCGGTTTCACAGTGATTGGCTTCTTCAGAGTGATCTTGAGCTCCTGCATCACTATCGTCAGTTTCATACTGACTTTCTTCGTCACTATCGCCAGGGTTGGTTTCACAGTGATTGGCTTCTTCAGAGTAATCTTGAGCTCCTGCATCACTATCGTCAGTTTCATACTGACTTTCTTCGTCACTATCACCAGGGTTGGTTTCACAGTGATTGGCTTCTTCAGAGTGATCTTGAGCTCTTGCATCACTATCGTCAGTTTCATCCTGACTTACTTCGTCACTGTCGCTATGGTCGGTTTCACAGTGATTGGCTTCTTCAGAGTGATCTTGAGCTCTTGCATCACTGTCGTCAGTTTCATCCTGACTTTCTTCGTCACTATCGCCAGGGTCGGTTTCACATTGATTGGTTTCTTCAGAGTGATCTTGAGCTCCTGCATCACTATCGTCGGTTTCATCCTGATTTTCCTTGTCACTATCACCAGGGTCAGTTTTACTGGCAGTATGATTTGGCCAGTGCAGTCGGTCGATTAAAAACTTGGTGTTCTTAAACACATCAGGCTCCCGATTTAGGCAGTATGTGTGGAGAAAGCAGGCATTGTCATAGACAAGTATCTTTGGAGGTGTTTCAAATCTTGTGAGAAGCAAAGTGAAGGGCACGTTTGGTGATTCGAACTGGTTCATAATTTCGAAACCATAACATATTCCATTGGGACAAAAAGCAGCAAATACTCCAGGCGTCATCCTCCCATAGTTTTTAGAATCCTTCCTGCAATTGGTCTTGGTGCTCTGAGTGGTGAAGTGGAAACTTTGTCAACTGACAAACTTAGCCGCAGTGTTTATGAGCGCTTCTGCCTTGTTCTGTATTTTTTGTTGAATTTCCAGATTGCCCGTGGCCTTCACTTTGGTTTTGTTGCCGTGCTGTATTTGTATTTTGTTGTCACGTTAAAGAGCATAAGTGACGCTTCTGGCTTGAACAAGCGAAGCTTTTCCTCGTCATAGACTACCAACTCGATGGTTTATGTTGAGTCCGCTACTACAAATCTGTCAGTTTTGGATTCATCTACAAACATGACAGTGATTGGCTTCTTCAGAGTGATCTTGAGCTCTTGCATCACTATCGTCAGTTTCATCCTGACTTTCCTTGTCACTATCGCCATGGTTGGTTTCACAGTGATTGGCTTCTTCAGAGTGATCTTGAGCTCTTGCATCACTATCGTCAGTTTCATCCTGACTTTCCTTGTCACTATCGCCATGGTTGGTTTCACAGTGATTGGCTTCTTCAGAGTGATCTTGAGCTCTTGCATCACTATCGCCAGTTTCATCCTGACTTTCTTTGTCACTATCGCCATGGTTGGTTTCACAGTGATTGGCTTCTTCAGAGTGATCTTGAGCTCTTGCATCACTATCGTCAGTTTCATACTGACTTTCTTCGTCACTATCGCCAGGGTCGGTTTCACATTGATTGGTTTCTTCAGAGTGATCTTGAGCTCCTGCATCACTATCGTCGGTTTCATCCTGATTTTCCTTGTCACTATCACCAGGGTTGGTTTCACAGTGATTGGCTTCTTCAGAGTGATCTTGAGCTCCTGCATCACTATCGTCGGTTTCATCCTGATTTTCCTTGTCACTATCACCAGGGTCAGTTTTACTGGCAGTATGATTTGGCCAGTGCAGTCGGTCGATTAAAAACTTGGTGTTCTTAAACACATCAGGCTCCCGATTTAGGCAGTATGTGTGGAGAAAGCAGGCATTGTCATAGACAAGTATCTTCAGAGTGATCTTGAGCTCCTGCATCACTATCGTCAGTTTCATCCTGACTTTCCTTGTCACTATCGCCATGGTTGGTTTCACAGTGATTGGCTTCTTCAGAGTGATCTTGAGCTCTTGCATCACTATCGCCAGTTTCATCCTGACTTTCTTTGTCACTATCGCCATGGTTGGTTTCACAGTGATTGGCTTCTTCAGAGTGATCTTGAGCTCTTGCATCACTATCGTCAGTTTCATACTGACTTTCTTCGTCACTATCGCCAGGGTCGGTTTCACAGTGATTGGCTTCTTCAGAGTGATCTTGAGCTCTTGCATCACTATCGTCAATTTCATCCTGACTTTCTTTGTCACTATCGCCATGGTTGGTTTTACAGTGATTGGCTTCTTCAGAGTGATCTTGAGCTCTTGCATCACTATCGTCAGTTTCATACTGACTTTCTTCGTCACTATCGCCAGGGTCGGTTTCACAGTGATTGGCTTCTTCAGAGTGATCTTGAGCTCTTGCATCACTATCGTCAATTTCATACTGACTTTCTTCGTCACTATCGCCAGGGTTGGTTTCACAGTGATTGGCTTCTTCAGAGTAATCTTGAGCTCCTGCATCACTATCGTCAGTTTCATACTGACTTTCTTCGTCACTATCGCCAGGGTTGGTTTCACAGTGATTGGCTTCTTCAGAGTGATCTTGAGCTCTTGCATCACTATCGTCAGTTTCATACTGACTTTCTTCGTCACTATCGCCAGGGTCGGTTTCACAGTGATTGGCTTCTTCAGAGTGATCTTGAGCTCTTGCATCACTATCGTCAATTTCATACTGACTTTCTTCGTCACTATCGCCAGGGTTGGTTTCACAGTGATTGGCTTCTTCAGAGCGATCTTGAGCTCCTGCATCACTATCGTCAGTTTCATACTGACTTTCTTCGTCACTATCGCCAGGGTTGGTTTCACAGTGATTGGCTTCTTCAGAGCGATCTTGAGCTCCTGCATCACTATCGTCAGTTTCATACTGACTTTCTTCGTCACTATCGCCAGGGTTGGTTTCACAGTGATTGGCTTCTTCAGAGTAATCTTGAGCTCCTGCATCACTATCGTCAGTTTCATACTGACTTTCTTCGTCACTATCACCAGGGTTGGTTTCACAGTGATTGGCTTCTTCAGAGTGATCTTGAGCTCTTGCATCACTATCGTCAGTTTCATCCTGACTTACTTCGTCACTGTCGCTATGGTCGGTTTCACAGTGATTGGCTTCTTCAGAGTGATCTTGAGCTCTTGCATCACTGTCGTCAGTTTCATCCTGACTTTCTTCGTCACTATCGCCAGGGTCGGTTTCACATTGATTGGTTTCTTCAGAGTGATCTTGAGCTCCTGCATCACTATCGTCGGTTTCATCCTGATTTTCCTTGTCACTATCACCAGGGTCAGTTTTACTGGCAGTATGATTTGGCCAGTGCAGTCGGTCGATTAAAAACTTGGTGTTCTTAAACACATCAGGCTCCCGATTTAGGCAGTATGTGTGGAGAAAGCAGGCATTGTCATAGACAAGTATCTTTGGAGGTGTTTCAAATCTTGTGAGAAGCAAAGTGAAGGGCACGTTTGGTGATTCGAACTGGTTCATAATTTCGAAACCATAACATATTCCATGGGGACAAAAAGCAGCAAATACTCCAGGCGTCATCCTCCCATAGTTTTTAGAATCCTTCCTGCAATTGGTCTTGGTGCTCTGAGTGGTGAAGTGGAAACTTTGTCAACTGACAAACTTAGCCGCAGTGTTTATGAGCGCTTCTGCCTTGTTCTGTATTTCTTGTTGAATTTCCAGATTGCCCGTGGCCTTCACTTTGGTTTTGTTGCCGTGCTGTATTTGTATTTTGTTGTCACGTTTAAGAGCATAAGTGACGCTTCTGGCTTGAACAAGCGAAGCTTTTCCTCGTCATAGACTACCAACTCGATGGTTTATGTTGAGTCCGCTACTACAAATCTGTCAGTTTTGGATTCATCTACAAACATGACAGTGATTGGCTTCTTCAGAGTGATCTTGAGCTCTTGCATCACTATCGTCAGTTTCATCCTGACTTTCCTTGTCACTATCGCCATGGTTGGTTTCACAGTGATTGGCTTCTTCAGAGTGATCTTGAGTTCCTGCATCACTATCGTCAGTTTCATACTGACTTTCTTCGTCACTATCGCCAGGGTTGGTTTCACAGTGATTGGCTTCTTCATAGTGATCTGTGGAATCAGTCGGTTTCAGAGTGATTGGCTTCTTCAGAGTGATCTTGAGCTCCTGCATCACTATCGTCAATTTCATCCTGACTTTCTTCGTCACTATCGCCAGGGTCGATTTCACAGTGATTGGCTTCCTTAGAGTAATCTTGAGCTCCTGCATCATCACTATCGCCAGTTTCATCCTGACTTTCTTTGTCACTATCGTCAGGGTTGGTTTCACAGTGATTGGCTTCTTCAGAGTGATCTTAAGCTCCTGCATCACTATCGCCAGTTTCATTCTGACTTTCTTTGTCACTATCGCCAGGGTCGGTTTCACAGTGATTGGCTTCTTCAGAGTGATCTTGAGCTCCTGCGTCACTATCGTCAGTTTCATCCCGACTTTCTTTGTCACTATCACCAGGGTCGGTTTCACAGTGACTAGCTTCTTCATAGTGATCTGTAGAATCCAGGCAACACTGGAATGATATGGTCTTGGCCAAGTCCACAGCCACACCGGCACATACACAGTGAACCCATACATGACATCTGTCGCACTGGATCCATGGGTCCTCCTTGGTACCCTGACACATGTCATGAACCAAGGCGATGCAGAAATCAAAGTTGTGAATATCCTTCTTCTTGAGTGGATCACCCACATGTTTTTGTCTTGATCCTGCACCTGTGAGGAGGCATTATATGATGCTCATAAGATTTGTTAGTTTGTTTAATGAGGATGCAAGAACCCATTCATTGACCAAACATATAGCCAGTACCAAGAAGAATTGAGTACAGGCTATATGTTTTGTGGAATCTGGAAGCTGTACACGTAAGTGTGTTAACAAAGGGTTAACAAGGGTGCCTGCCTGCATGTGCTGCAATAGCCAGACCTACGTGACATATGCTTCCGATGTTCCACGTGGCCACTCGCACGCATTTTTCAGCTATCTTTCTTCTTCTCTCCCTCCCATCTGACCGACTTCCCTGCAGTGTGTCACGCCTGTGACCGCCATCTGCTGCAGGTGCCCGCGATGTACTTGAGGCTATACTCTGCCCATGCTGTAAACTTGCCATATTGAGTTTGTTTGGACTGGCATCATCATCACATTGACTGGGTAACCTAGTTCACCTGAATATGATCCAGCTTTTGCAGTGGCAGCAGTTTCTTTTTGGAGTGTGTAGGCTATTATATCCTTTGAGGTACAATCCGACATTGGTACAGACCCAATTGATGTCGTCATCATGTGCATGAATGCACATGGTGATGGTAGGTCATCGAATTCCGTCAAGTACTGCAGAAAGAATAGTAAGAAAGACACAAACTTACACATATAAAAAAAGACCCCTTCACTTATTATATTTTCATTATGTTGTTAAGAAAATATTAAAAGTAGAAATGTTAACAATGTGTTCTTTAAAATTCATTCAGAAAAGTAGTACAATTGCACACTGAAATGCTTTTGTATTAATTAATTTAAACTAGCAAGGGCTACTTAAACAAATGAACATTCCAAAAAAGTAACTCATACCTGTCTAGTGCTTGGTGACACCGCCCTAACACCTAAAATCTCGTTAAATCTTCTACGATGCGAGGGCTTGTGGTATTTGGAAGCACAACTACACCAGCAAGTTGTACAAGTGCATCCAAATCGCGCAGAATGGTTTCCCTCTGTGTCTCGTCAGCTGTGAGCAACTGGAACGATAACAATTATCAAACAAAACGTCATTGTTTATTGTATGGGAAACATGTCATTTTTTAAAAGTTTGTTCTGTTGTGCCAGTTAATTGACGGTTATTATTAATTATTGAGAAGGTTGTTGACTTCTCCTTTTAAAATTGATCGTCTGATTTTTTCACGCAATGTAAACAAAGTTGGATGGTGCCACGCACAATGAACTTAATAACGGTATAGCATGCAAATGGTTTGTACTCGGCAGCTGGTAACGTTTGATAATGTACGGTCCCTACAATAGTTCGTTTGTACATGTATCTTTCAATAAAATATTACTAATTGTTGATAAATATTTTCGTTCAGTGTTTGAAAATGAAAACTTCCTTTAACAAATGTAAACACTTATGTTTCAATAATTTGTTAACATGAATTTTGAATAAAATCAGGTTAAAGAGAAGATCATCCCATTCAGTAACGAGTCACGCCTTGAAGCTTTCCACGTACATCTTCATCACGTACATCATCTAGCGTAGGTAATACTTTGTCCACTCCCCGGGACAACGCATTGTACAAAGTTCTTGACATAAATATTGGCGATGGCCCACCATGCACTAGGGAGACAGCAATAATGCGGCCATACGTAAAATGGATTGCACTGTAATACCGCAAGATAGATTAGAGACCATTATTACAAAACCCTCGTTCAGTTAGAAAAATGCAATATGACCCTTCATTTTCTTTCTTTTTCGCACAAACAATTTGACCTTTTTTTCTATCATGCACCATGCAACTGTCTCATTCCTTAATATCAAGATCAAAGTTCAATACTAATTCTTTATCTAAATACTTAAACATGTACGTCCAACAAAAATACAAACATTTTTTTGTGGAAATGTATAACTAACAAAAGTAATTGGTAATAAAATACTTACATGAAGCGTTTAATGCCAGATTCCGTTTGTCTAAAGAACCTTCAAACACTGGACCAGCTTGTATGTATTGCATGATTAGCCGGAGAAATTCACGGCGTGGTCCACTCTCATCAACAGCACCTTCGCAATTACCTATATCGTCAGTGAACTTAACCGACATCCTTTTACTTGCAGTATAGGAAGACCTTTGAAATCCTCGAAGCGAACTTTCCCAGACATTGTGCCTATTGATATTAAATTTTGCACAACTGTCCTGGTCTATTTTCAGGGAAAGCTCTTGCAGAACGGTTTGGATAGCGCCACACCTGTTGAAAAAGTAAATTGGTTAGAACAGTATACAAATAGTTTGGGATCTCGATGAAAACAACCAAAATACAATGAAAATAGGCCCATGCACATCAATGTAATTTCACGCCAGCCAAGTTGCTGACGCTGTTGACACAAAAAATGAAATTCAAGAGCCACTACTTCATGTCTGTCACAATATAAAGCATTAACACATTCCAACTAAGAGAAAATGACTGAAAACAAAAACAGCAACAAAAATGAATTAATCAAGCAAGGCTTATGTAACTGACCAGGCAAGTCTTACAAAGTTCTTTCAAATACTAGCATACAACAATTACCTTGTATTTTGGGACACTTCCAAACTTGCAGCAATTGCTGCTTCTATGTCGACTGGCTCCCAACCATCATCCTGTGTAGGGATGGTGCATTCTTCAACGTAAGTTCTAATTGAAACAACAGTAACACATGTTACCAAAACAATTCACTAACATTTCATGCATGGTTGGAAAAATAAATATTTATGTTAAGACTATTGATGACGTCTACCGCACATTGCGGAGAATAGCGTGCTAAATTAGGAGGCCAAGTGAGATGGGAAGTCCCTATAGCCACTTTCTTTTGCAAAATTAATTAACACACCTGTAACTCTGTCTTTGACCAGTTGATGTTGATGGGACATCTTGATCACTAAAACAAACAGTAACATGTTGGTTTAATATAAAAACCTGATTCAAATCAAACAATAGAATTTTCTTATATTTTATAGGTGTCAAAATACTGATGCAAGTAATGAACTCACCTGTAGCTTTGTCTTTGACCAGCCGATGTTGAAGCGGCTTCTTCATTGCTAAACAAATAATAAATTTTGAACAAACACAAACTGAACAGAACGAAAACAAACAATACTTGCTCTTATACGAAAATAAACGTTCAAAGCCAGTGTTTTATTAATCATCACATTGTACCTGTGGCTTGGCAGCAGTCGCACTTATTGAGAGCTAAGGAGAAATGTAATAAAATTGTGTTGGGATAATATCTGGATACAAAACTACCAGATTTGACGACTTCTCGATAAAATGCCAACGTTATGCCTACAATGAGGAGATATATATTAAAACATTTTATAATGAAATAGACCATCAATTAATTAAAACCTTTTGATGTGTATGTGAAGATGTTCGACCTTTACCTTCGGGTCAAAAATTTGGCAAATTCAAAATGAGGACATTACCCTGAAATAAAAATCATGTAAACTGCACATCATTTGTTGCTGGAAAATATCCAATTACACATGTATGTAACATAACTTACAGAAGTGATTTTTCATTAATACCAAAAGTGCTTCAAAGAATGAAACATGTTACAGAAAGCATACAGTGCATTTGTCTTATACAGGTAGTTAAGTTTGACTACTTATGATGCTTAGGTTAGTATGACTAACAAGAATAAGGTGCACAATAAGGTGGAAAGCACATTACAGCGGCGGTGTTGCTTTGCCGGCCAGCGATGGCATCCGTCGCATTCCACGGCGTGCTGTCTGGATCGGAGGTAACCTCTTCCGTACACTTAATACAGGGAAACTTTGGCTCGGACCTTGCAAGTTGCAGGAAATCTCAACTTCCTCGTCTCAACAGGCATGCTTATATTGTAGATAGAATATCGTCTTCGATGGCGTCTTGGTCACGAATGATAAGCAAATGGTAGACGCCGTACTTTTATAACAGAAAGTTTCCTTTGATGGAAAGCTGGCTCTGTGACGTGTGCATGTGTAAGTTAAGGTGTTTTTTGGTTTTGAATGTGTGCCATTCAATTTAGCTTGATTGACGTGTCCAGCAGGACGTGTCCAGCAGTACCAGGTGTCCACCGTGGCTGCAACTTCCGGAGTGAGATTAAACTCTAATTGAGACTTATTTTATCGGACACTTTGATCGGCGCGGCTTTGATCTTTTTGACCGACTTCAATGAACTGATCAAGGGATGCCGAATGACTTACCGCCTGCGTTATTTGTGTGTACCGCGCGTTGATTTTACGGCAAAGATTAATCCCTTGGCGTCGGTGTCTAGCACATATGAAGAGTTAGAATAATTGAAAGATCATAGGGCTTTTTTTTTGAAAGCCAAATTGATACTTTTTACAATGCAGCTAAAGTTTTCAGTTGCCATTCTACAGTACAGGTATTTCCGCCTGAAAAAGTCGGGGCACCGTGCGAAGATCTTTAAAATCCATGTGGGTTCTCTCCACTGTGATAAAATGAATGTGAAAGTCATCTTTTTGTTGAATTTAAATATATTATATCGTGATAATTCGTAACAAAAACTATTTTTTTCTGCCTTGAACTCATGCATCTACCTCCAGAAATCACGTATACGCATCGAAACAAAGCTCCACCTCGCCAGAGCGCTCATTCTCTCAAAAATGATGTATGGGGCAGCGTCCTGGACAGTCAGCACCACAAGCGCAAAGTCAATTGACGCGTTTGGTAGAACCATGTGGAGGAAGCTGCTTGGTGTTGTTTGGAGTGACTTCGTCTCAAACACTGAACTTGGACAACGTATAGGCGATCGCTGGCAACTCACTGAGGCCACTCTGATGAACCAGCAATGGACGTGGCTGGGGCACTTCCAGCGTCACACAAACCACCCAGCTCTGATCACCGGTCTGCCGACTGACGCACGCCCTACTCCTGGCAGGCCGCGTCTGCGATGGATGGATGGACTGCGACGATGGTCCGGAAAGCCGGCAGCAGCTCTCGCCGACGACGCGGCAGCTCGTGCCCCCATGCCACAGAAGGAACATGGAACCAGATCAACTTCAATGGTGCTAAGAAGTCATAGCCGCCAAGGCGCCTCCGGCGTACGACGATGATGATGAAGAGCGAAAAAAGTCAGACCTTCCTTTGCTGCATGTGTTTTAGAATTGATGAGTTTGAGGCCGAGTTTGAGGCTGAAATCGGGCCCGGACCGCGGCTAGCTAGCACGTACGGACAGTACATGTACATGTACCATACGAGTACGACCGCACGACCCAAAAAAACAACACGTTTGTGTTGGGCTCCACGATTTTTTAATCAATTTCTTGGAAACAGAAGGTGCAGTGCTTGTGGAATTTGGTGTACAAGAGCATGAGTAAGTATAATTAACAGAACAATGGTAACAAATCGGGCCTGATATGACGAATTTTATCGATCGTTTTTTGTTGTTTAAAAAAACAAAAATTGCCCCATGTGTAATTATTGTCGATGTCTTGTCGGAGTTGTCCTGTTTTGTTTGTTTGGTTTTGTTGTGTGCCTTTGTATCTTGACTTATAAAGATGAGGCATTGTGTCTTGTTTTGTTGTTTGTCTTGTCTTGTTCTATTTTGGTTTGTCTAATAATATTTATAAAGTCTTGTAATGTGCAATGTACATGAATAAAATAATAATAATACAATTTTGTGAATTTTATTAATCAGAAAGTGATGATTACCATGTCCTAAAAAGTCAAATTTAGCAGAGAAAATATCAAAGCATGATTTAGTACTGAAAAAAAAGAAATTCAGACCAATCTCACAGGGTTTTAAGTGACATGAGTGATGTATGGAATTCCTAAGTATATAACTGCTTACCTTTCATGCAGCTCTTTAAACCCTTTCTTTATGCAACTCTGCAAATGCATGGTAGCGCTTTTTTGTGGAAAATGTTAGGATGTCTTTTTGAAATGATAAAAAAACTTTGACTCGAATTAGAACGAAATTAAATGGGGGCATTGAAATGTCGATGATAAAGAAGTGTTTGGTTCAAAATAAATTCAGTTCGAGCCTTCGAGGAAAGAATGAAGTATCTGATGTAATGAAATCTTTTAAATTTTGAAGAGAAATGATGTGGACAATTTGGTGGGGTCGGGTTCTCGTAATTGGGTTATTTTTATTGCGGTATGCGTGGGCTTAATTAAGTCTCTAGATTCATTGTTAGGCCTATAACATTACGTCTGGCTAGCCTTTTTTTCCACAGAAGTCTGTCAAGTATCATGACGGACTCAATGAAGTTGATTGTTGGCGACATCTGCTGCGGGATGCGAGATGCCGTACTGGGAGCGCTCTTCATCTTCCGCGTCGATGCGGAGATAAACGCTCTGACCGAGGCGAAGAAAAAGAAACGAGAAGAGAAGATGAGAGAGTCGCAGCGAAGGCCGATTCCTATAAAAGACAAGAAAGACAGGTATATTCTACTGGGCCAAATGTTGATAAAGTGTTAATCAAACTTAAAAATGTGGCAAGTTTAATTGTATTGATAAACAACATTTGTTTTGTTTACACTAGTGAACCCAAAGTAATGCATCGGATTCTACAGTGCTGTCTGCTAAATGGCGGTATATTCTGGCTCAGTATTGTTACATTTAACAATCTGCTGTTGCCATTGTTACAGTACATCACCCACAAGATTATTGGTGAGTGTCCCCCCCCCCCTTTTCCTTTTTCTCATAACAATATTGATTTATCTTTTTGAATATGATGATATAAATATAATATTGTACAGGTGCCAAGATATTCCTGGGTGAAATGACGCGATATAAAAATTGATATATGGGTATTTCCATAAATAAGGAACACAGTCTGTGACATGTGTATTTTGATCCTAAAATCAGTAAAACAACTTTATGTTGAACATTACTTTTTAAAAATTGCATATTGACTAAGTTCCATATAAATGGTGATAAAACAATTATTCTGAACTAAAATTACAGTGGATTAGCTCCAAATAGGGTGGTTTACGCGGAAAAAATAGGGTTCCTCGCGTAAGTGGGACACCGAAATGAAAAATCTTACATTTGGGCATCCTAAAACATGTTTTTTGCTAATTTTATGTTCTTTTCATAACGATTGATCATGTTGCAAGTCAAAAATCCACTTAATTAATCACACTTGAACTAATCCCTAATTTTTGGCCAGGAAAGTGATTCCTGGCGGTTCCTCGTGTAAGTGGGACACCAAATCTTTATTTTTATTATTTTTTTAAATTTGATGCAAAGATGTCAATTTTTATTCATGTATGTGAAGAAACCACAATTCAGAAACAAATCAAGTAGAATTAACAGCAAATAACATGTGATAACATCTAAAAAATGAATCATCAATATGTCCCGACGTAATATTTGATGGGACACCAAGGTCATCTGGAAAAATTAAGAATGACCATAATTTTCAGATTTGATATATTTTCACCACCTATTCTGTCTAAAACTTTAAAACCATGTAAATGCTACAAGAAATGACCAAAAAATAGAGCCACTGCTGCTTGATATGGATTCCACACTCACAGTAAAGGTTCACTTAGTAAGCTATTTTTGGGGACACCAAACCTTACACGAGGAACCCATTTACAGAATTTCGCTCAAATTTAAAAAAAAAAAATAAGTTTTAGGTTTCAGCTTATTGTTTTCAAAATTGATTTGTTATCTATCATTTATGACCATCTGTAATCCATTTTACCATACGATAGGGCTGCAGATCTAACAAATTGACAGTGATGTAAAAATGTCACAGCATTTTGCCCAAAAAAGTGATATTGTCGGCATTTATTCCATCAAAATATACAAGTCCGTTTGTAAAATAAAAATATTTTTTATCTTATTATTGAAGATACACCCCTGCACAACAATATTTAAAAGTAAAAGTGAGCATGGGACTTGGACTTTCTTAGCTATGATCTGGTGAAGTCACTCATGTCACTGAAAATGATATTTTTCCAGTGAGACCTGAATTTATGGAAATACCCACATGCATTGTTGTTGAATATTGAAGGTTGAAGTATTAAAATGCTAATTCTTTTTGACGGTACTTTGCACATTATTTTCAGGTATATCTGGTCAGTCAATGTCCAACAGCACAGTGTGGGCATGGGTGGGGCCCATGATGTCGTATACCTTCAGCGCGCTGTGGGTTCTACCACTCTTTGTTTTGAGTAAAGCCGTCAGTAGTCTGTGGTTCCAGGTCAGTACGCCCAAGAAAATCACAAACAAATCAAAATCCATCAATTGCAATGTACAATGTACATGTAGGAATCAAATTTTCGTACCCTGTTACACCTGACATAATTTGTTGTTTAACCAGTTTGCGCCGGGATTATTTCAACATCACCGAGCCGAGGCGCGGGATTATTTCTAACGAAACTCGATTCGAGGCGGGTTCAGGCTGATGGTACCGGGAAGCACACACACGCATTTCCGGCCTTGCTTGCTGCTGACGGACATTTCCGGCCTTGCTCGTGACGTGTTTATGCGTCGTCCAGTTTGAATCTAGAAAAAACTTTGCGTGTATATACGTCCTTCGGCACGAACTGGTTAAATTCAGTTCACATTATTTCATGCCTTCTATATCCAAGTGTGATTACATATAAAGCAAAGCACATGTACCTGCAAAACCTTTTTTGTTTTATTTAGTCAAATTTTTATGACATTTGCATTGGAAATTACCCTGTTCAAGGTGTAATCACTCTTTTGGCCCCTGTGTTAATATTCTTTCGTACTGTTTTATCCAATATTACATACAGGACATAGCCGATGCTGCATACCGCAAGTCACGTGGCCGACCACAACTGCCTAACCTAAGTGAACTGATTGCAGATATGCTGTTTAGTCTCCTTATACAAGCGCTATTTCTTATACAGGTAAGATAAAATAATTAATGGGACAATATACCATTTGTGGGTTGTGCATTTTTATCGTTTGAAGCAGCAAAAGTATTTTTGAAAAGGTGCTTGAGTGACAAGTTAACCACCTGATGAAGTTTAAAGCTCTGTAAATGCTGTATATATTTTGAGAAAGCAATATTCTAAGATTTTGATTTTAATTCAAAATTTGCCAAGTCACAATTTAAAATTGCGACCACAATCTGCGTTCTCAGCCAGTGGATTTCACGCGCGTCGTTCGAACACTTGCACTCACTATTTGCGGAAATGTCCAAAAGTGCATCTCTGAGACGCATTTTGAGAAATGGCAAACTTTTGATATTTTTTTCAAAATCATATGTCAAAATCACATGTCAAAATCACATCATGTCAAAATCACATCATGTCAAAATCACATCATGTCAAAATCACATCATGTCAAAATCACATCATGTCAAAACAGAATAATTTCACAGGAAGTTTAGAATCTATGATATTATAATAATTGATATTACTTTTTAGATAGCTGCAAAAAGTATATTACCTCTTTAACCAGTTCGCGCCGGATGACGTATATAAACGCAAAAATTTCCCCAAATTCAAAACGGATGACGCATAAACACGCCAAGTTCAAGTTTGGAAATGTATGTTAGCAGCGCTCAAGGCCGGAAATGCGTGGGTGTGCTTACCGGCACTATCAGCCTGAACCCGCTTCGGATCGAGTTTCGTTAAAAATAATCCCGCCCGTCGGCTCGGCGATGTTAAAATAATCCCGGCGCGAACTGGTTAAGAGTGAATGAGTCTGCCGAAATTGTTATACTCGCCAAATTCTTAAAATCCTCAATTAAGAGTGACTTATTTTTTCTGTCTGTAGAGCATGGTGGTTAGTCTAGTGCCAATAGCTGGAGTGGGACAGTTTCTAAGTCTTATGCATCTATGTCTGCTTTATTCGCTCTATTCATTTGAGTACAAGTGGTCCAACATGGGTGAGTATGTGCCATTATAAAAGGCACAGTTCTTTTCCTTATTGTGCATTTAATGTTTGAATGGTACTAACCTTGCTCAATTCTGTTCTAATAGACAATTTTTAGGAAAAATTGTTCAAATAATTTAGTCGATAGTTAGCATGTTTACTAGAAATGTAGCAAAATGTCACATTTGGTATTCCAACTTCATGGAATGACCCATACTAAAAAAGTAAAACAAAAACCTCAACGTGCAGAATGTGATGCAAAGGTAAGCAAAATCATTTTTTTTTTTTTTTGGACCTGACAATTGACGGTTACTTTTATTGCTTGATTTTCCCCGCAGGTTGGAGAGTCCATCGCCGTCTTGCCCAAATTGAGTTCAACTGGCCCTACTTCTTTGGGTTTGGCCTACCCCTAGCTCTGCTCACTGCCTTGCCGTCCTCCTACATCATTCGTGGATGCTTGTTCTCGATTCTCTTCCCATTGTTTATTATCAGCGGCAACGAGGCCGTCACCCCAACCCAGCCATGGTGAGTTTAAGTTTGCCTGAAAAGACTCCATTCCGTAGCAGTAGAGTTCACTGCGACGTGGGTTTCCTTCTTTTTTTTCAACAGCTCCTATAAATGTTTGTACACCAAACTTGAGTCGGGTCCTCTGGGTCTTGCTATCACTAATCCCTTGTTATCACTTTCATGGGCCTGGAAACGTTATTAATTGTTTAATGTGTCCAGGCCCATGAGCCGGTTTTAAACATACTTGTTTAAAACCTGCAAACCGCATTTTTTTCTCTTCAAATTTTGAATACATTTTTTTTTTTTTTTGATTTGCAGTAATTTTCCCCTCCACGTCTTCTCCTTTGTGGTTGAAATTGCTAACAAGATGTTCCACAGAACTGTCCAGAGACCAACGATGGGTCGCTAGCTAGGGACCACCAAGAACAAAATCACGTCTTTTGAGTGAAGGGGCGGATCTAGCTTTTCATTTTATTTTTTTGTGGGAGGGGGGTTGTACTATTCACCTACCAAAACGTAGCGCAAAGCCAATTACGGCTGTTTTGGATTCAAGATGCTCTGAGGTGCAATCTGAGGGGATTTCTGGCCACCTTGCCTCTGAAATTAAGTAGTATGTAATGAGTGATATCACATGCCGATCTAAAAGACCTATGAACAACTCCGAGTTTGGTATCAGTTTTGTTGGCGTGTGTTTTTTTTTATTCCTATTTATGATGCACTCTTTCCTGCGTGGATTTATTTTGCAAGGTTTCTAACAATTTGTATGAACACAGCCAAGTGGATTAGAGGTGTGCGTTTACGGGTAGTACAGGAACCAGGTACTCGATTAAAACAAAATAGGGTATCCGTGTACTCGTCAAAGAAACTAAATGCCAAAATTCAAATCTTGGACGTTGTTGCTCAGTTGTATCGTCGCAGTATTATTACAAAATACCAAACGACACCGAAGAACTAGGTATTGAATTCAGTTTATGGTATGGTTATTTATTTTAGAATCTGCAATAAACTACACAAATATTATGAAACCCCTCACTTGACTGTGAGTGAAACAGTAGCCTCGCGCATCCTGTGAAATTATTGCGCCTGTCATTTTCAAGAAAAGCAGAGTTTTGCATCAATTTCCAACAATGATTGTTGGGGAAACAATATAATATAATCGCCCAATTTCATGGTTCTGCTTACCGTTAGCGAAAAAAGAATCTCTGCTTTACTGTAGCAGACATTTCTGTGCATCTGGTAAGCATATTTCTGGTAAGCACATTTCTGGTAAGAATTGTGGCTTATGCACATGCATACATGTAAGAAATCTGTAAGGATTCTGTCTAGACATTTTTTTAATGAATGTTAACACTATGCAATATTTATAACATGTGGCTATATCCTAAATACAATGTATTAACATTTAAGTGTACATTTTGTTATCATTTGTGTTAAGCTGAACATTTCAGCCGTTTTATTTATCTGTAAAATAATAATAATTTTAGTTCTGCGAATAGTAATTAAAATGACAGATATTTTAATTGTAATTCACTGATTTGAGTTCCAACTGGCACAGTAAATAGCCAAAGACATTTTGAAAAAAAAATGCAGTATCTTTTAGAGTTTTAAATTAGAGAGAGAGAGGAAGAAAATGAACAAAAAATGAACAGGTTGTTTGTGTGTGATGCCTACCCACAATATTTTCCCCCTTATTTTAGTATAAAGAACTTGGTGGCAGTCCTGGCTTAGTTGTCCATAAATAGTGCTTGGGGCTGCTGAAGACGATTGATGCATGTATATTGTGTGTGAAATTCAAGATTTTCAAATTGAAAGGGTTGGGAGGGGGAAGGGGGACTCTCGCCCACTTGAATATGGCTACTTGGATGAAATGTTGATAAGATCCATGGAAGCCGAGGCACGCCAAGAACCAACGACAGAAGCAGCAACCACATTTTATCAATTTAATTCACCACGGTGCCATGAATTAAAATGAAGGTCGATAATACAGATCACACGGACCAGAATAAAAACCAATTAAAAATATTTAAAATTGTCGAATTAGGAATAAAAATGGTACATGTACCTCTATATCCATGAACATCAGGAAAACACGTATACGTGTAGATACAAAAAGATGAAAACTAAAATAAATACGGATTTAAAAATACAAATGTGACGGAGAATAAAAACCACAAGCAAAAATGATAAAACAAAATTCAGGTGATTGAAGATTGTGTCCCTTTACTTGTCTTTAAGTTGACGAGAAAAAACAAACTTTTTACATGGTACAAAACCTTTCTAACGCGCCCTGTATATCTATAGACAGTTCTGAAATGAGGAAACTGACTAGTTAATTATGCAAACCCATTGTTAACATAAACATTTTGTTGACGCATTGTTTGGTTGACTATGCTGTTCAAGAAGGTGAACTTTGCTACAGTTTTATAGAAGTGCCTCAAAAGATCAGTCTAGCGTGAAGTGTTTCAAAGTCTGTCAATCCATAATAAACAGATGAATATACCCAGCCTTTTATTAATAAATAACCCCTAGGCCCTATTGATCAATGATACATCGATCATGTGATAACAGGACCGGGGTTGCTATGGTAAGCTTGACACAGGCACACGCACACACATAAACACCTTCCATTGTCGACCCACTATTGTCCTCCTACATTTATTTTCCGCTTGCGAGTTTTGGAGACGAGGGGAACGAATACATTTATTATGTACCCGAACAAGATGGCCGAGTTCACTGCGTCGGCTGGTCCGTCATCAGTATCCCTGCCTCCTGTTGAATCATCAGGTAATGTACCCTTCACCCATGCTATTTTAATTACGGGAATACATACAGTACCTGGTTGTTGCCGAAGCCGAATGACCGATTTTAAACGCAGGTGTTCCACCCCTGCTCGATATGGCGTAACGGTATGTTGTAGAGCGCAATATGACTATAATAAATATCCATGTACATGTATAATTATACGGACTCGTTAGTTGCACATGGCTTGTGGACGGTTTCAAACAATGAAAGAACTTATGAACCAGACTTCACAGGATTTCAAAATTCCTTTTACAAAAACAATGCTGAATATGTACTATTCTGGTCTACATTCTCTTCATTCAATTCCATCCGTATAAAAGGTACGGTAGCAAAGTAGACCCAGTAGGCCCCCTATAACTGGGCCGCAACTTTTATTTGTTGGAGTTTTGACTTTGGTCGGTCGTACTATTGCAGCTATATAGTGCGACCGACCGACTATAGGGTCTTAGTTACCTGGTTCAATTGACTTCCCAAATGCGCTGCTACTGGTTAGAAATATAACCCATTGAAAAGTACGAAGTCAACTCTAAAGCGGCTAATTTAATTTCCCGTTACGTTGATGGCCCATGCGATCATGCTAATTTGTGTAATGACGCTCTTAAAAGAACAAACAAAATCGTTACAATTAATTCGGATAGTTGTATACATAAAATCTGTAATAATTGTAATTCTGTCAATTTAATTTAGGAGGCACATCTGGCCAGCCTTCCCCTATTGGGGCGGCAGTTCGACTCCCGCCCATACCACCGCAGCAGTCTCCAGCACATGCCCCGCCTTCTTACGAAGACTCTGCGCAGAATACGCTTCTCGCGTCTGGGCGCTTATCGGAACCAGGAATGGACCAATCCATACGTGAGTTTTATACAAAAGATTGTACAAATTTGCATATTATAAATTATGCATTAACGTTATTAAAATCACTTACTTGTATAGCCAGGTATATGAAAAAAAACACTCGATGATGACTGAAAGTTGATATATTTCTGGTTTTCCAGAAATCATTACTACAGACAGGAGGCCAATACATTATACGCCAAAAAGGTCCAAGGTCTATCTTTTTGTTCGCTTTTGTGGACCGGTATAGCATGGAGAGCGCCCCCTGGAGAGACAGATGTACCAACTTACCATTGGGTCGACGCCCCGGACACTGACATAGAAGACAATGAAAAGGTGCGAGAACCAGCGTACAAGATAACGAGCGCGTTACCTACCATCCCAGGCCACGAGAGGACGGCCACCAAGGAAAGTAAGTCTGGTCAAGAGTACATCAGGCACTGCATTCACATACTAAAAAAGGAAAAGAAAATTGCCCCGATAAAATAATCTAATAGAAGAGTATTAAAATAGTATACAAAAGTGACTTAGAGTGAATGGTAGGAATATTATCGCGAGGTAAAATCTCATTTTAATTCACTTGGCGAAGCCGAGTGAAATAAAAAGTCAAGATTTTACCGAGCGATAATACTCCTCCCATTTCACAATTTAAAGCCACTCAATATTTGTTTTGTATAACTGACGGACAGATTCGCGAATTTTAGCCCATCTGCTGACGTAACCGGTCGCCATTGTGTGGTCACAGTGCAGCACAAATCGGGTCACAACCTTCTTTCCGTGTTTTGGAGTGAGGGCCAATTGTTCAACAGCCGTGGGGACGAAAATGATCCTAACTGTTAAATGGTACACCCCATTCACCATGGGTGAATGGGACTACTGCATGAATGGGAGTAATAATGAATGTCACGTGATATAAATTATACCAATCAAAATGACCAGGACCTGTAGGCTTATGCCAGATATATAATAACATTTAATATAATATAACAAAACAAAACTGACACTTTCCCAGCTTAATAATATTGCATTTGACCTTTAATAAACTATTATGTGCAATGAGTATATGCTACTTTTTATCGTAAGCCATTTGCTTTGAAATCTGTATTGCTGACTTGTGCTGTATTTTGTGCAATTTAATTATCAAAAGATTTAATTCCATAACACTGAAAAAGTAGCGGTCTGCTTTAATACCTCATAATCTCACTGTTGTTTTCTTATTCTTTTATGATAAAAGTCACCCTAATGAGGCAATCTTATGTTACAAAATTGTCACGAAGGTTACAAAATTGCGATCTGAAGGTTTGCATGTTGAAAATGTGATAAACTAAGCTGTTTGCGGTAGCACCACATGAAGCTAGGGCTCGAAATATTTCATTCGTCGGCAGGATTGGAACCCAACAACGGATTCCAAGTCGGTTGCCTTAACCGCTTTGCCACGACTACTTAATATCGAATGTGCTCAATGTTAACACAATCCTTAATAAAAACAAAACAAATTTATTTGGGAGTCAAATTTCGCAATGAGAAAAAAAAATGTATCGTAGTCGGCAGGATTCGAACCTGCGCGGGGAGACCCCAACAGATTTCTAGTCTGTCGCCTTAACCGCTCGGCCACGACTACCTCGGATTGTGCTCGGTAAATTAATTACCTAATTACTATAATCATACGTGTAATTATCTGTGACAAACTGCTACGATACAGCTGTACAGGGTTGAATATTTAAGTAAACAGCAGATAGCTGCCAAATGTTTGTTTTTATGATGTGTTAATAATCAATCCAATTTCTCTTGTTGCATGCAATATATTTATATTTGTTGTGACTTTTTCATTGAGGTATTAAATTATTCACTGACACCGAAAACAGTCTAATGAGTGTGTTTTGTCGGTCATCTATCTTTGACCAATCATAATTGTTTTGAAAGGGCATTACTTTCTTAATACTTGATTCTGCCTCAATTTCTTCTCATTTTTCGCACTGTTTACTCAGGCAAACCGGCAGAAAGACCGAAATTTCAAATTCCATACAACTCCAGGCGGGAATTCAAATCGTGAGTAAACACTGTCTTCTGTCTTTGAAATAAATCATATTCCCAAAGCATATTTATCAACGAAATTAGTGTCTCCTGAACTTCTGAAGACGAACAGACTAGAGTCACTTCTTCAGAATGACTAGACTCGACTCGAGTCACAAAAATGAGTGACTCGTTACAACTCTGAGGAAATCAACTTTTCGTTATTATGGACTACATTTCGCACCGTGGATTTTCTTTAAAAAAACATGCTTTCACTTAAATTGCTGAAGATTGTTTTTTATGTAATAATCTCACCACAAACCTCGTATATTAATTATTTCTCACTCTTGAACTCGGCAGCAAATTGCTTTCCGGGTTTCGTTATACCACGCACCTTTTAGAGGTAAATTTTACAATTTCTTGTTGGCAAGCAGTGGTGCTTCGGAGATTTCTAACGAAGAAGCAAAAGGTTGCCTGGTGGATATGACGTCACATCGATGTTGCTATGGCAACAGGGCTGCCAAGGAGTTGGAGGTGCAGAGAATTGAGTATTCGGCCGCAGCACGTGTAAGTAGAAAAGTCCCCCGTCAATATCGGAAATTCGAAAAAATTCGTTTAAAACGTACTGAATTGGAGCGCGCAATATCAGCAATGAACAAAAACACTATTTGTTTTATTATAGAAAGGTCGGCCAATGCAAACAAGCAAATATATTCGTTAGAGTACATTTTGGCAAGACTGTATTACTACTCCTATTGTTTAACGTTACTAGCTTTATGTTTATGTTGCAGTACTCTCTCGAGACATTTGTAGAAAGCCGAACCAGCCGAAGGGCGCATGTCCCGTACAAAGGTACAACATAACCAAAATATGATACACACTTTACGAAATCTACGAAACGGCCTACCTATAACTGTCAGTGCGAGTTTCACTGTTTTCCGGTCGCATCTGACTATTCTATTAAGTGATTCTAAGACAATATGTAAGTACAGTATATAAACCAGATTTCGAAATTTGTTTTCGAGATTCTACATAGGCCTATAACGTCGGCGTTTTGTAAAATTTCTGATGTCCATTTTCAGGCCAGGCCGTTGATGGGCCGCAAGAGGGCGCCCCACCTCTTCTCTGGGACGTGGTCATTAAGGCGCCCGAGAATTACAAGGCGGGAATCAAGGCAGTCAGGATTCCCCATTGCTCAATCATAGAAGTAAGCTTTTTAAATAGTTATAATAAAAATACATGTAATTATAATATTGTGCATTTATTAAGCGCACACATCCACCATTACTGGCGTTCACGGCGCTATATACAGTATTATTACCCCTGCTCGTTGGGCAAATGAAACAACTCAAAATACAATATCGGCTTCCACGGGAACAACAGCTTGATGCAGCCATTTTGGTGCAAAGCAGCGAAAATCAACCGCAAAAACCATCTCTGCTCTCACAGGTACCCCATTTTACTTCTGGGTGGAGAGAAGCAAAATGAGTGATAAAGTTCCTTGGTACACACACCACAGACCCAGACCTGACTGTAACTAGGCTGCAGACTTATCCGCAAGCCAGGGGCCAATTTCATAGAGCTGCTAAGCACAAAAATTTGCTTAGCACCAAAAAGTCTTGCTCATTAAAAACAGGTTTTCAGCCGAAATCCTACGGGTTTTTCATGCTAAGCCAAAAACCAGCTGATTATCAATCGAAAACAATAAAGATCACCTGAAAATTTGGTCTGTAATGTTGTTTTGGCCAAGGACAAATTTTTATGCTAAGCAAATTGTTGTGCTTAGCAGCTCTATGAAATTGGCCCCAGATCAATTCAATGCTCCAGACCATGAGGCCACGGCTAACCTAATAAAAGTGATTTCTTTTATGACACAAACGTTCGGATTTGTTGTCATGCTCACTATATTATCATGGCTACTACGTCTTCTTCACGTTATCGATAGTGACTCTGCAGAGTGTAATTTACTTTTAAGTAGCGACCCTGAACTCCTAAGAGATTGAATCTTTGTTTCTTACTTTTGAATCTTACTTTTTGAAATCCAGAGCTGTTATGCATGCCGCGGAAGAGGATATAATAAATGTTACCGATGCAAAGGTAGAGGACAAGTGAGTACGGTTTTCTTTTTAAGAAAATAAAAAAAGTGGGGTGGGGTGATTTCCAACACCATTTTCTGTCACCATTTTGTTCTTATTGTTTCTTGTTTCCTGACGTTGTTGGTGGTTGTTTTGATAGACGAAGTGCAAGTATTGCAAGGCTAAAGGGCAGCGGGGAAATAAAGACTGCGAATATTGCCGGGGAAAAGGAAGACAAAGGTGAGTCATTTGCATAATTGATTGAAGAAAACAAGTTTAAATGGATCGACCTAGTGATGTGAGCCTCTCTAACTTCTGAATTCGGGAGGAAGCAAATTCCGATATCTGTCTTTAAAAAGTATTCTTTAATCAAAATGAGGACAGGTTATATATAATACTGACAATATTCACGTTTGTACTTCGTTTATGAATAGGCTAACTTGCTGGTGTTATTTTATTCTGTTTTATGCATGTTTTTGGACAGGTGTTTTCGTTGTAACGGCCACGCCATCATATCTTGTTCTGTTTGCGAGGCGTATAAACAACTGGAATTTTTCATTGAAGTTACTTCAACGTTGTAAGTTGGATATGTTAATTTTATTTTCGAATATTATTACTGGATATTTTCATTGGAGTTACTTCAACGTTGTAAGTTTACATCAATTCATTTCATTCAGCAAAATGACTGCATTGTTCATTTATATTTCACGTCATGTTTCTTTCTTGTTTTTCATTAAAAGCAAAGTCAGAACAGATGAGTATCTGCATCATGCCGATAAGCGGTTGCCACGGAAACTGTTGCGAGAGATTGAAGGAATTACACTCTTCGAAGAAGAAACACAAACGGTAAGCTAAACATCCTGTCAGTAAGCAGCTCAAAATCGGGTTTCGGACTTCGAAATCATTGATACAGTTGTCTATCTATATAGTTGTCCAACCACAATGCTCCTAATCAAACTGATTTGGGATCTTGACTTGTTTGAACTTACCCTTTTCCCAGTAACCACAAGTTGCTTTGCTGTTAATTGTTATCGCCATTCGTCCTAAATATTCAATAGGTGGCGCCCTTGAGAAACTTCCCAACGATGGAGGTGAACTGCCAGTCAGAGAAGCTTGTTGCCAAACATACGAATGTAAACACTGAGCGCATTTTGCTGCAGGTAAGCATAATGCACAAGTATAAGCATAATGCGCAAGTAAGCATAGTGCGCTGGTCATTGTTACTTGTTACTCAAATGCATTATTTGTGGTTTTGGTGAGTTAATTGGTAGATTACATTTTGTACGTGTCCCATTTAAAAAAGTATCTATGACTTAATATTAGATTTTGTTTTATATTTAATTAGAATGTAGTTTCAATAAATACTTCACAGCGCTATATTTCACCTTTCGATCACATTTTGCCTCGACTTTCTTTTAGCGGCATAAGCTGATCGGGATTCCAATCGCTGAGGTGGAATACACGTGGAAAGAGAAAGGCGGCAAGTACTGGCTGTACGGACAACCCTGGAAGGTCTCGGCACCAGACTACCCCCAGCAATGCTGCTGTGCCTGTCGCTGTGTCATAATATGAGATTAAACATTATCACAGTCGATATCCTGGTAGTGTTATTTGTGTCAAACGTCAACAAACACTATAATCAAGAAGTAAACAGCTCATACTCGGAAACAAATATAGAAATAAATATTATAAGTATACAATATTTTATTTAAGTAACATTTTTTTAACAATATTAGATTTTGCCCTTCACCGGCAGATTTTTAAACAATGTAACCGAGTGTTTGAAGAACTTGAACTAGACCTGAACTTTTTTTTAAAAACACGATCGCATTTACACTTGAACATGTGCATACGTTTTTCCGTACGGTTTATTTCGGTAAACAGATCAATACGATGAGTCACTAGCGACATCGCGTATAAATATAAGGACATACATGTACATGCACATGTACATTGTACATAAGTGCCTACAATACATTAAAAAGGTTTAGGCCATCTCCCCCGTACGGTACACAGTATACGAACATACATACATAAGTGCCTACAATACATTAACAAACAAGAAATTATTTAGATTGTCATACCGGGTACTAGCTGTAACAAAGAAATTATACGTACATATTGTAACGTAGATTTCTCTGGGGTCGACTACACACAAGAAGGACTCCTGACACAAGTGTTCCTCTATTTCCTGTGGTTCTCTGCCGTTTATTGTGGACTCTCGCCTACCAAAACATGGACTTCAGGCTCACACAATCACGCGGCCCTGAACTGGTCAGAACCAGTTCGGCGCTTGCGCAATCCAAGGCGGGTTTCCGGGGCGATCCCACCACCGTGGAATCGCTCCAGCGCCCTCTACCGCCCAACCGGCACGGGCGTTACACAGCCCCCCACGAAGACCTTGTTTGCCCCCAAACAAGACCATGGGCGCTGCTGCCGCACCCCGGCCAACCGCCCTGGAAAACGCATAACGCCAACATTACACAACAATTTACATTCCAACAATTTACACTACAACAATTTTCATTACAACAATTTTCAGGGTAAGCCCCTGGCCCCAGGACACACCCCTGGCCCCGGCACACCCCTGGCCCCGGCACACCCCTCTAAATGTTAAACTTGACTGCGACTGTGACTGCGACTGGCTGCTCTGACTGCGACTGGTGCCTTCGACTGCGGCTGGCTCTTGCGACTGCGACTGTGGTTCCTGCGACTGCATCTGCGGCTGGCTCCCGCGACAGCGACTGGCTCCTGCGACTGCGACTGGCTCCTGTATCTGGTGCCTGCGACTGCGACTGGCTCTTGCGACTGCGACTGCGACTGCGCCTGGCTCCTGCGACTGCGACTGGCTCCTCCGACTGCGACTGGCTCCTGTGGCCGCGACTGTGACTGCCTCTTGCGACTGCGACTGATTCTTGCGACTGCGACTGATTCTTGCGACTGCGACTGATTCTTGCGACTGGCTTAGAGAGCGTGGGCGTCCCGGCGAGGCCCCGCCCCCGCTGCGCCGACGGGCACGGCTCGGGCTCGCTCCGAGTGTTGCGAGCCGTCTGCCGCGCCGCCGTCTACAGCATGGGCCGGGCCCCCCCGACTCGGTTTCATTCCTGCAGAAGATCCAGAGAATGTCTCGACGAGGCCCCGCCCCCCACTGCATCCACGGGCACAGCTTTGGATTGTTCCGCGAGGAACCATCCGTCTGCTGCGCCGCCGTCTACAGCATGGGGCGGCCCCCCGACAGACCTGGTAGCGGACCCGGACAAATATGGAGAAGGGCGCCCTCTCTCCAAATCGGAGTGGACGCACTGAAGCCCCCAGCCATTGGCGCATGTCCCGAAATTCCCCGCTATCCTTCTCCAACTCCTCCCCCAGGAAACCCCAGACTCCCAAGTCCCCATAACCTCCCTAGAGTTCCCCTGGCGTCATGCACGGAGTGCCTGAAAGCCTCCCGGACTGGTCCCCGCTCCCCGGGCCCACGCCCCGGCCTGCCCTCTCGCCGTGGGGCGAGTTGGCTGCCGTGTTATCGTGGTTTCCTGAAAACCTGAACACTTCACCTGGTCTTTTCCCGTCCTTCTGTATGCCGACCGCTGCCACCAATGTAACGAAGATTTCTCTGGGGTCGACTACACACAAGAAGGACTCCTGACACAAGTGTTCCTCTATTTCCTGTGGTTCTCTGCCGTTTATTGTGGACTCTCGCCTACCAAAACATGGACTTCAGGCTCACACAATCACGCGGCCCTGAACTGGTCAGAACCAGTTCGGCGCTTGCGCAATCCAAGGCGGGTTTCCGGGGCGATCCCACCACCGTGGAATCGCTCCAGCGCCCTCTACCGCCCAACCGGCACGGGCGTTACAATATTCAACATAACCTACAGAAAAATAGTACGTTCTATTGTTATAATCGCATTTATGTTGCCCCTCACATGCACTCGATCACGACACCCCCGTGCTGAAATGGTAGATTCTCGCTTCTCATTTTATGCTAATAGGGTCACGTGGTGGAAAATGCAGCGTTCTTAAATTTTCGTGAAGCCCCGAAAAATGAGCGGAATTACCTGGTTAGACAGGCTTCACTACTTCCACACATGTTTTCACACCCACATGTTTACAAAGAATGCCCGAGTTTTGCATTTATACGAAAATTCAATGAAATAGGCAGCTATGAACCTGCCAAATGAAGTTTTGTTATCTTCTCTTTGCCGTGCATCGACGTGTGGCATCAGAATAACAATTAAGCTATTAATATTACGTAATGTTGTTTATACATATCCATGTAAAAACGTTCTCTGAACAAACAAAATCTTGCTCACAATCATAGTAATTGAGTTTCCATTGAAAATAAAATACACCTTCAAACAAATCATCCACATAGAACAAAACTATAACTCGATGTTTTTTGTGCACTATTCAATTTTAAACTAAATGTCTTCATTTTGTGTCATTTCGTTTTATCGAAAACAAAGGGTGTTGACAATAACGTCAATCCAATAAGACGATTCTGCCGCACTTTTTTAAATAAAAGGTAACATTTTGTTTCACAAAATCTAATCGACACATCCTTTTTATCTTCTTCGTGTGTTTGTTCTGTATATCATGGAGGAATATATTGAGTTAAAGTCAGTCATTGTTATCGACCCAAATACTTTAATGGTGAACCAGAGGTAAATAATATAGGATATTGTAGTACACCAAGTGGCAAATCCGTCGAAAACATGTTGTACATTTACGTCAAATGATATTAAATTGTACATGTACTTGCATCGCAATTAATATATTTTAATATATTAATATACATATCGTCTTTTTTTGTAAAGTATGGCATGCTCTTATGGTTACGTGTATAAACAGACTTTCTAAACCAATTGCGACTGTAACATTGAGGTTAAAATGACCAGCACCTCTCATCAGGAGAGCGATAATCAGGATATACATGTACATGTACAACGAACAATGACATAGGGTTCAGTGGGTTAAAAATACTACACCACACACAAAGATAGTCAATGGAGTCTTTCCATTGATTATGGAGATAGTGGTAATGAACAGCGTATACAATGTACGATGCAGTCTCTAGGCTAGACAATTTGTTGTCCAGTGTAGGCCTATATGTTTTCGTTGCGCAGTGGGGATCCGACAATCGTCTTTGCCATGGCAACAATATTTATGAAAGTTCAATACCAACGACGACGTTCATCAACTCATATTGCCGCCATCTTAATTGTTTGTCTGCATGGGGCCATATTACATAGCAAGACCGAACAAACGATGAAGTATATGTATTTGACATTGATCAAGCTAACATTTTTCCCTAATGTTTCTTGTTACTGCCCCCCGCTGATATAATTTGGCCATTTATTCACTTTGATACTACATGTGTACGAAAAACGCAAATACACGCACTTCTTCCAAACTAGTGTGAGAAAATTGGTGACACGTACCATGGAGGACTATAACCACCTCGCCCAGATTTAAAAAAATATAAACCTGGCCTCGACCTTAAGAAAAAAAGGGGCAGGCCACTTTGGCTTCATCAACACCAAAATTTCAAAGGGCACCGAGGCCAGCTGACGGGGCACCGAGGCCAACTTATTTCCAAGTATTTAATTCATTATTTTTGCATAGTACGTATACACGTGTAACGTACAATGTATGTAAGCATATGCAATATGTGAGGCCATCATGTATTTCATGTCGTTTTCATAAAAACGGCTAAATTCAGTGCAGTGAAGAAAAGATCAGTGTAATTTTCAACTTGTCATTGTTGTCAACATATTTCTTTTATAAAAAAAATTCCAAAAAAGCTAAATATTTAATATCACAGGAATACCAAATAAATAAACAATAATTCGAGAGACCTACCAGGTAATCAGCACACTCGTTATTAATGTCGCGATATAAATATGAAGGCAGTGTTTTGCTGTTCAGGTTTCGTGTTCTCTCTTTTAATTAACTCTCTTTTAATTAACTGTCCTTTAATTAACTTGCCGAGGCTCTTAAAACTATACACTATAGGGCCGTTTGCCAAACCCCAGTTTTGTACGATTGTCTTCGCAGTTTGGCAATGGTTATGAAGCCGCGTCCGGAGCCTATGTGGGGTTTTGAAAACGGGCCTGGTATTGCGCGCTCGGGGAAATCCCCCAGCACGCAATAACAGCAACAAAAGTAGTTCCAGCTTCGCGCTCCATATCAAGATAAACAACCATTGACCCCCTTCATACAGACGGGGAAACCCGTCAATCATGAAGCCGTTTTCCAAACCCCAGCTACTTCTGCGTTGGCTTCGTATGTGCATTTTGGCAATAGAGATGGAGCCATACACGGAGCCTGAGCTGGTTTCGGAAAACGGCTTCATGAGCATTCATTCATAAAATCACGGCACGTACATGTACATGTAGAGAATCGCCGAGTGTCAGATTTGTAATACTGTACGTTATGCGTCATTTTCGCGACGGGCAGATTTTTGGGACTGGAAATAATTGTGTACATTATGTTTTTCTGCCGTGAAATTCGGGGCCTCGTATTAAATGTCTGTTGCTTTTTGCAAAAAGGGCAGCTGGCCAACTTGGCCGCGGTAAGGGTAAATTTTGAAGGGGCATTGCGGCCACTCAAATTGAAAGGGCATGCGGCCAATGGCCGCGGTGGCCGCGGTTAAGATCGAGGCCTTAAAGTTTACCATACTCTTTAAGATGATCAAACTTTTAATGCACAGAATGATCGAGCCAACTGGGCTCTTTTGAAATGAAAAATGTAAATAAACACGATTTCATATAGGTCAACACGTTTTCCTAACACTAACAGTTTAGAGATAATTAAATATAGAGATAATCTTCCTAAAGTACGATATATGCACCCCTTGACCATGCACTGCAGAAGCCCTGTGTGTGCATGGATTCACTTGTGTAGTGTGCGTGTGGCCTTGTTATGTTTTCTGATCGTTTTCTAGTCAAAGTTAGTAGGTCCTATTTCTTAAAACAAAACAAAAACACACCCCAAGACCAACACCAGTAGTACAAACGAACACAACAACAAAAAATCCAACAACCGAATACAAACCTGTTTATACTGTCTTCGATTCCTTCCTTCATATTTGTTTCTTATTATTGTTGTAAATATGTCGGTTATTTGGTCAAATACGTTTGCATTATACTGAAGAAACAGTTGGAGATTTTTTTTTTTCATAACTGGTCAGAGGCAGTAACATTCGTACAAATTAGGCCTGAACTATTTTAAAAACACGATCGCATTTACACGTGAACATGTGCATGCGTTTTTCTGTACGGTTACAGCGACATCGCGTAGGCCTATAAAATATAGGGACATACACTGTACATAAGTGCCTACAATACATTAAAGGGATCGTATACGTTTGGTAATTGGAACCCATTGTTTGTTTCAATCCTATATAGATATATACCAAAAAACTAACCTGTAACAATTTCATTTCAAAAGGTGGTAGCAGTTTTGAGATATTGCCGAAAATCTGGAGCTGTTATGTCCACGCAGGAAGAATAATCTGCATTAGAATACACAATCGGAGAAACGTCACTGCAGTAACGTTTCTCAGATTCGAATTTTGAGGGATAAAAAGTGTTATCTTTTTCCATAACCGCAGTACTAAGTGAAAAGTTTCTAAAAATGCATTATACTATCCAAAGCTGCAGTACTTCTTACCAAGTAAGTTTGTATTGCCAATAATCTTTGGAGTAATTACCAAACGTATACGATCCCTTTAAAAAGGTTTAGGCCATCTCCCCCCGTACGGTACACAGTATACGAACATACATACATAAGTGCCTACAATACATTACAAAACAAACATTACGTTTTTTACCCGTCATACCGGGTACTGTAAAAATTAAATTATACGTACATAACATTAACATACCTTACAGAAAAATAGTACGTTCTAATAAGTATTATTATATTCGCATTTATGTTTCCCCTTGTACATGCACTCTGTTACGACACACGCCGTACTAAAATGGTAGATTTTCGCTCCTCCTTTTATGCTAATAAGGTGACGTGGGAAAATGCAGCGTTCTGATTGGTCGTGAAGCCCCGAAAAATGGGCGGAATTACCTGGTTTGGCAGGATGTACTACTCATCAGGCCGGGGTTGCTATGGCAAGTTTGACACAGACATACACACCCTTTGTATGAACACATTCCATTGTGGACACCCTATTGTCCTCTCGTCCTACATTTATTTTCCGCTTGCGAGTTTTGGAGCCGAGGGGATAAAATACATTTTACTTGTATTCCGAACGTCAAGATGGCAGAGTTCACTGCGTTAGCTGGTCCGTCGTCAATAGCCCTGACCCTACCTCCTGTTGAATCATCAGGTAATGTACGACCATGGAGGAAGTTTATTCCTCCATGGTACAATGTACCATCTATCCATTCACGCTATTTTTTAATACATAATGTAGTTGGCCAAATAGCCGATTTTAAACGCGGGTGTTCCACTTCTGCTCTCGTGGAGTGACGGTGTGTTGTAGAGCGCATTACATGTACATGTACCCCAATTCTGTTGGTACATAGCGTTAGGGGGACAACCTATAGGGTTTGTGTGTAAACTGAAATCTCTCTAATCTCAAACTCAGAACACTCTAAAATTCTACAATTTTCAGGATCACCCTAATTTGTCCTCTTCTTCATTTTCTTTCATTATACCCTAACCCAATTTTCCCTTGTTCTACCTTTACTGAACACCCAACGTGCTACGGGGACTCGAGAATGTCCCCACTACTCGGTCTGTCTTTTCCAAACAAAAGAGCCTGTCCCCCTGCGGTAAGTGCCTACTAACGGGTACGGAAAGGATTCCGTTAGTAGCACATGACTTGTGTAGTGGGGTTTCAACCAATGAAAGGGTTATGAACCAGACTTCACAGGATTCCCAAATTAGCGTGACTCCGGCTGGGCCATGTTTTATCGCCCGTTTAAACATACCCACAGGTCGGGCTCTCGAATAATAGGAATGGCCAATATGAATATTACTTTATCGTTCCTTTTACAAAAACAATGCTGAATAATATAAAATGTGGTCTACATTTCCTTCATTCATTTCCATCCGTATAAAAAGTACGATAGCAAAGTAGACCCAGTAACTGGGGCGCAACTATTTTTGTTCGAATTTTGACTTGGGTCGGTCGTACTATTGCAGCTATATTATACCCAGCACGATATGTGGCAGAGGGGTACCCCCCTTTTATCTCTGTACCCTATACACACTCAACACTATTGTTACCTAACACATCCCCCCCCCTTGAAACCTACAAAGAATTCCTGAGATTCCGGGAACACAATGGGCAACACAAATGGGTTTTTCTGCCACATTCACGCTTCATATGAGCTATATAATGCGACCGACTATAGTGCCTTTTACCTGGTTGAGTGACTGAATGCCCGGTTAAGGTTAGGAATACCATGAATACATACTATTTTTTCATTTGTTTTCTTTGTGAAAAGCGGCTAATTTAATTCCCTGTTGCTGGCCCATGCGATTATGCTAATTTATGAAATAACGCTTTTTAAAGAAAAAGAAAAGAAAAACAAAACATTCTTTAACATTCCTTTAAACTGTTCCAATGATCATTATGCAAGTCAGCTAGTCTGCTCCCAGATCGAATATCCCGACTCTTTCTGATGAATCTTAATTAGGCCGGGCAGCCGCCACTTACGTTAGGAATTCCTTCGTTTCCATAAACGTCTGAAGTTTTCCGAATACGGCTACGTTAATTGAGATTCGGGATGATTATCATTAACGTTAGCGACAATCGAGTTTTTCTAGGTGTAAAATACAGTTGTACAATAAACACAAAATGCTTATCGATTCAGACAAAGCTTACATTGGCAAAAAAAACACACCACATCAGCCAAAATGTCCAATGCATTTCTGGAAAAGTATTTTTGGAAATGTTTTAGCATCTAAAAATACCTGCGCTGCCTGCGTCGTAACCTATCTTCTTTTGTTTCTTTTTTTTTTTTTTTTTTTTTGGGGGGGGGCATATTTTTTTCCCTATGACGGTGGCGTGGGACCACTGACCTCTATACATGGACAGATCATCATTGTTTCATTTTGAAGTCGGCATGCGGAGAAGTGCAACATGGCGGACCCACGACGTGACTCTGTGAGCCAATGAAATGTCCAGGTGTTGGTACGATACGTATTACGTAATGTTTATAAATACAAAATGTACAGAATAAATCCGCTGACCTCCACACCTGGACATTTCATTGGCTCACAGCAGTGACGTCTCGGGTCCGCCATGTTGCACTTCCAGTTCGCGCCGACTTCAAGTGTTAGCACAGCAGAATATGGACAATGGTCCGTCCAGGTGTAGAGGTCAGTGCGTGGGACCTTCAATTTATAGACGTCTGGGCGTCGGAAAATTGACAGGTCAGGGAACAAGACTAAAGTCGGCATTCTGAATCGCTCTTCCACTGAAACACGCTTAGTTCAACCTCGTTATAACCTAGAACACACAGACAGACGTGCATTTTCAGTATTGGCACCCAGTGTTTGGAATAGACTTCCTTAATTTTTTATTCGAAATGCACCTTCTCTCTTATCTTTTAAGACAGCACTGAAACTTATTATTTTCGACAGTTTTTTAAGGAATATTCCAGCGATTGTAATTTTGTCATGTAGGCCGTATTTTAATGATTTTTTTACAGATACATTTTTTAATAAAGTTTCCGTGATGATATTTTGTAAAGCGCGTTGAGAATATTATATAATGTAATGCGCTATATAAGAATAACATATTATTATTATTATTATTATTATTAGGAAGGGGTTAGGGGGCGTAACCAAACAAATACACCCTCAGTACCTCTGGATCGCTAATAAGAATTAATTCGGATAGTTGATTGAATAATATCTGTTACAATTTTAATTCTGTCACTTTAGGAGTCGCATCCTTTCCTGCAGCAGTCTACAGCACACGCCCCGCCTTACTATGGTTTTGCGCAAAATACGCTTCTCGCGTCTGGGCGCTTTTCAGAACCAGGGATGGACCAATCCATACGCGAGTTTACGCAACAGAAGATTGCATACATTTTTATGAACTCACTTGTACAAAAATGTATAAGTACATAAACAAACACTCGATAATGATTGACAGTTGATATTTTTCGGGTTTTTCCAATCTCATTGCGACACTACAGGAGGCCAATGAATTATACGCTACAAATATGTTTGACGGAAAGGTTTAGGTTCCGGGTTCAAGTTCAAACAATCATAATGAATGGTCTATACGTGACCTCAACAATCAGTAGAAAATTGACCTTTGAAACAGTACCACCGTTGAGTTGTGACTGTTTCATGATCCAGCTATTGTGTTTAAACTGGTTGGTGTGTCTGTGCTTTCTCGTTTGTTTTTTTTTAGTTTTTTTTTTTACAGTTGCGCGACTTGAATTTCAATAACATCTGGTACACTGACTTTCTCAACATGCTTGGCACCTTTTAACTTTGAATTCGCCCAACTAAACTTAGACTGTATCACGTGATTCGGGGCAAGCCTTACGATAGCATATACCCAGCACGATATGTGGCAGAGGGGTACCCCCCTCTTATCCCAGGCTATACTTTATACGCACTCAAAACTGTTGTAACCTAACCCATCCCCCTTGAAACCTAAAAGGAATTCCTGAGATTCCGGAAACACATTAATGGTCAACACAAAAGAGGGGGGTTTTCTCCGCCACATATCGCGCTTCATATGCATATGAAGCACGATATGTGGCAGAGAAACCGCCCCCCCCCCCCTCTCTTTTGTGTTGACCATTGTGTTCCCGGCATCTCAGGAATTCCTTTTAGGTTTCAAGGGGGATGGGTTAGGTTACAATAGTGTTGAGTGCGTATACAGTATAGGGATAGGAGGGGGGGGGGGGGGGGGGGGATAAGAGGGGGGTACCCCTCTGCCACATATCGTGCTGGGTAAAGTTAAAACCTACCAAGCACTCACTTTATGCAAGTCAATGTATACCAGATGTTATTTAAATTTTACTCGCAAATGGCTTATTGCGCGCTAATTTTTGAGCAAAATATAAATATAAATAGTCATTGTGTACTTGTCTATTTATGCTAATTTAGGTCTTTGGTAAGTAGGCTATATGTACATTGTTCACATGTATAATGTGTACACGCGCACTATACGTACATGTACAGTATGTTAAAGTTGTGGCTAGTACTATACGCTGGTTTTACAAAGCAAGGGTTTAAATTTTCTGTGGTTAAACAGCCCTGTGAAATTGGTCCCTAGTGTGCAACCGCCAAGTTCTGTATTTTCCTTCTCTTTTTGTTGTGGACCGGTATAGCATGGAGAGCGCCCCCTGGCGGGACAGATGAACCAACTTACCATTGGCCCGACGTCCCTGACACTGACGTTGAAGACAACGAAAATGTGCGGGAACCAGCGTACAAGATAACGAGCGCGTTACCTAGATGTACCATCCCAGGCTACGAGAAGACGGGCACCAAGGAAAGTAAGTCTGGCCAAGGCAGGCCAAGGGTACATCAGGCACTGCATTCACATACTGAAAAAGGAAAAGAAAAGTGCCCTGATGAAATAATCTGATAGAAGAGTATTAAAATAGTATACAAAAGTGGCTTAGTTAGAGTGAATGGTAGGAATATTATTGCTAGGTACAATCTGGACTTTTCCATTTCACAAGGCGAGATTCGTAAACTTTGACTCATCTGTTGAGTAACCGGCAGGGATGTAGTCGAGTCCATCACAAGTCCCTGCAAGTCCCTGCAAGTCCCTGCAAGTCCCTGCAAGTCCCTGCAAGTCCCTGTAAGTCCCTGCAAGTCCCTGCAAGTCCGACACAAGTCCTTCAGTTCTAATTCAAATCACAAGCTATTCAAATCAGCTTTGACAAAGGCATTCCTTTGTCATTGTTCAACCAGTTACTTGTGACTGCCTTTATGAAGGGACTTGTGACTGGCTTCACGAAAGGACTTGTGAAAGGACTTGCAGGGACTCCCCTACAACCCTGGTAACCGGTCGCCACTGTGTGGTCGCATTGCAGCGCAAATCAGGTCACTCCCTTCTTTCTGTGTTTTGGAGTGAGGGCCTCTTGTTCAACAGCCGTTGGGACGAGGATGATCTATCCCTTTCACCATGGGCGAATAGGAGTAATAATGAATGTCACGTGATATAAGCTCTACCAATCAAATGGCAGGATCTGTATGTCAGTTATATAATACAATTAAATATAATAGAACAAAACTAAACTGACACTTTCTCAGCTAAATAATACTGCATTTGACATAAGAAAAACCTTGTGCAATGAGTATTATGCTATTCTTTATCACTAGGCGGTCACCCGGGGTTTGTCGGTTCTCGGGTTTGTAGCTACTTCCCTGGATGGATGGGGATTGTGGATACATGTTGACTCTATCATGGAGGTGCCAAATAAAAATGTTGAAAGAAACACATTCACAAATATGGTTCATGATACCTTTAAAATGGGATATATTTGTGGGAGATGTATGGCATATTTGGTAACCAAAGTATTGTTCATGAAGCCTTGTGAGTTGGTTGGTTCTACTTTCACATATATGTCATGAAATGCCCGAGCTCGTGAGAATGCTACATATAGCTGTCCGTGTGAAAACACTGGTGCTGGTAAATATATCAAGATTTCAACATTGTGGCTATTTTATGTATTTTTTTAAGGACATCCATTGCAAGCATGTAAACATTGAAATCAGTATTGCGCAATACAGACATGAAACAGCCATATGATACAAATAAAAAAGACCAACAGCTCTAACTACCCCCCAGGGGATATCTGGGTGGCGATTGATAACAGCTGTGTTTGTTCTCTACCAAGGCCGCTCAAAGAGATGTCAGAGACTTTTTTTGACAGCGGCTAAACACAAAGGGATCAGATTTCGATTTGTCTGCACAACTCTATGGCTTTTGGCCCAAACCATTATTTTGAAGGGATGTTTCACCCCCTGAATGACCTCCTGGGTTAGAATTTTTTCCCAGCCATTAGCCCGATAGGACAAACTTTGAAAATTCGACCCTTAGACGACCTTTGACCCCGGAAGACCCGAAAAACGCTAACCCGTTTTATTTTTGCCACGCACACCTCGCATCGAGCATTGCGATCACCGAGTTTAAGCACGATCCGACCAACTTCAAAAAGGTGACCCCTAGATGACCTTTGACCTCGTACGCTCTAGCGAATGCAAACTGGTTCTGGCGGGGACCGAGCCGGACCCACCCACCGAGTTTGAACGCCGCACGACCCCGGGAAGGGGACGAAAAAGCGCGCACAGACAGACACACAGACAGAGAGTAGCGTATTATTATATAGACTAGGCCGGACCCGCGTAGCTGGTTCAACGTGCACGGGGACCGAGCCGGACCCACCCACCGAGTTTGAACGCCGCACGACCCCGGGAAGGGGACGAAAAAGCGCGCACAGACAGACACACAGACAGACAGACAGAGAGTAGCGTATTATTATATGTTTAAGCCCGATCGGACCAACTTCAAAAAGTTGACCCCTAGATGACCTTTGACCCGACAAACGCTTTTTTTTCCACGCTCAACTTGCATTCGGGCTTCCCGTCCCCGAGTTTAAGCCCGATAGGACAAACTTTGAAAATTCGACCCTTAGACGACCTTTGACCCCGGAAGACCCGAAAAAACGCTAACCCGTTTTATTTTTGCCACGCTCACCTCGCATCGAGCATTGCGATCACCGAGTTTAAGCACGATCCGACCAACTTCAAAAAGGTGACCCCTAGATGACCTTTGACCTCGCACGCCCTAGCGAATGCAAACTGGTTCTTGCGGGGACCGAGCCGGACCCACCCACCGAGTTTGAACGCCGCACGACCCCGGGAAGGGGACGAAAAAGCGCGCACAGACAGACACACAGACAGACAGAGAGTAGCGTATTATTATATAGATAAGCCATTTGCTTTGAAATCTGTATTGCTGACTTGTGCTCTATTTTGTGCAATTTAATTATCAAATAATTTAATTCCACAACACTGAAAAAGTAGCGGTCTGCTTTTACCTCATATTATCTCAACCTAAGAGTCACCCTAATGAGGCAATCTTAATCTTAAAATTGTCACAAAAATGTTACAAAATTGCGATTTGAATGTTTGCATGTTGAAAAGTTAACAAACTAAGCTGTTTGCGGTAGCACCACCTACGCAAAAACAAATCTTGTTACAAAATTGATTGTTGGGATTATACAGCAACCACGAAGCCTCTAAAGGAACATAATTATATGATGAATAAAAATCACTTATGAAAACATAATTTAAGTTATTTAATGTAGTTGAAAGTCGAATTGTTCTTGGTAAATCGCTTAATTACTATGAGAATACGTGCATTATCTGTGACAAACTGCTATCGATGCAGGCGTGAATACTGAAGTAAACAGCAGATAGCTGCCAAATGTTTGTTTAAATAGCTTTCATTCTATGATGTGTTAATTATCAATCCAATTTCTCTTGTTGCATGCAATATATTTAATTTATATTTGTGGTGACTTTTTCATTGAGGTATTAAATTATTTACTGACACTGAAAACAGTCTATTGAGTGTGCTCTTGTATCGTATTACAATCGAGGGTCGAAACACAAAAGAGAACAAAGGGAACAAAGGATCCTCGATCGACGGTTTGATTGTCCGAATTCGGTCCTCGATCGTTGGGGCAAGCGCTAAGGTAATGGGGTTAGGGTATAACATAGGAATAAAGGAAAACACAAAAGAGGATCCTCGATCGTTATGTGGTTCACGACAATGTGTTTTGTCGGCCATCTATCTTTGACCAATCTTAATTGTTTTGAAAGAAAGGGCATGCAGTTTACTTTCTTGGTACTGGATTCTGGCTCAATTTCTTCCCATTTTTCGCGCTGTTTACTCAGGCAAACCGGCAGAAAGACTGAATTTTCAAACTCCACACAACTCCAGGCGGGAATTCAAATCGTGAGTAATTAACACTGTCTTCTGTCTTTGAAATAACAAATAGAAAACCAAAGCATATTCCCAAAGCATATTTATCAACGAAATTAGTGTCTCCTGAAGACGAACAGCCTAGAGTCACTTCTTCAAAATGACTGGACTGGACTCGACTCGAGTCACAAAAAATGAGTGACACGTTACAACTCTGCGTTAGAACGAAGCGAATCCCGCAGCACAAAATCAAGATTTTCGTTATTAATATGGACTACATTTCGCACCGTGAATTTTCTTTAAAAAAAAACATGCTTTCACTCAAAATGCTGAAGTGTGTTTTTATGTAATATTTTCTCACCACAAGCTTTGTATATTAATTATTTCTCACTCTTGAACTCGGCAGCAAATTGCTTTCCGGGTTTCGTTATACCACGCACTTTTTAGAGGTTAATTTTACAATTTCTTGTTGGCAAGCAGTGGTGATTCGGAGATTTCTAACCAGGAAGCAAAAGGTTGCCTGGTGGATATGACGTCACATCGATGTTGCTATGGCAAAAGGGCTGCCAATGAGTTGGAGGTGCAGAGAATTAAGTATTCGGACGCAGCACGTGTAAGTAGAAATGTTCCCGGACAATATCGGAAATTCGAAAAATTCGTACTGAATTGGCGCGCACAATATAAGCAATGACAAAAACCACTATTTGTTTTATTATAGAAAGGTCGGCCAATGCAAACAAACAAATATATTCGTTAGAGTACATGTTGGCAAGATTGAATGTTACTCCTTTTGTTTAATGCTACTAGTTTCTGTTTCTGTTGCAGTACTCTCTAGAGACATTTGTAGAAAGCCGAACCAGCCGAAGGGCGCATGTCCCGTACAAAGGTAGGCCTACAGTACATACACATTGAAGATACACTCTTTACGAAATCTACGAATCGGTCTCACTGACCTCTACACCTGGACGGACCATTGTCCATATTCTGCTGTGCTAACACTTGAAGTCGGCGCGAACTGGAAGTGCAACATGGCGGACCCGAGACGTCACTGCTGTGAGCCAATGAAATGTCCAGGTGTGGAGGTCAGCGGATTTATTCTGTACATTTTGTATTTATAAACATTACGTAATACGTATCGTACCAACACCTGGACATTTCATTGGCTCACAGAGTCACGTCGTGGGTCCGCCATGTTGCACTTCTCCGCATGCCGACTTCAAAATGAAACAATGATGATCTGTCCATGTATAGAGGTCAGTGATCGGCCTACCTATAACTGTCAGTGCGAGTTTCACTGTTTTCCGGTCGCACCTGACTATTCCATTAAGTGATTATATAACAATATGTAAGAAGAGAATATAAACCAGATTTCGAAATTAGTTTTCGAGATTCTACAAACAACGTCGGCGTTTTGTAAAATTTCTGATGTCCATTTTCAGGCCAGGCCGTTGACGGGCCGCAAGAGGGCGCCTCACCTCTTCTCTGGGATGTGGTCATCAAGGCGCCCGAGAATTACAAGAAAGCAAAAAAGATTACCCATAGAATTCCCCATAGCTCAATCGTGGAGGTCAGCTTTTTAAATAATTATAACAATACATGTAATTATAAAATTGTGCATTTATTAAGCGCACGCATCCACCATTACTGGCGTCCACAGCGCTATATACATGTACAGTATTATTACCCCTGCTCGTTGGGCAAATAAAACAACTCGAAATACAATATCGGCTCCAGCGGGAGTAACAGTTAGTGAAACCCCATAATCCCCTCTACAAATATTCCCTTCGCCGAAAAGATTATCCACCCAATGTTTTCTTCTAAAAATATCCCCTTAACAAAAATGATTCGCCTACCAAGATGGTTCATCTACCCTCCTTTCCCTCTAAAAAATGTCCCCTAGCCAATATGTTTTGTTCCCCCCATTTTTCTTTCTAAAAATATCCTCTTAGCCTAGACGGTTCATCTACCAAGATGATTCATCTACCTTATACTCCCCTCCAAAAATATTCCTATAGCCAAAATGGTTTGTCCACTATGCTTCCTTCTAAAAAATATCTCCTTAGCCAAGATGATTCGACTACCAAGCTAGAAAGTTTGAATATTCAAAAAAACTGTTATTTTTGAAATAAAATACAAACAAAAATTTATCATTATACCTAATGGTACCTTTCTTTATAAAATTACTTGAAAAGAAATTGTCCAGATAAAAAACAAAACTGAACAAGATTATTTGAATTCTTCACATTTCCCTCTAAAATACCTTCCTAACCAAGAAAATTCATCTACCAAAATGGTTGTCTATTCTATGTCTCCCTCTAATGATTCTCCTATAGCCAAGACAGTTCGTTTACGACTAAATCTTTTATAATTGGTCGTCATGCTCATCAAAAGGCAATCCTAGAGAGGTTTCAAACTCTTTGCTTCCACGGTGATAGGTTTAACGTTTGGTATATCGTGAGGTATATCTAGCATGTGTAAACCTTATGTTTACTCCGACCAAGTTAACGATCAATAAATAACACTATATTATCATGGCTACCGAGTACCGACTTCTTCACGTTATCGATAGTGACTTTGCAGAGTGCAGTTTTGTAATTTACCTAATAAGTAGCGACCCTGAACTCCCGAGATATTGAATCTTTTTCAAATAGAAGTTAGAACATTTTGTTTTTTCCCCTTACTTTTTGAAACCCAGAGCTGTTATGCATGCCGCGGAAGAGGATTTAATAAGTGTTACCGATGCAAAGGTAGAGGACAAGTAAGTACGGTTTTCTTTTTAAGAAAATTAAAAAAAGTGGGGTGGGGTGATTTCCAACACCATTTTCTGTCACCATTTTGTTCTTATTGTTTCTTGTTTCCTGACGTTGTTGGTGGTTGTTTTGATAGACGAAGTGCAAGTATTGCAAGGCTAAAGCACAGCGGGGAAATAAAGACTGCGAATACTGCCGGGTAAAAGGAAGACAAAGGTGAGTCATTTGCATAATTGATTAAAAACAACTTTGAAGGGATCGAGCTAGTGATGTGGGTCTATCTAACTTCTAAATTTGAGAGGGAGCAAATTCCGATATTTGTCTTTAAAAAGTTTGTATAATAATTAACCGTGAGTACTTTTTTTAATGACAGGGTATTAAACGACGCTATTTATATACAGTTCTTATTCTCCTATCGTTATCGCTATTAATATTACTATATCTGAGGACAGGTTCCATGTAATACCGATAATAGACACGTTTGTACTCCGTTTCTAAATAGGCTACCTTGCTGGTATTGTGTTATTTTGTTTTATGCATATTTTTGGACAGGTGTGTCCTTTGTAGAGGCCACGCCACCATACCCTGTTCCATTTGCGATGCGTTTAGACAACTTGATTTTTTCATTGAAGTTACTTCAACGTTGTAAGTTGGATAAGTTAATTTTATTTTTTCGGATATTATTACTGGATAATTTAATTGAAGTTACTTCAACGTTTAAGTTGACATCAATTCATTTCATTCAGCAAAATGACTGTGCATTGTTCATTTATATTCACGTCATGTTGTTTCTTGTTTTTCATTAAAAGCAAAGTCAAAACAGATGCGTATCTGCATCATGCCGATAAGCGGTTGCCACGGAGACTGTTGCGAGAGATTGAAGGAATTACACTCTTCGAAGAAGAAACACAAACGGTAAGCTAAACATCCTGTCAGTAAGCAGTTCAAAATCAGGTTTTGGACTTCGAAATCATTGATATAGTTGTCTAGCTATAAAGTTGTCCACATGCTCCTAATCAAACTGATTTTGAATCTTGACTTGTTTAAACTTACCCTTTTCCCGGTAACCATAAGTTGCTTTGCTGTTAATTGTTATCGCCATTCGTCCCAAATATTCAATAGGTGGCGCCCTTGAGTAACTTCCCAACGATGGAGGTGAACAGCCAGTCAAAAAAGCTGGTTACCAAACATACAAATGTAAAAACTGAGCGCATTTTGCTGCAGGTAAGCATAATGCACAACTAAGCATACTGTGCTGGTCATTGTTACTTCGCCTCTCAAATGCATTATTTGTGGTTTTGGTGAGTTAATTGGTGGATTAAATTGTGTACGTGTCCCATACAAAAAATATCAATGACTGTTTGATTTTGATTTTTTTTAATATTTAATTAGAATGTAGTTTCAATAAATACTTTACAGCGCTATCTTTCACCTTTCGATCACCTTTCGATTTTGCCTCGACTTTCCTATAGCAGCATAAGCTGATCGGGATTCCAATCGCTGAGGTGGAATACACGTGGAACGAGAAAGACGGCAATTACTGGCTGTACGGACAACCCTGGAAGGTCTGGGCACCAGACTACCCCCAGCAATGCTGCTGTGCCTGTCGCTGTGTCATAATATAAAATTAAACATTATCACAGTCGATATCCTGGTAGTGTTATTTGTGTCAAACGTCAACAAACACTATAATCAAGAAGTAAACAGCTCATACTCAGAAACAAATATAGAAATAAATATTATAAGTATACAATTTTTATTCCAATAATATTTTTGTCAAACGTCAACAAACACTATAATCAAGAAGTAAACAGCTCATACTCGGAAACAAATATAGAAATAAATATTATAAGTATACAATTTTTATTCCAATAATTTTTTTTTGTCAAACGTCAACAAACACTATAATCAAGAAGTAAACAGCTCATATTGGATTTTGCCCTTTAGCAACAGATTTTTAAACAATGTATACCGAGTGTTTGAAGAAAACCACTTGTTTTTTGTTTCTTTTGTGTGTTTTTTTCCTAGTTTAGGCGTATTGTACTCGACCACCGAAAATCTGGACTTTTCCATTTCCATTTAAAATGGAAAGGTCCAGAAATTTTACCGGAGCGAAACTCCTCCCATTTCACAATTTAAAGCCACTCAATATTTGTTTTATATAACTGACAACTGTCATTTGATTCATTTTTAATTTTTTAATAAATGTTAAATGATTTTAAATCACACAAATTAAGGTTTGGAACAAATTTGATTTGCTTAAAATTTTCAACAAAATGTTGGTTTTTTTTATTCCCAAATTTATAACAAATAATGGAATCAATAAATATTGTTTTTGAACAACAGTTACAATTTGTACAGGTTTTAGTTGGGCAAATTGTAGCCTCATTATTAAAGTAATTAATCGGGCTCCTTAAACTTATTGCCCTTTGTGACAGTCAATATCCTCTACATCTATGTAGCATTGTTGACAACACAACCACCACATGTACACAACAACACTATTATAAACATTTGGGATTGTTTTTTTGTTATGGGTGTTTGTTTTTGTGAGTTTGATTGTCCTAATTGGGGTGTATGTTTGTTCGCTTTATTTTTTATTTTTTTATGATATTGTATATTTTCTGGTTTGCCCGCGCATGGAGCTTCTATTGTTACACGTCACTGATTTAAAGGTATTTGCTTGAAATAAATGGGTGGGTGGATTTTGAAGGTTGTATTTTATAGTATTATCGTTTGACTAACCTGTCCAAAGTTTTATAATCGTGGATGCTGAGAAAAGCAATAAAAAAAGCGTTCGTTTTTAACCGGCGTCAGGTAGTGGTTCTTATGTTGTTTTCTTTTCGTGATCACTGTCCGGCGATCGTAAATCTGTATTTGTAAAATTCAATTTTACGGAACAATTACAGGATATCTACCGCAATCCTTTTGTTGGATGCCTACAATCATTTTTTATTTTCAAATAAGTAAGATATACCCTAATAATTCGGTAGTAAAATTGTTCGATATCTGCACACGGTGTATCCTAACTTTAAGCACATTTTCACGCTAGGCTAAGCGTGCCTTTTGACGTGCTTACTGCTTATGGTCTCCGTGAAATAGGCAGAGGCTCTGTTAGCAGAAATCGTGTGCTTAGCAGCGACGTGAAATTGGCCCAAGGCCTTTTTGTGTGTGGTTGAAGCCCTATTTTGCATATCGGGCTCTCATTGGTGAAAATGCAGCAGCGCTAAACTCGTGTGACCACCTCTTGATTGTCCAAGCCCCCTATTCCATGTTTACTGTTTATACTGTCATGGCAACAGCTTGTTCAACAGCCTGAATAAAGGTGGATTGAAAAGATTGGTTTGTCTAACTGCGTGGAGTGGTTGGCCCTGAGGGCGAACTGCTGAATAGCGAAATAATCCACCAATTTACAAAGTTTGACCCCAACCAATCCGCGCAATTTATGTAAGTTATGTGTCTCCGTATAGACTGAAAACGAAACCTACACGTAATATTCGTAGGGGTTATAAAAATGGATTTCCCCCGAGTGACTCGATGCTACTTCACTTCATCCTCTACCAGGATGTTTGCTTCAAAGAAATTGGAATTTTGTTGACAGAGCGCCTTTGGAATTTTCGTTTGTATTCATCACTGATGAGTGGCGTTAAACAATTTCTAACAAAACGAGGTCACGCTTCAGTGTGCAATAAGCTCTCACACGGTTCGATGTGTTTAGCTGGCACATAAAAAGCTGCCGTCGTCGTGGTTATTCATTATCCTACCTTGGATCATTTATACAAAGCAGGTTCATTCTGAAGATTAACAGATTACAGAAGGCCTTGGTGTGTATGTATGCTGTCTGGATGTAAAAACTTCATTCCTTCCTTCCAAAAAGTGGAAACTTAGGCCTACATGATTGTACCTCATCAGGCCTGTTATCAACCATTGTCGAAATATAAACGAACTGGACTTGCGACTAGCCTGAGTAGAACCAATTCAATCCGACGAAATAGTTTTCTCGGGGCAACTTTACCATCGATCATGTTCCGATGACGAGTAACATCAAGATTTTTATTTTCCAAAACATTTGTCTTGAAATCGGGCCTTATAGGACGAGGAGATATAACTTCTTGAGAAGACGAATTGTCTTTTTGCCGTTGGACATAATTACTTCAACTTGATCAATTTGCATCTGTGTATCGTTTGTGACAATTGTAGCTGCATGCACCGACCAACCAGTTGTTCACTTCTGAGGGTGAGTACCAATGACTCGACTTCTCATAATTATCTAATTTAATAGTCTATTGTGAGCATTCCGTCGATTCTGATGCCGTTCTTGGCGATGGTAAATAGAGAAGACAAATCAAATTTTTTTCGCGGACACAAAAAAACCCCCAGGATTTCAATTGTCACCCATTCTATAAATTATTTGGTCCAAGTGTGACAATTTGTGTCTTCTGCCATCGTCAGTGCTACCTTGGAACTTTGTAATTTACCATTTGAGTACATGTATCAGTAAAAAGAACAACTTTTAAATAGTTTAGGATTTTCGGGGTACATGTATAGTTTAGGATTAGTTGGGTACATGTATAGTTTGGTATTTGTTGGGTACATGAATAGTTTGGATTTGTTGGGTACATGTATAGTTTACGATTGGTTGAGTACATGTATATAGTTTGGCATTTGTTGGGTGCATGTATAATAATCACTGGTGGAAGTCATTGTTGGTGGAGAGTAAGTTGCCATTATAACTTGATTCGTTTTGGCTGATCGAAAATATAGGTTTTCCGCACATTTAATTTGTTTTCCCTATTTAAATACATAAACGATTAACTTCAAATGCTACAATGAATTTAGTGAATAGTCTGCCAAGTGATCAGTGGTCAATCTATTACAATATTGTTCAATTCACCGTCGTCCGATTTAAATAAATGGAATTCGTCTCACTGGATGATCATGTATACACAATCTAATGATTCAATTCGTCTTTGTTCAATCGACTTCAAGAATGTTTCGATCTGATTTATTGCCGCTGATACAACCATACACAGACGTATATTTGGCACGGTGCTGCAAAATAAGAATTGAAAGATGTGAAAATATGGATACATTTTCTTTTTATAAGTATAGGCCTACTTATTTCTCTCATGAAATGGAAAGTATACAGGCGGGAGTTTCTTGACAGCTGTTAGTCTTTTTCTGATTTTTATTATGCGCTTTCGACGCGGGAATACAACTGGGGGTTGGTAAACGCTTGGATAACCCGAAGAACCTTCTCCTTCTGTCTTCTATAACATTATTGTTGGTGTGAATGGAATGCGGTAACTTAATGGTGGAGGGAGAACGAATTTAAGTGGTGTATATATGGTATTAGGGTTCTTGGCCCTTATTGCAAAGGTAACTGGGTGTATTTTCACTGCCTGAAGTTGTCTCCACTGCATTTTTTGGTGACCATTATTTTGTTCAACAAGTTGCAGGTCACTGTACACAGTTATGATACTGATTGCATTAGATTCTTGACGCTGTTGTGCTCTGACGGTCTATTATCACAGGATATGTCAACTGTTAAAGTCTTGGCAACTTGCTCCAAAGTCAGTTGGAGTGTTCCATTAAGTCCAAATACTTCAGTATAAGATGTATAATTCATTAGTTTGAGTTTATAAATACTGCAATCGTGTTGTACTGCAATCCACAACTGATTATCTTGTCTGTGACATGCAGGATTGATCTTCGACTGGAAGCGAGTTCTGCAGCAACAGTCATCACAATGTCGTCTAGAACGAGCAGTGTATGTCCACTAGTGGCAGACGAGAGTCCCCCTCCGCCGTACGCCACCGGCGCCAGAAACACCCCGACGAGTGCCTACGAGATGACCCATGTCAACGGGTCAGCAGTCAGTATCATCGTCCAATCAAAGATGTCATCTGTGGACAATGGCAATAGCGCCACTGACATCAACAGGCGATGTCAGATCGTGGACAACGACGACGACAACGATGACAGTGACATTCAGCTGAGTTTCTACGAGGCCATGTCACCACTGTTCAAATTCATGCAGATCATGGGATTATGGCACTCGGAAGTCATCAAACCACCGACGAGCAAGAGCAAGTCCAGACGGATACTGAACGCTCGTAACTACTCCATTGTCGTCTTGGTTTTGCTCTGGTTTAACCTGCTTCGTTTCTTGCCGGCTTTCTTCGTCGGACCTGAACTTGATCCAACGCGCCTCTACTTCAAAGTCATCTACATGACCGTGCTCCTGCAGGCTGCCCTCAACGCTACCGTCAACTTCTGGGCTGCCTCCTGCAAGACGATGCTCCGCGACTACTTTGTCCACTTCGAGAAGGTCATCCAACGGGATCCAGAGAACAAACTGGATCTTAACTGGCTCCGAAGAAAAGCCAAGACTTTTACCGTGTTGGCGATCATCTACATATCCTTCCACTTCCTGAATCAGACTATTGGCGTCTTCAGTCCCATCGAATCCATCCGGAACTCCACCAATATCTTCGTGGCTCCATTTAACCCCCACATGGTATTGCATGTCATCTGCATCTATCTCAACCTCTACGTCTTTGCCTCCTGGATCTTCCCACTCCTCTACTTTCTTCTGACCTGCCAGCTCATGTCTCGACTCTTCCACGCCTTTGACGTGCGCATTGGGAAGGATACCAAGCGCGCCACAGCAGCCAAGATGTTTCCGCCAAATTTCGAGAAGCTTCGGCGCCAGCACCAGAACCTGTGCGAGTCGGTTAGTCTGGCCAATAGCGGACTGTTCACGTACATCAATCTTGTCACGTACCTTACCATGGGTCCATTGGCGTGCTTCATGTTGTACCAACTTCTCTTCGCAAAAGGAATTTCTGGCAACATATCTGCTTATTTGATGTACGCCATTTGGCTGTCCTCCATTTTTGTCAACGTGTGCGTCGTGTCTTGGTATGCTGCTGTTATGAGCTCAAAGGTAGGTACAAATTGGCGGGGGCCGCTTGATAGTCCGAATGTTCGTTAGTCCGAAGGTTCGTTATCCTAAAGGTTTGAAAGTCCGATTGGTTCATTAGTACCTTGTTCTATTTTCGGACTATTGAACAATCGGACTATTAACCTTCGGATTTTCGAACCGTCGGACTAACGGACCTTCGGACCTTCGGACTATCGCATTAAATGGTCGGATTAACGAACCTTTCATTTTCGGACTAATGAACCACCGCTTATGGGAAATTTGTGTGGTCGGACTATCGAACCTTTTATACATCTATACATTACTCCGTTTCGTCTGAGGTATGTTTAGAACCCAGACTCTAAAAACAGCTTTTTTAATCTTGATTTTTTTCAACATCCAAAACAAAATTGTAAACAGGTCAGTATCTGCTATCAACTAACCCCTAAATCCGTCCATTTCTCAAAATTACACTAAAAGCAAATGATGTATAGATCTAACACATGTCCACAATAATTTGTATGCATGTATATTTACGTATTTGTTCCAGTGTTTGTATCATACATTTTAATCCGATAACTGTAAATTGTCCGGTGTTGTATGGAGCTAATTAAAAGTTCAGACTGACGTAGGGTAAAAAGTATGTTCATTATTTGTTTGAATTTGTTAAAGTGGTTTTTTTTGTTTTTTTTGCGCAGGCGCATGATCCTAGGGACGATTGTTACGTCTGTTACGTAGACGATGTCTCCAACAAACAGCTTATGCAGGTAATTTTAGCACATAATTATGCATTTATATATCGATATGCTGCGCCGAACAGACGTAAAATTTACATTTCTGGACGTCTTTTCCCGGCTTTTTAAAAACATTTTTAGCCGCGTCGCAGACGGCGTCTCATAAACACTTGGTGCTGTTCTTTAATGTTGTTGTTGTTGTACCACCAAATTTGACACCCGGGAACTTCTTGGTAAAAAAATATGGCCCATGCAATCTGTACACAGTCAATGCATATCGAAAAAGTTATTAACTTTCTCAGACTTGGTCTGAGCTTTGCTGTATACTGTAATACAGTACAGAGCTTGAAAGTTAACCTTGGGAATGGGACATTATTTTCACATTTTCCCACATAATTGGGAAACCGATTTGCACAATTGTTTACACAATTTTCCGGCCTTTTTCACACAAGTGGGGAACTGATTAAATTTTTTCACACAATTTGTATATCTTTTCACATAAATAGGAAACCGATTTTCACACCTTTTCACAAGTGGGAAACAGTTTTCACTCTTTTTTACAAACTGAAAAACAGTTTTTACTTTTCCACAAGATTTCCCATTCCAATTCGCAGTGTTAACTTTCAATTACACTGTACAAAATAATTACCGAAATCGAACGGTCATTTCTGGATGTCGTCAGCGGGCAATATGTGGTCACTGCAACTTTCTTTTTCCATGAGCGCATAGCGTTGCCATTTTCACACATTTGGGTAAGTCACCAACGACGCGAGTCATGCACGAATTCGTGCTTGTTCAATGGAATTCACCAACTCTCACATTCAATTTCGTCCAAGAAAGAAACATTCACATGCTTTTATCAAACTAATGTAATCATTTATCATTCAATTTCAGCGTTTGGTCACTCTGTTTAAACATTGTTTCTGCAATATTGGTCATTACAGATCGAATTTATCTAAGCTGTTGCCGAAAGACAGCATCAGAAATCGAATTCGTCTTTTGGCCTATATCAATCAATTTCAGCCTTATGCTAAATAAATTAGTCCGATGTGTGTTTGGCCTAAGCAAACAACAGCTTAGTTTATTTAACCTAAGTTTGAAATTGATTGACATAAGACGAATTCGATCTTTGAATGCTGCCTTTTGGCAACAGCTTAGACAAATTTGATCTGTAATGACCAATATTCTCAACCCGGTAATTAAAAAGGGTGACCAAAAGTTGAAATTAAATGATAAATGACAAGGCCTAAAATGGTTTGGTATGTGAGAGTTAGTGAATTTGAATTAAAAATGTATTAAAATAGCCGGAAAAACCTATACAACTAATTTTAAACCAGGATCTGCCACTAACTTGACATGTCATTTTATTTAATGTGTGACAGATGAACATGTTCCTGTCCAGACTGAATGGACAAGACATAGGCTTTACAATCTTCGATCTCGTAACGCTCACCAAACCCTTTATATTGACGGTAAGTTGCGACTGTTGCTTTAAGTTCCAACTTGCGGCAAACCAGGCATATTACTTTATAGATTGTCATCTATTGTCTTCTATTAGAGTTAACGTTAAATAATGGTGTTTGTATGAAATAATGATTTTGATTCCAAAGGCTATTTTTTTTCTTTCAAAACGAGCAATTAGAAATGCAATGTATTGGCATTACTTGAAGCTCGGTTTCGCTTTGGGGGAAGGAGGTGTTTCCAACCGATAATGTTCTAACCAACAGAGTATCATCAACCGATAATGTCACACAATGTTACTGACATTGTGTCACTAACCGATAATGCCACACAATGTTACTGACATTGTATTACTAACCGATAATGTTACACAATGTTACTGACATTGTACCACTAACCGATAATGTCACACAATGTTACTGACATTGTATCACTAACCGATAATGTCACACAATGTTACTGACATTGTATTACTAACCGATAATGTCACACAATGTTACTGACATTGTACCACTAACCGATAATGCCACACAATGTTACTGACAATGTTACTGACATTGGGTCACTAACCGATAATGTCACACAATGTTAGTGACATTGTGTCACTAACCGATAATGTCACACAATGTTACTGACATTGTACAACTAACCGATAATGTCACACAATGTTACTGACATTGTATTACTACCCGATAATGTCACACAATGTTACTGACATTGTACCACTAACCGATAATGTCACACAATGTTACTGACATTGTATTACTAACCGATAATGTCACACAATGTTACTGACATTGTACCACTAACCGATAATGCCACACAATGTTACTGACAATGTTACTGACATTGTATCACTAACCGATAATGTCACACAATGTTACTGACATTGTACCACTAACCGATAATGTAACACAATGTTACTGACATTGTACCACTAACCGATAATGCCACACAATGTTACTGACATTGTATCACTAACCGATAATGTAACACAATGTTACTGACCTTGTATCACTAACCGATAATGTAACACAATGTTACTGACATTGTATCACTAACCGATAATGTAACACAATGTTACTGACAGTGTATCACTAACCGATGATGTAACAAAGTTTGATTGATAGTTTGTTTTGAACTTTGGGAGTACTTACAAAGACTTTGCAATACATATCTCAATATCTCATCGGTATAGAATATTTTTCATCTGAAACAAAATCTAATATTGTGTAACTTATTTTCTCAATTTCTTTTGCAGATCGGTGGATTGGTCTTGACGTATTACGCCATCATATCCGAGTTCCAAGGATAGTTGGTAAAAGTAGTAGACTGATTCGCGAGCCTTGATTTAACAAGGGGATATCAAATTATAATTCATAAATATCTGAGACAGTTTAGCCATCCTTATTGGTCGAGAGCCTGACACGTGGGTAGGAGTAAACGGTATATAGATAAAACCACCCAGTTTTAAATACCTTTCCGTTGTCAAATTAAACGGGGACTCATGTGAAGTCTACTACATAAAAGGTGGTTTCTTTTTGGTAGCCCCGAACCAACCTTGAAAAATGACGAGTAAATACTTTTAGTTTTAGTCTTTAGCAAATACTTTCCAGTAAAACCTTTTGCTTAATTTTTAACTCCCTAGGGTGTGTGCAAAATCATATTGATTTTGGAGGATTTGGGAGGGTTAGGGTTAATACAGATGCTAGTAAAAGCTTGAAAATTGGTAGTAAAAGCTTGAAAATTGGTAGTAAAAGCAAGTGTTAGTTTTTATTCATACGAACCATTGTTCCTGATTTTAATAACTGACTTAGGCTTTACTTCTGTTTTTTGTTGGACTCTGCTGAATATACCGAATTTTCGATCATAAATCGAATAGAAAATATATGCACGTGCGCCCACGTAAAGTTGCAATTTTTGCAAAACGGCACCTTTTTTAAAAGAATGGTTTTGTGGACGTTTGTTGCATTAAAAGACAGAAACAGAAGGCAGTTCTGTAGTTCAAAAGATGGGGAAGCTCACATTTGTAAACTTCCCTTATGCCGAAACTACAAAGTAAATTTATTTGCCTATTATTACACAAAACATTTAATTGTATATTATATTTCGTCTCGTATACATGCACCAAATCCATTGATTCTCTCACAGGAAAAAGCATTTTTTTCCGTATTCGCAGGTTTTTTTTTTATTGTACATTTTTTTACAATACAATAATATACAATATCGTACAGTCACACAAGTTTTAATTGTGAACAACCCTTGCCGATTCATTGGAAATTGCATCTCAAAACATATCTGGGACACAAACAACGTTTTTATCCTCTAACAATGCATGTTGCTGTTACTAATTGTATGAAGTCAGACATAGATTTCCATATTTGTGGGTTTTTTCCTCTTAGTATATGAAGTTAATTGTTTTTGGACATAAGGGGCCTTTTACAATGTGAATATTTGTGTAGAATGACTAGATTTATCATAAACGTTTTTTCTCAATTTCACACTCATATTGCAGGCACACGAGTTAAAATAAAATGATAAAAAAAGTTTAAAGGTTAAGAGTGACGCAATTTTTAAAAGAATTTATTGCTTAAAATATTTATTTACAAAAAAGATAAATTAAAACATCCACGATAACACAAAAGTAGCAGTAAAACTAAGATAAGGCATTTCAGTTATGAATTAATTATTTTTTTTGTAAAGGCTTTTTCCATCTATCAACAAAAAACCATTAAAATCCCAAAAGTTACAAAATAAATTCAATAAAAACATAATAGTAATTAGGCGGGCATTTATCTGTGTGTATGTAAATTAGCAACATGATTATTACAAAAACTAATTACTAATAATTACCCCATTTTTAAATACATGTACTATTATACATTATTTGAAGTAGAACAAAAATGTACATCGATATAATAAAATGAATGAGAAAATATATAACAGGCAGAACAAAATTGATGCAAGAAATATTGCAGTATAATAATACATACAGCTCTTGTCAAGTTTAAAGTTGGTGCGTCCGTGCTTAACACCCTACTGCAAGTTTGGCCAATGAGCGCTAGTAATGACGAAGTCACTTACAAGCCAGATGGCCAAAGACTAGTCTTGGTTCCAAACTGAAGACCGTCTTTGTTCAAGACTCAAATTTATAAAGTTGCACCAGGGCTGTTTACGTGCTTCATATAGCTTAGCCAAAGTATATAATATGTGACCTGCTCCCACAAAACCAGACATAAGTGTTTTTTGTTTAAAGTGAGATATTGTTATTTCCATTTAGTACACATCTTCGACTTTCATTTGGTACCCAAACCACCTTTATACCTAGTCCGAGTTACTGGACTCTAGTTATCGCTTTTTTAACATTTGGACATCATGCATCATCTGGCGCTCCTAGAGTCCGAGGAAGTACACATGCATTCGTCGCAATCTCTTAAATGTGGTTCAAAAAGTCGCCCAAATCCACAGAAATATTTAACAAAATACCTCAAAATCCCCTAAATCGCCTTTCATATGTGTCCAAGATCAACTTTCAAGGTTTCGGTGATATTCGCAAACAATTTCTGACCTGCAAATCCAGGAAATTCGACGACAATATTCAAAGTAGTGTGCACTGTTGGTCGCCATCTTCAAAAGTCACACCAAATGTGTATGGATACGGTGGCCTGGACGGGACATAATCAGTGGTGATTATTTTTGCAATGTCGTCAATATTTACGACTGGTCGTAAATATAATTTGTGGCATCGTAAATTGTTACGACTAGTGAATATTTTTGCCACGTCGTGAAAATTGATGACGCAAAAAAAAATATTTACAACCATTCGTGAATAAATTCACAACGTTGCAAAATAAATATTCACCACCGATTATGTCCCGTCCGGGCCACCGTATCCATACACATTTGGTGTGACTTTTGAAGATGGCGACCAACAGTGCACACTACTTTGAATATTGTCGTCGAATTTCCTGGATTTGCAGGTCAGAAATTGTTTGCGAATATCACCGAAACCTTGAAAGTTGATCTTGGACACATATGAAAGGCGATTTAGGGGATTTTGAGGTATTTTGTTAAATATTTCTGTGGATTTGGGCGACTTTTTGAACCACATTTAAGAGATTGCGACGAATGCATGTGTACTTCCTCGGACTCTAGTAGCGCCAGATGATGTCCAAATGTTAAAAAAGCGATAACTAGAGTCCAGTAACTCGGACTACTTTATACCATACACATTTTCAATTTTATGAGGATTTTATTTTGATGTATTTGGGAGATAAATTACCACTTTTAGGACACAGTTTGCCTAAATAAATGCATGATTTGTGTACTTTCTCATCAATAAAGTTGATTTTCTTTAACTTAACTGAGGGTTAAAGTATACATACTAAAGAATAACAAAATAACGAAAAACTAAAATCGATGTCCGCCAGATTTTTTACCCCATTTCAACTTTGACGAGCTGTATCTCGAAATAGCCTGTGCGACTTATGTCGGGTTTCATAGGAGCGGGTCACATATTCGAGTCATTATTTGGAATATATGGTTGGAGCATGGTCCCTATTATGTCCAAAACCTATAAGCCATTTCAGTACTTCTACATATCACTACACAGTTTTGCTATGAATGTAGTATGGATGTACAACACATAGTTCCCATACAAGTTTTAAGTTAGTAACTCTTGCCTGAATTACAGGTGAACCAGTAGCTATTAAATATTTAACATGATGTAACCGAGTGTGACATTTGCTATTTTGGAACATATTTTTCAACAAATCCCTTGTAATGTTATCTACAATAACCTTATAAAAATATGTATAGATCCATTTTGTGAGCAGTTAGTAGTAAACAGAGACGGTTTGTAAAAAAAAAAACAGACAAAAAAAGAATTGCATCCCTTGTTACATCGGAGTACTAAATTTGTTATGAAATGTCAAGTTTCCCAGGAAACCAATGTTTGAATAGTACAAAATTTGCCCACATTTGTCCAACATCCACGACAATTATCAGGAATAAATATTCAAATAATTAGTCGATAGATGGCATGTTACTAGAAATGTAGCAAAATGTCTCACTTTGTGTCCCAACCTCGTGAAATGACACATTTGCCTATTTCTCTGAAGATTTGTTAACTTTTCAGAGACCCTTGGACCTTTTAACTGTCTTGACTCTGCTGCGGTTCCTCCCTTAGTGTGTCTGTTTCTGACGAGTCTGTCCTGTCCTCAAGCAATTCACTGTCGTCATTTTCGGTGGTTTTGGCCGAGCACGAACGGTACCTGTGGTAGATGTACAGGAAAACCATGGGGGTCGCGCACAGGACGCACAGACCAGCCAAGACGTAAGCCGCAATCCTCAGAACAAGGTTGTTAGTGTCTGGTGCTACATAGCCACAGTCTTTGACCACTGGAAGGAGGGGAGGGGGACAAAACAAAACAACTATGAACTCCCTTGCAATGAAAGCTCGTCTATAAATGTATCCCAGTGGAGACATCACTTTGTTCTCGTGTAAAAACTGGTTAAAAAGTCGAGCACCTTTTTCAAAATGCTCCTATTTCAACCACAATTAATTTCCTGGGTTGAAATTTCGACCCAATATACCCTATACTATACCCTAACCCAAACACTAACCCTAACCCACATCCTAAACCTAGTTTTTGAGTAATTTGAGTACAATCCAAAAATCTAATTCGTGAAAATCCAACTAGAGACCTATTCGTCTATAGAAATTTACCCTCCGGAGACCTTTTGTCTCCATTATACACATTGTGTTCAGGTCTCCAGAGGGTACCGAATTGAAGCACATAATAACCCTTGCTCATGTACTGTTTACACTCCAACACACTTCAATATTCGCCCCAATGCCTGCGTATAATACTCCAATGCACACAGCTGGAGTGCTTCGGCATGTACCTCTGCCATGCAATAAGCAACTCTCATAGAGCAAGGGTTAGAGTATCTCCCAAATATGTCCTTCTGACCCTATAACTACACAATCTTAAAGGTAGGATACACCATTTGCAGATATTGAAAGAATTTACTACCTAATTATTTAGAAATATCTTACTTATCTGAAAGTAAATAATGATTCTAGGCATCCAGCAAAATGATAGCGCTAGATATCCAGTAATTGACGGCAATCGCGAACAGCATAAGAAGCACTGCCCGATGCCGTTTTTCAGGCTTTTCTCAGCATCCATGATTGTAAAACTATTGGATAAGTCATTTAAACGATATTTACTATAAAACACAACCCTCCAAATCCACCCATGACGATTCAAGCAATTACCAATGGTGTATCCTACCTCTAAGGTCAATTTCAAAAATCTTTGATTGAGCAGATACTCCATATTCTTGGCCTAATTATTGTAACAGTCTAGGTCACACTTCACAAAAAGTTGCAGGCACCGTTAGGCTTGCAGAATTATAAGTTTAAAATATCAATTTAATGACTAATTATTTCATGCCACTTATCCTGTTCAGATATTTATTTGATAACCAATTGTGCAAAATTTGTAAAATAGTCAAAAGTTAGAAATACCAGCAAAAGTGAATTTACTTTGTTCAAACCTCATTACAATTTCAAATTATCAAATAGATAGTTTCGCATGACTGGGCCTCTTACAAATAGTCAAGTATTTAATAGATGGCTGGAATATATGGCAATTTCAAAGAGCAAACAGACCGATTTTATCTGTATGATTTTTCAGTCTTCAAGGTTATGCTCACCTTCTCTGATTGGTCCTTCAACATCTGGGGCTGGAGTCGCAAACTCATACTCATCTAAGAAGATAAAATGGGTAGAGTCACTGAAATATTTGTATGAAGATCAACTGGAGACCTTCAAAGAATTGAAGTAAATGGAATGTTGCCTTCATTACAGTAACAAGGAGGTTAGGAGTACAAGAGGTTAGGAATATCGCATCATCACTAGTCATGGAGTTTTGGGATCATTTCGCTGAATCATTAATCATGGTTATCAGGCTCTGTCAATGACATTACACATCCTTTCATTATGCTGAAACTGCTCTTTTACAAAACATTTAGTGTCGTAAAAAAACTCATTTTGGGGGCCTGATGTTTGCAAACATGTTTTTAAGTAAGTTCTTTCAGTTTTTATAAATATTTTGAAACGACATATTGAGAAATGTTTCCAGAAACGAAACCTGCATATAAATCCCTTATTCATTTTTCCATAAAATCTTTAGTGTCTTCATGACACTCATTTTCTTCTTTTTTAAAGATTTTTAAAAACTGCATATTGTCAAATGTTTTCAGAAACAAAACTTGCATGTAAATCCCTTCTTCTTTTTCTCATAAAATCTTTAGTGTTTTCCCTCGACTTGAATGTAATTTATGCATAGTGAGAAAAAAAAAGACTGATAGAAAAATAGTGAGATGCCTGGAGAATATACTTACAGGCACAAGATGACTTTGCGAATCCAACAGTTTGATTTTCCCGATCGAACACCACATAGAAGCCTTCCATGACCACCGCACCAATTACGCTTCCTGCAAAAAAAAATGTATCCATTGATCATATTTTGTTATTTTTTTCAACTTCCTGCAACTTACACAATAAAAATGTACATGGCAACAAAAGCTACCTTCATGTAGTCCCTTCCCAGGTTGTATCGTAAAATTTGGCGTGATCCCTGGACACAAGGCATTCTGGTGTTTATGACTTCTGACTTGCGCCCTCAAACAAAGATACTGACATTTTGGGAGACCGCCAAACATAGGGCAAGATAGCTCAGTTGGTTCAGTTCCGGTCCGGTATTCCGGAGGTCGCAGGTTCGAGTCCCGCCTTGCCAAATTCTTTGTTCACTTTGAAATTTATGTAGTTTTATTAGGCTGGTCTAATTCTCAAGTAAAATGCAATACTTATACATACATGTACGTATATTTGTGTGTGTGAAAATTTACGCTGTTTTCAGACCCCATCAGTTTTTGTTATTTACACTCCTTCCAGTTATGTAATCTTCCTTTACTTATCTTTGTAATTATTTAAATTAGCGAAGCACCCTCTAATGTTAGTTTTGGTATTTCGCGCTCTTCCACCCTCTTGTCAAAACATTCATTCTCGAATGGCTTATCGAACTCCCAGACGTATTTAATAACATTGTAAAACTTAATGGTTTTCAGCCTGTAGTGCGGAATCATACCACAAACATGTAGCAACCATTAAAAATGCACGCATTAATAAAATGTTGATTAACAACTCTGTTGATGACGTAATGCCACCCACACCTATATCAAAAGGAGACAATTTTAGACGGACATCAACCTGCACATTACTTATTTACCCGAGTCTGACGAAGACACGCCAAACTTGAAGCAAGTTTCCTCTTTGTCGCTAGTTTCAACGTGCCGTAGGTATTGCTGTCCATAAAAAAAATGAAAAAAAAGAAAAAGAAGTAAGGTCTTCCATAATTAGAGAAGGTAAAATATGTGATGCGATCAAGCAAAATCAGTCTGAAGTAGGCCTTGTCATTTTGGGGATTTTTACATATTCTTTTGTAGCGTACTTCAGGCTCCATTTCAGTGAAAACCCCATGTGAATATGACCTTTGGTTTAAAAATTACAACCATTTGAACACCAGCACGTTAAAAATAAAGAAACTGAGAAAATCATGTTTTTGTATCACTTCCCTTCTGAATTTGGTTAAAAGAGTATTTTCATGTAAAAGAAAAATATTTTCCCCCTCTTTTTTTTGTAAAAAAGTCAATTTTGATTTTTTCACCCCTATGAACATATTTTGGCCCAATCTCAAAACAAGAATCGCGAGTTCCGACTGATTTTGCTTGATCGCATCACATATGTCAACATTTTTTTGTGTCGACATTTCTTGGTATTGGCGAATACATTCTGTGCTAAACTAAATTCTATGGTTAGAGGTCCCATGAAATTGACATTGTAATCCAGGCTACCTTGGGTGATATCCTCAGTCTGAATGCCGTGCCAGGCTCAGTTCCGTTGAGTATGATGGACAGGCTAGGAAACTTCACCCACGGTGCATCAATGGAACCCTTCTTGCATATCATATCAGTTCCGGACCAGAACTCGGAAGGTACCGACATGTTGTCCATTTTCTGTCCAAAACAAAATCATAACACCACGGTTTTATAGCATACAGTTAACTCTGTGTTAATTTCCATATCATCAAGGAATTGGTGAAAAATTGTGAAAACATCTTGAGCTTGATTTAAGCGAGGTTCCCGGCCGTGGGGGGCTCACTCCCCTCTTTTTCTTCAACAGAAGAAAGAGAAATAGGCAAGAAAAAGAGAAAAAGAGACTTTATACAAAAAAAATAAAAAAATAAATAAATGTGTAGATTAATTACTTTTTTTCATTCAATACCCAACAGCACTATATAGCGCCAATTACAGGATGGATAAATGAGAGAAGATAAAGTGAAGAAGTTTTAGAGGTGGGAGGAAAACCCCAGAAGAATATTCTGGGGAAAACAAACGGAATCATGCAGGGACTGAAAATCCAATCCACATATCAGTGGCCCACCAGGCGGGATTCAAACGCGGGATTCAAACCCGGGCCATAGCGGTGGAAGGCGAGGAAAAGAACCGCTGCGCCGACCTGACTCCCCTCAGGTTAAGCATTAAGCCTCAGTCACAACGGAACGTACAATTGGATCGTGCAATTGGTGGCGACTTGGCCGAGGTATGACCAATCGGTAGTGTTTGCTACGATATTCATTAGTGGTCACATACATCGATTGGCAATCCTTGGCAGTGATAACTCATTAAACAGTTCGGTAATCGTTAACGCTTTATTATTAGGCTGCGGATTCTTTTCTGACTGGTTTGGCAAACGTTGTGAGTGGAGATACCGATGCCGGCAATTTGAGGTACTGGATTCACATGATGTACATAATATCCTTTTCTAGTTGACGGAAAATTAAAATTAACTTTGAGATAAGCAGAGATTCGAGTTATCTATATTTGATGTTATCGCGATTTACTGCAAAATAAAAGTCACAAAATGAGAACGATTACACTGGACTATAGTTCATTTTAAATCAGGAATGGACACATTTTAATTCCATCCTCTCCCTTCAACGCCAGCATTTCTCACCTTAGACACGGAGGCATTAATGATGGACGTCAGCTTGTCAAAAACCCGGGCTGGTAATCTGAGGTTGGTCGTGCCGCTGTCAACAATGGTCTTATCAAAGTTATACTGCAGAGAATAATAAACACTGGTGCATTTAATGAAACTATAAACACTAACAAAATAATATTTAGGGAGTAAAAAATAAAGTCTGTTTAATTGTCGATGGTTAATAACAAATACATCTATACCGTGGAAGAGAAAATATTCACAATCAAATTATTCGGCCAATTTCAACCAGACAAATTTTCGCTAGTACAAATTAAAATTAAAATAAAGGAAAAGAGAAATAAAAGATTTAGTAATTCTTTGCTTTTTCTCTGGTTTGACTTTTGGAGTTGTTGGCAGCCAAAGCTCGATTTGAGCCAAGATTTGGAAAATAGGTCCGAGTTATACCCCCCCCCCCCCCCCCCAAACCACTCTTACCTCCTTACAATCCATGCCCAGTGACTGGTTCCCAACCTCTAGATCCATGATGATTACTTCGTAGTACCAGTCATTGCGGATTGGTGTATACCACAATTTACCCGTGTATAGACCATTGTCGATTCCACCAATTGTCTGCCAACAAAATACAACACATTTTGGATGAACATTTTGGATGAGTATTCCTCAACAACAACAAATCATTTCTGATCCAGTGCGCAAAGCAATCATTAACCCTAACCCTTCTACACCCAACAAAGTGCAGCGGGTGGACCTGATGGATCTCTCACAGTGAGCAGTGAATGGGACCGACACTCCACTTAATGTAAAATTCAAATTCTGATATAACAAACACTTTTGCAAGGCCCTGTTGAGTTTGTTTTAACCAGTTCGCGCCGGGATTATTTTAACATCACCGAGCCGACGCGCGGGATTATTTTTAAACAAAACTTGATCCGAAGCGGGTTCAGGAAGATAGTACCTTGAAGCGCATACACCCACGCATTTCCAGCCTTGCTCGCTGCTGACAGACATTTCCGGCCTTGCTCGTGGCGTGTTTATACGTCATCCGTTTTGAATCTGGGGAAAACTTTGCGTTTATATACGTCATCCGGCGCGAACTGGTTAACAAGAGTCGACTGTACACTTTACTATTTCTTTCTCAACACTTGAATTTTGTTGGAAGCTGCTAGGTGATCGTATACACGTGCATACAAAGTATTTGAACCATTTTGAGCAAGATTGAAGCCTGTGATCGAACAACTCCTTACCATCGTGCCCGTTACTTCAGTGGTCCCGGTATGCACTACGTTTTGGGGAACTCCACAGAGTTGAAGGGTGAAGATGTCAGCTACGTCCGACTGATCCACCAGCGAGTCGAAGAATGGCTCCACTGTATTATCCGGCTAAGAATGAAAACGAAATTACATCACCAAGCTTTCCTGGGGCAGACACTATTAACTCCTGCTAAACTCCAACACCAGGATGGGTACTGGATGGTAGAGGACCCCCCTCCCCCCTTCCTTCTCTCTTTTGTGTTGGTCATTCTTTCTAGATTCTCATCAAGGACTCTTTTCAGATATCAAGAGAGATTTGTTAGTTAACAATAGACTGTGTAAGTTTCGCGCATAAAGGTCTCGATTGAACTATTTTTGTACAGCTATACACAAGTATAGGGGATGAGGGGACCAAATATCAACCAACATCCTAACAGAAAAATAAAAACTGCAAGTGCTAATACATTTCATTTTCATTTCATAGTTTTTTCATATTGGTTTTTACGATTCTGTAACTTTTGTCTCCATTTTACAATAATAACAGCGGTGATAAAGGTGTCATAATTGACAATTGCTAAAATTTTTGTATGTAAGCAGAAACATGACATGTTTACGAGCTGAAACATTGTTCAGCATAATTTTCTCATGGTCGACATGATACCGATATGATGATACATGTAGTTGGACCATGTTGACCAGATAGAGGAATTCGCACTTTAACTTCTGCATGCATGCGCTAGGTACGGTACGTAACAAACCAACCACTCTAGTCAATTAACCATTGGTCCGTCATCAAACTTAACCCAAGATGCATGGCATCCAATACAATATCAAAAGCATGTGGTCTGTTGCCTGTCCTCATACATGCACACATGTACGTTATGAGGTCAGATGTCCAGTCTAGACGGTACAAATTAAATATACGTACCCGTGCTATATCAGCGTAGGCCAATCCCAGAATGCCTTGCCAGTTGGATTCATTGAGGAAGAATTCCTCCGAGTAGGTGATACTGACGACATTGACCGTGACGGACATGTTGGGATGTGAGGTGGGTATTGTAGCGACGTCTCTACCAAGTTCCCCCTTCCATTCCCCCTGGGTGTAGGGCACGTAAACCTTTCTGTTTAGGTCATGGTAAGTTGAGGACCTAAACGAAACATGGGCCAAAGGTCACAGGCTTTCAATTAAAATGACTTAGAATGATTACACTTTACCCATTTTATTGAAATCACATGGAACTATGGTTTTTTTCTGACCACATTTAGTCAGGCCGATTGGTGAAGAGAATAGAATTTGGTCTGCACGTACATGTACTATCAAGTTGTTATATTTAACCAGTTCGCGCCGGATGACGTTTATAAACGCAAAGTTTTCCCCAGATTCAAAACGGATGACGCATAAACACGCCACGAGCAAGGCCGGAAATGTCTGTCAGCAGCGAGCAAGGCCGGAAATGTCTGTCAGCAGCGAGCAAGGCCGGAAATGCGTGGGTGTGCTTCCCGGTACATTGGCCTGAATACGCCTCGAATCGAGTTTCGTTAAAAAATAATCCCGCTCGTCGGCTCGGTGATGTTAAATTAATCCTGTGGCGAACTAGTTAATTCATAAACTGTACTTACTGGTCCTTGTGAAAATATTTGGTGATCAAATTATTTGGTGAAGCAGCTACTGCAAAATTACTGCTGCCTGTATCCACTAGAACATTCAGCTGCGACAGGAAATAATAAAAGCATTTCAGCAAATTAAAATGATTTCCACTTAGCTGCAATTTCTTTTATTTTGTTATTCAAGACATTCCAAAGCATTTGTTTACATGTGGAAAAGCATGTACATCTACAGTAGCTCTTTTTAGGAGTTGATTGAAGAATTGAAAAATTCTTGCCATTTTGGCAATATGTGACCCGCTCCATCGAAATCAGGAATAAGTCTCGAAATGACTTTTTGAGATATGCACATGGTGAGAAAGGGAATTTCATAAGCTTTCTAATGATACCCATCACAAGTGTGTATCTTCTTAGGTTAACGTGTTATGGCCTGATGAAGATGGCAGGTGTATATTTATTTGCCGAATCCACATTCCGAGTAAAACAGCATTGAAATAAACAAAATTGACTAAACTCATACGGACAGCGCACACAAATCCTCTTCATGTTCATCTTTAGTGATCGTTTTTACATACAAGACATTAATGACAATAATCTGTGATAACTACACTTCCTAAAAATACAATGTTCAGAAAAACGACTTGGTCACGATTTTCACCCATGCGTTCACTTCAACGACCGATTGTGTAAAACGGCCCCAGCGACTTATTCCTGATTACGATGGAGCGGGTCACATATTTGGTTTTTACACCCAAGTAGATCCTTGTCATTTGATTGTAAGATTGTAAATCACGCAGCATTCATTCGTCAAACCATTGCATGGCCTACATCATGACCGTGTATTTTTGGTTCCATTCACCGTGCATTTCCGTCCCATCCCTTTTGATCTATTGCACGCCAGACCAGAGATGCACACGTTTTGTACACAGCAGTACAAAACGCCCTCCATATTACAATTTTGTTAATTTGGTTTATTCTTATAATTTTATACTCCAATCAAATGACAAAGATCTACTTGGGTGTTATATAATAAAACAAATAATGAATGTATGAAGATAAAAAAACAAAAAAACTGTTCATTCATTTGCACTCTAAATTTGCTTGTAAACCCAAGCAAAAAGCCTGCCATTCAGTTATTAGTTATTAATTCTTTCTGGTAATGAAACCAAGGTTCCTCAAAAGTGCCCGAGAAACTGTAGTTCTCATCAAGCCTGAATAAACCTGTAGAGAGAAAACCCTGAGAAGAAGGTACAGTTTGAGAGGTGGGAGGAAAACCCTGGAATAATTTTAGGGAAATCCACAGGATCAGGCAGGGACTGAAAACACAATCCACATATTGGCCCAGGCGGGATTCAAACCCAGGTCACAGCGGTGGAAGGCGAATACAAAAATAAAATTTGCCAACCCGTCCCTTTGTGAAAACAAATAAAACAATTAATTATACCTACAATTATCTCTGCATAAAATACTGCCTACAATTATGTGTGCATAAAATTATGCCTATACTGTCTTACATTTATCTCTGAAATAAAAAAGCTAGATGAATTGTTAATGATGCTTCTGTACGTGCATACCAGTATATATTATATTGCTAGGCAACGCATCGTCAAGGGGTCTCTTAGCAACAGCGCTTTTTTTCTGCAGTCCAATTAATCACCTTCGGCCAAATAATCAACAGACCATTAATAACGCTGATCACAACTGTTCAATCCTACCAGCACAAGGCCAAAATGTGACGCAGCTCATAACATCAGAAATAAATTGCTAAATGACTTTTTGATATACTGGTACACCTGTGTGTACATGTAGTAAGATTGGAAATTCGCTTTCTAATGATGTTGTACCTATCACAAGCCTGTAGCTCATACATGTACTCCTGAGCTAAAGGGTTGTAATGGATATCATTAGAAAGCTAATGGGTTTTCCAACCTTACTACATGTACGTGTGTATACGTATAGGTCATTTTCCGACTTATTCCTGATTTTGATGTAGTGGGTCACAATATGTGTTGAATTATAGTCATGTTCCTCTTGCATTCTACATGTGTAATACACCGATTCACGCCTATTGCAGTGTATTACATTAAAGTGTTCACATGTATACAACATGTATGTGACCTGCTTCAACGAAACTCGGACAAAGTTGACATTCTAAGTTTTTTTAATTTTGCTTTTTTCAAATTCTTTAGGGTGTGTTCTCAGCTATAAAATGATGTATCATTTACATATGTACCCCCACCTATCTCCCCTAGGGGAAGGATTTAGTGATAAAACCTTGACAACCTAATTTTGAGATAAACAGCTTTGAAGTTCAGAAAAGCGTATCATTTCTATACACAATTGTTTCTAAAACATCGACAAAAAAACACACTTCTGGGTGACGGATTATGTTAAAATTTGGGGAGTTTGTAAATTCAGAAAAACCTAAAATCTCAAAATGGTAAAATCCACCCTGAAATGACTTCACGAGTACATTGATGTAATAAAACACATTGTGCGAATTTGTCCGGGTTTCGTTGGAACAGGTCACATCTGGGGCCAATTTCATAGAGCTGCTAAGCACAAAAATTTGCTTAGCATGACAATTTGTCCTTGGCTAAAACAAGGTTACAGACCAAATTTTCGCCTGTTCTTTATTGTTCTGGATTGATAATCAGTTGTTTTTTTGCTTTGCATGAAAAACACGTATAATTTTGGCTGGTAACCTGTTTTTAATGAGCAAGACTTTTTTGTGCTAAGCAATTTTTTTTGCTTAGCAGCTCTATGAAATTGGCCCCTGATGTTAGAATGGTTGTTTTATGCGCCAGCCCGTTTTCTTGTGTTGCATGTTTTTAATATCTTGTAAGTTTTGGTCTTTATTGTTCCAATTTTGTTTTGGACTTGTAAAACACTGACCTTTTGTTTTGGGGTTCCCAGTTCGATCTCCACATAGAACCCCAACCCCGGTTTGCCACCAAGATTATCTCGGGGAGTAGATCTCCTGAAAACATGGTGTGACCCCTCACCGACACTCGACCTGACCCCATCGTTGACCCGTCGAACGGCTGTGTGCAGCGGTAGCCGTAGTATCTCGGCATGGACGACCACCGAATGCATACAGACATGCAACAGTAGCAGGGTCCACCACAGATTGATAACAGTTGCTAAATCTGCCATCTAGTTGGTACGATCCAGCTAACTTCTGCAACTGTTGCCTGTGGCAGTTGTTGTGGCTTTCGTAAACGTTTAATGCCCAAATTTTTAATTGGCAGCCAATACAAAATTGAACATAGAATATATTCAGGTGGTAGAATAGTTTTAATTCTTTCACAGTACTGGCTCTCGATCCTTGCTTTAACCTCACAGAATATTTCCTTTTTTTTTTAAAGCACCGAGATAATTCTTTGGTAGTTTTCCTGGATGACCTACTTAACCATTTCCTTGTTGAGCAATGTTACACATGTAGCTATTTTAAGAAGTTTCCGTCACAGTTTTCTTCAAGGTCAGATGATACTTAAATGTCGCAATTGTCACCAACTGCTTTAAATGTCCAATTTCAAAGGAATCTGCGAGGATAGAATTATAATAAGAGTAAAAAGAATTTGATTAATATCATATGTAATGACCATTATGGAAGTTTACGCAAAACGCTTCGATATTTTATGCGATCCACATTTTCCAACTTTTTAAAAGTGAAATAAGTTCCTGAATTTCCACTCTTTAAAAAAACCCACTATTTTCATTACTATGCCTATTGGCGTATGGCACACTTCACACTCACAGTGTCATTTATTATTTATTTGTAGTGTAGACAAATTTTTAACAAGAAAAATATCAAACTACAGGGAATCAGACGAGAAATCTTACCGTATTGAAAATTTGAAAAAATTTGCGTTGTATAATAGTAAATACCAATTATACCAAGTAATTCCAAACAATCGAATCCACCATTAACGAAAAAAAGAAAGAAACGTAAATCATTTCCGTGACAAGAAATCTGTCGTCTGCTTGCTTACCTCTCCGATCATGATACTACGTACATGTACGTACATGTATGCAACATGATACATAGACGTCTGGGTATTATCGGGAAGGGAAGCCAGACTACGTTTGTGGCGCACGCGATTACCCAACCTCGTTACAATGACTACGAGCTTGCTCAGCCTTGTTGCCCCACCATGCCTTGCGCAATCTTAACAATTACGTAAGATCGTGGTAAAATATAGAAAATACAAAATTGCGCTAAAAACACACAATATAATTGGTAAATTTTGGATTTCATATGCTTTGTGGTGCCATCTGAGGCGATTCCTGGCCTCTTTCCTCTGATTTTTTTATCAAAAGTTAAACAAATTATATTGAGATAAAATGGAGAATTATGGAGATTATAAATATATTATAATATATATAATATATATAAGTTAAGATTTTGCAAAGAGGCAATCAATTTCGCTAAACGAGAATTCAAAAAAGGAAAGGGAAAGAAATGTAAACAAGACAGACATATCATAAATTGAGTTAAATATAGGGCCTATATAGGTTTTCCAGTCGTACATACCTAGAATGTGCGTGCGATAGATGCCCAAATGAGGCGAGTGCGGTTTGAGTCGAGTGAGATACATTCTAAAAAAAAGTACGAACTATAACAGGGGTTTGCAAATGAAGCACATCAATGTGGCATGAACAAAACGAGCAAAATAATAGCGCCTTGCTTGTATATGTCCCCAGTTGCGCGAGCATAAACAAAGATAAATTCTCTCAGATTGAAAACAATTCACTGAACTTCACCCAAGCCGCAGCTCAGACGCTCGGAACGCATAGAATATACATATAGGCCTATAAGCGACGTATGTAACCTATAGTGGCCGCGAGTCAGTGGGCAACAGAACCAACGGGTGGAAGTCTGGGGTTCGAATCCCGCCGTACAATCATATTTTAGCTTTACCGCGCGCCCTTTAATTGACCGGTCATTGGCTTGAACTAAAAACCGTTCCAAAGTACCACGGCCGGGTGGCGATTTTTTTTTTCCCAAACAGGTTTGCACAATTTCATGAATTATTCAGTAGTTGCGTTGATCGCTGTACAACACTTGGGTTCTAGGTCTCCTTTTCCCCTTAAATTAAAAATACTCTAAAGATATCAATTTGACTAGGAAAAACGAGGTGACCTACTACAGCAGGATTCGAACCCGGGATCTTTGATATAGCCAATCCCACTATCCACTACACTACGTATAGCAGCTCGACAACAGCTGTTCTTTAAAGTGATTTATTGTAACTAGTTAACTAATAACAACAATGCTGTGACGTCATGTTTTATTCCGATGAATAAACATAACTTCTCATCCAAACTACTGAATAATTCATGAAATTGTGCAAACCTGTTTGGGAAAAAAAAATTCGCCGCCGGGTGCTATGGCCTAACGGCGACGGTGTTGGGACTGTCCGCTAAGTTCAGGGCCCAATTTCTTGGCTCTGCTTACCGTTAGCGAAAAATCCCTGCTTACTATAGCAGAAAATTCGATGCTTACGGTAAACGTATTTCACGCGTTAGCAAGGAATTTTGGTCTCTGAGAATGCGTACAACCCGTAACTAAGGATTCGGTGCTTACAGGGTGAGCACATCATTTTTCTGCCGGCTAGCGCGGTTAGCGGAAAATGGTGACCGTAAGCGCGGAATTCCGTGGTAACAGAGCCATGAAATTGGGCCCAGGTTTGCACCCAGTCCCGTACGTACATGTTCAAGAAACGCGGGTCAGTCGGGGATCAGGGCCTTAATTCCTCCCTTAAGTTGTGGTTGCTTGGTCTTTGGGCTACATGAATAAGCAGGGAAGGAAACGGTTGGGCCGGGGACGCCGGTGTCGTGCCAAAAGGTGTCCGGTGCGAAATAGTGTCCGGTCCGCCATGTGATTGGTCGAGCGCCTATGACGTCACATTGTTTACGGAAGCTTGCCAAATACTGTCCGCGCTAAGTGTGCATCCTATTGCGTGCTTGCTGTTGAGCTGAGAAGACGTGTTACAGATAAGATCGCGTTTTATCCTGAATTTCCTTTTGCCATATATTTAAAAGCTTTCCTTTTTATCTGTGATTGCTAAGGATTTGTGTATTTGTCTAGGCCTAACTAACTTATTAATAGTTCATTTTATAACGTTTTTTTGTCCAAGAACTTGTGTGTGTTTTTCGTGGGACTGTTCTGTTTCAAAACACGTGCACGTACGCATACTCGTAATCGTATTAACGTTGGTGTGGTGACTTTTTTTTAATTTACGATTTATTCACTGCACATTCCCGTTTGATTTTTCACATTTTTAACACCTTTTAGTACTTACTTGTCTTAACATTTGTCACTTGTAACATCATTCTAGTTGTTCGATTTCCATTTCGTCCAGCCCACACTGGCACATTATTTCATTTTCAAGCTTAGACGTGGTTTATTCACACTGTTCACAACGTTCTGGTAACCCCATTAGGCATTACTACTGCTAGTGCTAGTGTAACATACCCCTTCCATGCTTTAACAAACAGTTTGGTGATTTTTTTCCCTTAAATTCTCAATTTATTATTTGCACATTACGTTCTAATTTCACATTTGAAACCCCGTTTAATGCATTTACTTTAAAACTAACATTAAGACTGAGTAAATCTTGTTTATATTTGGTTTTATATTTGATTATTGCAAAAGTCGTGCTTTTTAGGGTGATCATGGCTGTTGACGATATTGTTGATAAACGTATCAAATATAACCGTTCTTTGGAAGATGTTTTTCAGTTTCTTTCAGGGGGAAGCTATCCTGTTGGAATGACTGATAACCAGCAGCGAACTATTCGGAGATTTTCGAGCAGCTTCAGAGTAGAAGGTATGATGCCAAAGATTTATATACATGATCATAAACATGTTCATTGCTTTATTGAGAATGTAACTTTTGCTACAATTTACGTGTTTACAATGTTTAGCTTATAAGGTTTTTTAGGAAAGATTTGTGAAAAACTAATCATTAAAATTCGCACTTTGATAGGCACATTTGCAGAATCTCTTAGCTGAATATTTGAATACATGGTCACGGTTGATTCCCTTCAATAAACATTGATAGGCACATTTTCAGAATCTCGTAGCTGAATATGCGAATACATTGTCACGGTTATTTACCTTCAATAAACATGCATTCACATGGTGGATGATTGTCCCTCTCTGACACTATTACTGCGTATCCTCACAGCCACTAAGGTAAATTTGATTTGACTTGAATTGGCTTTTTCTCGATCTTTCCTATTCAAAAAACACACGTATACCTTTTAAAAAATTGTATGGAGGTTTAAAAAAACTACGGTAGTGTCCTTTTAACTTCTTCAGATTCTACTTTTGAATAGTACACGTACATGTATAATCCAATTTATACTGTCGGACTTGCAGGCAACGAGCTCTACTACGCCGGGAAGGGAGCAGAGAGACGACTGGTTGTTATAGACGAGGGAAGACGGATGGAGATCTTCCGCGAGTGCCACGACTCGGCCTTCGGGGGTCATTTTGGGCAGAAAAAGACCCTTCTGAAAATTGAGGCGAGGTTCTACTGGCGGACAATGACAACAGATGTGAATCAATGGGTATGTAAAGGGGCAATATTAACTGAGCAAATATTGAAAAAGTTACTGAAATTGTAATCGTGTGCGTAAAATCAGATGAAAACTAAAATGTACAATTCAGGCCTAATTATCAGAATATTTGCATGCAAATAATGTAGATCTCTCATTCTGCATAAATCTCTATTCACCAAAGACAAGTTCTTTGAAGTGGAGCATGTGAAGGTCCAGCAGCAGGTTGGTGGAAATGACTGTGGCCTGTTTGCCATTGCTAATGCCCATGCATTGTGCACAGGTAAGGATCCCGCCTGCATTCGTTGGGACCAGCAAAGCATGAGAACTCATTTTGCAGCCTGCATGCAGGCAACATGGATTGAATCTTTTCCTTGTTCTCAGGTTAAGCGAGTCGCAAGCGGAGGGATAAAGCGGACATCTGTGGTTCAGGTATACTGCTTTTGCAGGCAACCAGAAGGACTGGATGACAGGATGGTGCAGTGTCAGCAGTGCAAAGAGTGGTATCATGAAACCTGTCACACTTTACCCTCCGCAGTTTTCTCAGATAAGTCTTTCATGTTCCATTGCTTGAGGTGTTCTTAGGCTGTTTTCTTCTCTTTTTGTTTCAGATCACAAGGCGACCCTTGCATCAGTTGGTTCGTACATGTTTGTTTACTTTAAACTTATTTATTTTAACAGATGTTTATGTTGTTTTTGTAACAATTCATATTTATTGTCTTCTTTAGGGTGTATATATTCTGTAAATGCAGTGTATTTTATTTAGGCGTGCTAATTTCTTGCCCCTTAGGTTGCATATTCTGTAAATGTTAATTATTTCTTTTAAATTCCTTTTTTGACAAAGGGGAGGGAGGGGGGAGTTGCATCTATATCAGCACAATAATTTCTTGCCGTTTTTAGGTCTTTTGTTTTTACGACGTTAAATATATGTATATATGTGTATATATATGTCTTTATTTTGTTTGCATATTTTTTTATTTACATTTGTATTATAATCCTTGTCAGCTTGTTAATTTATTTTTTACTCGAATGAATTTTAAACACAATTCAGCCGTTTTGGCTGCGATGTCTAAATGTAATAACAATAAACCATTAATAACAATAATTCGGAGATGTATTTTCGTGACGTGTTAATGCGTCATCTATTTTAAATCGTAAGAAATTTGTGTGTGTATATACGTCCTCCAGCGCAAACTGGCTCGGTAATGTTGAAATAATCCCGGCACGAACTGGCCAAGGGTTATTCTGTACATAGGGTTAAGATATGTAAATATAGTAGTTATTTAGCTTTGTTGCATTAGGTATACGTGTATAACATTAACCCGGGATTATTTTGACATTGACTGGACCCAGGCGTGGGATTGTTTTTCCATCAAAATCGATCTCAGTTCAATGCAACTTGCAAGTTCAACTGATGAGTCATGAATTTGACGAAAGGGCAATTAGCAGCATTGAAAATTTTACACATTTGTGGTTCATTTTAACTAAGGTTATATTTATTTCAGTTCAAAGTAAATTAAAAAAATTTCCCCAAATTCAAAATCTTGATGAGCTGCTGGTTGGCCTCTTGAACAATGCATGTCATGTTTGAGTTAAACTGGTGTCTGCCTTTATTAGGGTTCGTACAGGCCTGCTGTGAGCTACATGTGCCATGTTTATTGGCGACAAGTTGTGTTGGTTTATTTATAATTATTCCTCTTACATATTATAATTATACTGTACATGTTTTCCTGTAAAGTTTGCATATTAAAATTAAATTTGAAACAATTTTATTTGTTCAAAGGGTCTTAGAGATAGTAAAAATGTTCACTGTACTGTTCTTTTTTCCCAGAGAGAAAGGAAGTTGCAGTATCGAATGAGTAACTCAATAAAAAAAATAGAAACCAAACACAATGATGTACTGTCTTAATCATGCCAATTACCGTTTAGTTATACTGTGCGTTTACAAATCCTGCTAAAAACTGTCCCATCATGCCAAATACTGTCGGTTTATTAATTAATACAGATCCTGCTAAAAAGTAAACTGTCCCTCGAGTCTAGTCCTGCAATACTGTCCGTTTATAATACAGATCTTGCCAAATACTGTCCGTTTATAACACAGATCCTGCTAAACTGTACCATAAGTCCTGCCAAATACTGTCCGTTTATAATACAGATCTTGCTAAAAAATGTCCGATCCTGCCAAATACTGTCCGTTTATAACACAGATCATGATAATTGCTATTGCTAAAACTGTACTACGACTAGTACGAGTCCTGCCAAATACTGTCCGTTTAAAATACAGGTCCTGCTAAAAACTGTCCGTTTATAATACAGATCCTGCTAAAAACTGTCCCATAAATACTGTCCGTTTATAATACAGATCCTGCATGCCAAAATACTGTCCATAGAGGGCGCGCGCGCGCCCGGACACTATTTTGCATCGGACACTATTTGGCACGTATTACATGCCAAATAATGTCCGGCCTCTACTGCGCATGCCCAGCGGACACTATTTCGCACCGGACACCTTTTGGCACGACACCGGGACCTTAGAAACACCTAAAAAATCGCCAATTTTGATTATTTATTCTTAAGGCTTACCCGTTACAATGGTTTTTAATTCCGAAAAAAAATCCCTAATTTTCGCCAAATTAAAATAAACGCAATAAAGGCCCTTACACATTGAATTTTGACCAATTTAATTACGCAGGGTTGACCGCTGTCATGTTAAGAAAAAATCTATATGTTAGGCCAATTTTAATTAAAACACAGGGGTAAACGCTTTACAATTTCTTTTCCAAATATTTGTTTTCCTTCGAAATCTGAAATATTGGTCAATTCTACTACGCGCGAGCTCATTAATATTTAATTGTGATCCCTCAGATAGTTTTGAATAAGAGGTCTCTGTGGCATAAAAGAGGACTGTAGTTCTTTGCTTGTGTCTTCCAACGTGTGGGTCTAGTTGGCGGCATAGAGGCGGGGGCTATATCTTGGGATTGATGACCCGTTTTAGTGTTTTGGTGAAAGGGAATACAAACAATATTAAGTAGGTCAACCCTAGTAAAATTAAGAAGACAATTGCCCTCGGGGTCCTTAATTTCCAGTGAAACTACAATGCCACTTTACTCCTGATGAGCGTCGCGAGGAGTATATAGTCGTGCACTCATAATAATTTATGTGGTGATGACATTCCACCACAACCAAATATCGTACAGCGCCCTCTACCAACCTAGCGGCGTGCGAAACCACGATATTCGATTGATTGACCACAACAACCATGACAACTATCTGCAAGCGCAGACCAAAACGACAAGATAAACATTATTAAGCTTTTTACCGTTTAACTTCTTAATTCCCTTTAATATACCCATAATAGTCTGCGCAGTTATACTAATATTAATAACGTTGTCGTTAGGTTTATCCATGGAGGGTTTATCATTCATACAACAATTTGAACGTCAAGATGAATGATCATGGCCTCGACTGAAAAGGTATCCCTAAAATTTACGTTGTCGTTACCGTTTACAGGTTTAGCCAGTGTTTAAATACCTGAATACGCTATCGTAACACTGGTGTCACTGGCAATAATATATTGGTAAAGTTAACAAACATTTATTGAATTTTACACTTTTTAGTTTTCTGTAAAATAAAAAAAATATCTTCACATATCATCATGAGCATTGTAGGCTATAAATAATTTATCAAGTTTGAAGTTCTTACCGTAGTTTTATACTCGTCGTAGAAGTTGATACTGAATTTGAATGTATCCCATTTTGTGAAATTAAATAATATTGTAATTGCTGCGAGCTTGCATAAAACAATTACGCAACCTGCATTATACCATTTTTTATGTGGGTAATGAAATTAGTACTTTTCATGATTGCCTCAAAGCCAGTAGAAAAACAAATGAGACCTGGATTTCCGTCAAATGTTACATGGGTAATGTTTCCGTCAAAATGTTACGCGCCCAGGCGCAGGATTGTTTTTCATGAACCTCAATTCTTTTTCATGAACCTCAATTCTTTTTCATGAACCTCGATTCTTTTTCATGAACTGGCATGAACCGGCATCTGTGGGTAGCACACCCTGATTCTTCTGGCCTCGCACACTGCGAGCTGGTCGCTGACAGAAGATATTTGTAGCCTTGCTCGTGACGGAATATCAGTAATCAGTTTTAAATTCCGGAAAAACTTTGTGCATACTTGTACGTCAGCTTAATCTACGCTTTTCCGAAAGAAAGTGCTCCCACTAAGTGTTATTTTTTTGCACTATACAATGTATTTTTAATGTAGAAAAGCAAAGAAGACACGTGGACGGCTGACGAGTTGGGAAAGTCCATCAAGGTAAGGCCAAACAAACAAAATGGTGTGTTTACGGTAACCCGGCCCACCTAGATTCTTGGCAGCCAAATTGCCGACCTCAAACTTTTTATTGCGGTACATAACATTTTGTCACACTTAAAACTTGACTGAAATGAAACGAAAAAACCCCGAAAAAATAAGAAAAAATCAGAAAAAATCCCGACCCACCTACCTGGATTTCTTTTTGGCCGTTACCGTAAACACACCATTTATTTTAATAAATATTATAAAAATGGAGATACATGCTGCCGAACTAATTTAGGGCAAATTGCTCAACATTGGAGTCGGAGAATAATCTTAAATGTAATGACATTTTAATATTCATATTTTCACAATATTCTGTTAAATTGTTAATTGTACATTTTATTTGTACAGAATGCGCTGTCGGAGAGTTCAGAGAAAAGACATAAGCATAGTAAAAGCAGAAAAAAGGACAAAGATGACAGGAGAAAGAAGGGAGCAAGAGAGAAACATTTGAAAAATGATCAGCCACACAAAGGTCACAGTAAGTGTTCTTTAATTGGGTTGTGTTTTGGGGTGTGCATGCAAGGACATCGACCAGAGTGAGGTCTGAAACAGACCGCTAGGTTACGGTAGGTACAGTAATATCGGAGGTTGGAAGAATTTTACTCATAGAATGCTACGCATGATTGTATTTGTTTTGCTTAACCAGTTTGCGCCGGGGTTATTTTAACATCACCGAGCCGAGACGCGAGATTTTTTTTATCAAAACTCAATCCGAGGCGGGTTCAGGTTGATGGTAGCATTTTGAGAACCAGTCTTGCAATTTTACAAAAATGGACAAAAACAAGATAATTATAAAATTAATGTTTTTCCTTCTAAGTCTTTGATTTTACTTTTATTTTGCGGTGTAACAAACAGATTTTTACTTTACTTTGCCAAGTTGACCTGATTGAAGTATTTCCCATTTTGTTCAGGAAGTGGTGATCGTGATGGTGATCATGATGAAGCCAGGAGTCGGACTAGAGATGACACAAATCAAGCAGATGCCGGTACCATTAGACCTACCCGCGCAGAAGAGAAAGAAAAAAGATCAAGAAAAGATGATTCTGTCAAGAAAGAACAAGAAAGGAAAAAGAGAAGTCAACAGGAGGTGAGGCTTTTTGAAATTAATATTTACCCCTATAACCGGCTACACCCAACAACAAAACTCACGTCAATAATATGGCAGCAACAAAAATAGCACCCAAAAGGTCGGGTCACCATCTTTAATTGGGCTTTATGTATTTACCAAAGGTGCACTTGGAGTTTTAAAAGCAAAACCTTGTTTGTTTCATGACAGGCTGATGAAGACAATAGAATGCAAAGAAAGCAGTCCGGGACAACTGATGGCAATGATGGATATGAAGATGACTTTGAGGTATTGGATTACTATGAGAGTTGGTGATTATGAATATCTATAAATATATTTTATAAAATGCTGCATTATTTATTATTGTCTACGGTACTTTGAAGAGAGAAAAACCCAAATCCCGGACTGCAATACTGAGCAGTTCTCATCAGCAAATATGAAACATTTACATTCTGTTTTCCAAAGATGTATCTTAAGACTGACTGATCTAGCAGCTTCAGAGACATCTTGTAGTTGTGATCTCGCACAATCCAAGGTTGACTCACAGATAGAGTACAATGTCGCCTGCGAATTCCAAGTCACTCAGTATCTTGGCTGGCACTCTTCTAGATCTCCTATGATGAGTTGTGAACCCTTGAGCACATAGTCCATTACAATAAACAAAGGAGAAAGGTGTCAAGACACCCTTGGAGGATTCCAGTGACTGTTTCGACTTCTTCCGACAGTTTTCCATCGACGAAGACCACTTTTTGATCCTTTGTATAGCCTTCACAGTGTCCTTTGGTACGCCTTAGTGATGAAAGAAGGTTGGCAAACATGAGATTTCTGTCCACAGAGTCTAACGCTTTTGGAAGTCTACAAAGGCAGTGTACAAAGGCAGTGTACACGGGTAGTGTCTTAAGCTACGCCGCTGCATGAATCATTAAATGGTAACATTGGTCTTTTGGCAACATGACCCTGCTTGGTTCTGTGATTGGTTCCCAAATAATCAATTGACTGTGCTGAATTTAAAAAAAATGACTTCTTAAATCGTTTTTGTTTTTTGTTTGTAGGAATACGAAGATGATTTTGAAGAATTACCCAGCAATTCAGAACTAGAAGACAATCAGTCGGTAAGTACAATAAATACTTGGCAGGCACACTTTTTGTATTGCTTGGGTCTGCATGAGTTAGTCTTGCATACGCACTGTGGACCTCCGAACAATATAGGTCCACCCGATGCGGGAAGAGGTTATGGTTTGTGGACTTGCCCAGGTCCACAATCCGTTTTTCAGTTTCCAAAAAAGAGCGCTAGAGGAAAAACGGGTTGGGGTTATATATAGAAAAGATAGAAGGAACAGCTGAGAGGCCCAGAATCAAAATTTGAGGGTAAATTTGTTTTGTGGAAGCGAGAAAAATGAGTATTTAGTCAACGTTTTAACTACACGAAGGCAAAGGAATGTCCACAGTACGTATGTAAGGTAATTATAAAGCTTTTTGTACAGCTTTTTGTGTGCATAACCAAAGAGCTGAGGTTTCAACAGCTTTACATGAATATCAACTGAATATTATTGACTGACTGACTGACTGATTGATTCGACATTATTTTTGTTATATAATTTATTATTCATTTGGTATTTCTTTCTGCATTTTTTTGAAGGATCTCACTGAAGTGGAAACATTGAGGATTGCAATGAAAGAAGAGAATGAGGCCACCAGTCGATACACCAGTGATGTTGTGAGTATATAATGTGCCTAATCATAGGGCAAAAATGACACTGTTGAAGATGTACATTGTAATAGACTTACAGAAATCCAACTTTAAACTTTATTCCGACTTTTTCAAGTTTATTCTGAAAATTCTTATTTTTCTGATGCATTTTTCTCCGCAAAATCTGATTTTAAAAATGTTAACGCAATTTATAAAAACAAGAACAGATTATACTGTAGACCCAGATTCAAGGTTTTTTTTACGGCTGGAAATAAGTTTTGACACGTGAATGTTGGAGTGGTGGTGTTGTTGCATGAGAAGTGCAGTGAAATCCACAAGTTGCGTGAATTTCTGAGGTTTCAGATTTGAGGTGCAAAAATCTAATCCTTTCAAAATTATAATGATGACCTTGATAATGACAAATAAATCATAATTTTATTTTAATTGTAGAAAAAGGCGATAATGCCAATTTGTTAATTGTATTTATTTGATTTAGAAATTATTTTCTTCTTTTAAAGGTAAATATTAAATCAGAAAAACATGCCAAAATTATTTTCTCTGTTTAACAAGAGTGTTTAGAGTTTAATGAAATTTCACTCACTGTGAAATTTGAGGTATAACATTTGTTCTAGTAAGGAACTAGAGGCAAACAAAAGAAAAGTACATCACGTTAGGTACCAGTATTGTAGATGATTGAGAACGATAGGTTCTCATTGGCTTTCAACAATATGGAAAGTTCATTTTTAACCTCTCTAATTTGTTTTTTCTTTTTTTCTCTTAGGCACCTCGTAAATCAAAGTCCAGTGGTAAGTTATTTGTCACCCTTATTTACATTAAATTTTCATTAAGTTGAACTTGAACGTGGTGAAGTTCCTAAAATAGTTGCGACTGATTTTCAGCTGTCAGAATCTGAATTTCCATGAGGCATCTGTATACATTGGGTTTGTTTATGATGTATATGGAGGACACATCTTTGACACCACGTCGGCTATTTGGGGTTGGAAGTGTAATCGAGGACGTCCTCTCTCGATTGAGATTCGTGTACAAAACCAATGAGAGCCGTCGGAAATCAAACAAAATACAGAAAATAGGAGGTCCTTGGGATCATGCCCCAAGCCATGATGCTAGCAACATTAGCAGAGAGACAAACCTGTGAAATGGCCAACGAGGATCACTCTTTTTTAATGACAAATTTAAATGAAAATTGAAGCTTGGTGGAGACTAGACTTAGAAAGATTTACGGTAACACCACGTGAAAGGATCTCATGTGAGAAGAGGTAGGGTGGTTACGTCGTTTCGACCAGTATGCTCTGGTCGTTCTTGTCTGGTCTTCCCACCTGAGGAAAACCATAGCATATTGGTCGAAACGTCGTAACCACCCTACCTCTTCTCAAAAGAGATATTTTCACATGGTGTTACCGCAAATCTTTCTAAGTAACGACAAATTTGTCAAGCAAACCAAAGTGGCTTTTGTCTATTTTCTTGTCATACGCAGCATCAAACACGCAAACCAGAGGAGAACAAAAGCAGACATTCATCAACTTCTCTGCAGCAAAGCAGAGACATGTTTACAGTAAAGCTTCACAGAAGACAACGCAACGCGGCCGGGAGCTCATGAATTTGATTGAGCTGGATGTGTCTGCTGCAACCTTATTTGAAATGCCACCTGTGAAGGTGTATGAAGTGTACATCAAAAGTTATGGACGGTCAGACACAAAACAAGTAAGTAGGTGTTTTATATTTGCTGATGACAACTGCTCAGTATTGTAGCCCGGGATTTGGGGTGTTGGGGAATGTTTAAAGGGAAGTGTTTTCTGAAAGCGATGCGTGAGTTAGTGTAACGGGGAAAAACACCTGTCCGCCAGGTGAATTCTAAAGAAATAAATACATTAGGGAGAGCTCCTGGTTCTACGGGATCAGTCGGGTAATACTCAATAAATTGGGACAGGGCGAAGAATTCTTAGTTTATATCTAGAAAATAGAGTTTAAAGGTAGGATACACCATTTGCAGATATCAAAAATATTTACTACCGAATTATTAAGAAATATCTTACCCAATTGAAAGTAAATAATGATTCTAGGCATTCAGCAAAAGGATTGCGCTAGATATCCTGTAAATTGAATTTTATAAAGAAAAATTTGCGATCGCTGGACGGCGATCGCGAAAAAACAAAGATAGCATAAGAATAACGGCTCGACCCTGGTTGAAAACAATCGCTGTTTTTAATGCTTTTATCGGCATCCTCGATTGTAAAACTTTGGAAAGGTCAGTTAAACGATATTTACTATGAAATACAACCCCCAAATCTACCTATTCATGATAATTCAAGCAATTACCAATGGTGTATACTACCTTTTAAATGGCACTAGCACTTTTGAAAGTCTGGCTAGAACACTGCCGAGACGTTTGGTACAGAGGGATTCAGGCAAGTGATTATTTGCTCTTCTGGGGAAGCTTTTAGACATCTGATAGCATCCGCGTATGATCACATCCTCAAATCAAGACACGCAATGTAAAGTGTAATACATGCCTTACACGTATTAGCATAGATGTCAGTTGGGTTATTGTTTGTGTCATTTTAGGCATTTGCTCAATGTCAAGAAGATGTGTTTGACCGGGATATCCAAACAGAACTAATTGAGATGAGGGATATTTGGACCCAACATCCCAGCGAAGGAATTTTAACCTTTAGTGGTAAGTACAATGTAGCTTTGCTTCATAATCTTTGCCTTTGTGGTCCTTATTTACCCTAAAGGCTCAGTCACATCACCCATATGAAGCACGATATGTGGCAGAGAAAACCCCCCCCCCTCTTTTGTGTTGACCATTGTGTTCCCGGAATGTCAGGAATTCCTTTTAGGTTTCAAGGGGGGTGGGTTAGGTTACAATACCGTTGAGTGCGTATAAAGTATAGGGATAAGAGGGGGGTACCCCTCTGCCACATATCGTGCTGGGTATAACATCACCGGGCCTGCGATCAGGTTATGACCAACCGGTAGCTGCGACCAAAAATGTTGGGGTGGTAATGCATAGTTTAATATTTTCTGTGTCTGTTGTAGAAGATTTTTATAACTTTATAATTTATAAATTGTATAATTGTAGCGTTGAAATGTCGCAAATTTGTATCTTATGTACGTGTAGTAGGTACCGACGACGGTCGGGTCAACAAAGCGGACACAGGACAGGTGAAGGTGAACTCATTGAGATTGTCGATGTTCTTAGAAAAAGCTGGTCAGGTGAGGATTTTCTATTTATTGAAGGAGTTTTCAAATGTTGTATTATTATGTGACCATCCACGACAAAAGGGCTGTAAAGTCGCCAGAGCTTATTTTGAGAAAATGACCATTAAAAAATGATGTAAAAAACAAAACAAAACTAAGAATTTCCATATTCAGTGTTACTTCTTGTAGCTAATCATAAATATCACCTATGTCTTGTAATACATCATTTTAAAGCTTGTTTCTTGTAGATTTAATTTCTCTAAATATCTCAAAAACAAAGAAAGGAGTCTCATTGGAATGGATGTATGAGATGGAACATCTTGGATTCTCACCTTGACCCTAACGATCCCCATCCAGCCAAACTCCAACACAAGGGTTTGGTGGAGTCCAGCTGTTTATAGTGCACAGTTTAACCCTCCTATGGTTTTACCTTTCAAAATCTGCTTACTTGACAAAATGGCTATAAATAAGTATGAACCTTTCAAAACGCTCCAGAATTTGTTTCAAAACCTTTTGAAAGGTATTTTTTTTTGTCACACCAGTTTGTTCAGAAAGTTGTTTTACCTTTCGAAATCTTTCATTGGTTTCTTTTGTTGGACAGTTTTCTCGCCTTTCAAAACATTTCAGTCCAATAAACTTGAAAGGTATTTTTTGTATTACACCAGTTTGTTCAGAGAGTTGTTTTACCTTTCAAAATCTTTCATAGGTCCCTTTTGTCAGACAGTTTTCTCACCTTTTAAAACCTTTCAGTTTTGCAAGGATAAGAAAGGTTTCTAGTAATTCAACAAAAAGAGTTAGGGTTAAGGGACAATTGGGTAGTGGTGTCATTCATTTTACTCAGTGCAGATAGCACACTTTTAATAAACTTGTGCATTTTTTTTTTAAAAGGTGATGAATGCTATCCTTGAGGAAAACATGTCTCTCGGCAGGAAAAGTATTCTTCAAAAAAATCAATCGAACATTCTGTTCAGTGAAGGCTACACAAGACTTCAATCACACCTTTCAGTCTTAAAAGGTAAAATGGTGTCTTTCTGTCTGTGTGTTTATTGAAACAAAAGGACTTCAGATATAGGGATAATGTAAAATTCCTTGATCTTATCTGTCAATTACAGGGAGAAAGTTCACCACTAGTGGTGCTCTTCTTATACCCTTAACCAGTTCGCTCCGGAGGACGTATATACACGCAATGTTTTCCCCAGATTCAAAACGGATGACGCATAAACATGCCACGAGCAAGGCCGGAAATGTCTGTCAGCAGCGAGCAAGGCCAGAAATGTAATGGGTGTGCTTCCTGATACCATCGGCCTGAACCCGCCTCGGATCGAGTTTCGTTAAAAATAATCCCGCACCTCGGCTCGGTGAATGTTACAATAAACCCGGCGCAAACTGGTTAAGTAGGAAAATTAATGGAGTCCAATCATACTTGGACTCCATTCATCAAGCTAGGAAAATTAGGATCCGGGTTGATGTTGGTTCAATGAATACAGGTTTATACCAGAAACCATTAAGAAGAAAACGGCAGAAAAAAATTGTCCGCAAAAAAACCCAAACAATTGAAGAGCTATTCTGACAATACTGAACAGTAATTGGGTTGTCGGGTTGTTGAGAGAAAGAGTGGGCAAGACTAATCTATTTGCACTAGTGCTTTGTCCACTAGTCGCAGGTATGGGTGGAAAGAACCGTTAATCTGGAGGTCGCAGTTCGAACCCTGTTCAAGCCAGTTTTTTGTTTAATTAAATTTAAAAATGTCAATTAGTCAGTTTTCTTTTACAGCTTATTTGTAAATTTATTTTTTATGTAGCAGGAAAAATGTTGATGAGAAAGGCTGGATTGATATTTGAAAAGAAGTTGACATGTTTGTGTTTTTGTATTGTAATATACTTAGGGCGATATGTGACACATGCGCAGTTCCATCCAGTTCAAAGCAGTCTTTTACTGACCGTGTATTCCAGACCAAAAGTGGTAGGTACTAGGTACAAATATATTTTGTTTGCTGCTCACTTCTATTTTTGTTTCGCCTGAACGAACCAATGAAATTACAATATCTAAGCACACGATATAATAATTCATGTCAATAATAATGATAATAATGCTTTATTCAGGCAATTTTTTTTAATGAACGTCACATCTTTACTCTATAAATGTTTTTATTAATACAAATACCTTTTTTATAATTGTGTTTGCAGATTGATGACTTAAACTTGGCTCAACGGAGCATACTCTGTGTGTGGAATACCAACAACTCATCACAGCCACATCGGTAAGTGATAGTCCTTGTATACTGTCCCCTTTTCTTTCACGTCTTGAAATTTCAATGTCTTGAGATGGGTTGTTTTGGTCTCAAATTATTTTTGATTTCTCCAAAAACTTTCACACAATCACATACAAAATATAATTCTCTGAAGTACACATTTCCAAGAAAACTAAAAATCGGGTTACACATTTGTTGAGTTACCAGTACAAACTCTGACGTCTATTTCGTTCACCAATGTCCACTTGACCCCTTGACGCCGGTATTATTTCTTCACTGTACCCGATTATACACATGACTGCACAGACGCCTTTGTCTAGTAGCTGCAGTGCACAATAGACACGAGCGTGCAGCTGTCACACAGGTCGTGTTCTACGGTGTAGCGCAGTGGTTCTTAAGTTGTTTTTCGCAATTGCCGTCCAGTTTTATTTATAAAATTAAAAAATTCGGATATCTAGCGCAATCATTTTGCCGGATGCCTACAATCATTATTTACATTGTACTTTCAAGATATTTCTTAATAATTCGGTAGTAAACATTTTCCATATTTGCAAATGGTGTATCTTATCGTATCGGATGTCAATGCAGCTCTTTTTATTTGGATCATAATGCATATTTTGTGTATACTTCTTGCAGGATCCTATCATGCAGATCTGAAGTGACAAGTTGCTGCTTTAGCCCCATCAAATCTACATTTGTTTTTGCGGGAACTGTAAGTAATCATACAGAGATCATTAACTCTCAAATTTGTATCCTAGTGGAGACATCTCTTTGTTCTCGTGTACAAACTGCTTAAAAAGTCGGGCACCTTTTTCAAAATGCTCCTATTTCAACCACATTCCTGGGTTGATTGAAATTTTGACCCAATATACCCTATATTATACCCTAACCCAAACACTAACCCTAACCCACATCCTAAACCTAGTTTTTGAGTAATTTGAGTACACTCTAAAAATCTAATTCGTGAAATTCCCGGTGGAGACCTATTCATCTATATAAATTTACCCTCCGGAGACCTTTTGTCTTCATTATACACATTGTGTTCAGGTCTCCAGAGGGTACCGAATTTCAGATCATTAGTTCAACGTGTGTCTGTGCTGGCGCCCTCTGTTACGGAAACCGCCCACCACAAGGCCCAAGGTGTGGGCTACAGAACAACAAAATTAAAGAGAATTAAAGAGAATTAAAGAGAGAGAAGATATCTATTCATATTTTTCTCGAACCCGGCCATCAGTTTGTAACCTGGGGCCAATTTCATAAAACGTGTAAGCACCAACATTTGCTTAGCATGAAAATTCTTCCAGCTCTTCAGCTGATTTTGAAGAGCTTGTGATTTGAATTGGAACTGGATGACTTGTGATGGACTTGCAGAGACTTGCAGGGCCTTACAGGGACTTGCAGGGACTTGTAGGGACTTGTGATGGACTTGTGATGGACTTGCATGGACTTGCATGGACTTGCAGGGATTTGCGATGGACTTGCAGGGACTTGTAATGGACTTGTAATGGACTTGCAGGGACTTGTAATGGACTTGTAATGGACTTGCAGGGACTTGCAGGAACTTGTGACGAACTCGACTACATCCCTGCAAAATAAACCACTAAACATACGGTTGAAATCCTTACTTTCTTGCCTTTTGGTCCAGTTTAATTTCATATTATATATTTTCTTTGTATGTAGGTTGATGGTGCCATTGTAGCCTGGGATTTACGGGAACCATCCAGTATGCACCAGAGCATGGGGAAAGATGATGAACACTTGCCTTTACGAGTTCCTACTTTCAGTACTTACGGAGCGAGCAGGGAGGATAATCATCAGAGCCCTATTGTCCAAGTGCAGCCTGTCAGCATCGCTGAGGATAGTCACTGGTCACCGATTCCAAGAGCACAACCTGTCCTTGGTAGAGGTAGGTTATTTGTCGTTTATTGATACAGTAGGGGCACACCCTGAAGAAGGGCACAGTGCAAAAAACGAGAAATGGGAAACTGATGGAAAACCAACCAAGAAAAAAAATTAAAAAAAATAAAGTGTTTTAGCTTCCTAGACTAAACTCTAAAACTGACAAATTTCATCAAGATCGGTCAATTTGGAGCCAAACATTCCTTTTTTGAAAAACAAATGTTCATCTAAGATTTGATAGCCAGTTTTGTGTTAAAAAAATTGGTAAGAAAATGGTCAGCCATTTAAAAAAAAAATATTTTCGTCAAATTTCTCATCCTCAAATTTGGGATAATTAACTATTTTTCGGAGAGGTCTAGGTACTTCTAAATAAAAAAATCATGATTTGTGATAATAACACAAACAACTTAAGAGCCACTGCCTGTTGGCGGTTGAAAATGAACGCTATTTTTCTTGCTTTTCTCAGCATCCACGATTGTAAAACTTTGGACAGGTCAGTTAAACAATATAAAATACTCTAAAATACAACCTCCAAAACCCACCCATTCATGATACATGTAATTCAAGCAACTACCAATGGTGTATCCTACTTTGAATACCGTGTCTTGTATTTATGTTTTTCATCCATAACAGAGGACACAAATGGGATGTCTTTCCAGTTAGTATCTCTGGACGAACAAGGTGTGATTAACTTCTGGGTAAGATTGATAACACTCTTTTAATTCTTTTCTACATTTTTTTTCTTTTTCCGGTAAGAACCGAGAACAGAACTGATTAAAATCACAAGTTGTGCACAAAATGGGCTCCCGTTCAGTTGTGCACAAAATAGACTCTTTGAATTTTGCCGCTGGGCTGCCTGGCTGTCTGGCCAGCCAGCCTTCCCAGGGGTGTCATATGTCTACAACTGTACTAATGTCATCTATAACTGTTTCATGTTCAATTTCTGGGGGTGGGATTAAACGCGTAATAAAAGGTGCCTTCCAAAATCACCCCATAGAAGATGCGCATGATTTTTGTACCATCTTATTATTATCATCATTATCATTATTATTACAAGGTTATTTTGGATCTGGGACAAACAGATACTGGAGGTTCTGAGACAGATCTTGGTAAGAACAGCATTATATTATGTTCATTCTCTTCGTATTGTAGTATATATATAAATTTGTTAGTTATTTTTATTTTCAAAATTTAGTATTTTCTTTGTTTTAATATATTTTAGCCAGTTACCAATTCCTATTGGCCAAGAGCCTGTCACGAGGGAGGTTTTAAACTGCCTTTATTACTGCGTTGCATTATATTCATCACATTGTCCAGTATGCATTATGGGAACCAATTTCCATGATGCAGATCATTTTAAATACAGCATACACTGTATACATAAACGTAAAAACTTGATGGTTTCCAAAATCCATGATCACAGTATAAAAATCACTCAAACTCAAACAAAAAAAATGTAAAATAAAACCCTAAAAATGTATCACCCCTTTCCCCCATCAATTACCCCTCAAGATGTTTACCCATAATTATTTTCCAACTGCACACACAAATTGCGCATGTGAAACCTTAAGGCTGCGCCGGTTCTTACTTCATTCGAACATGAAACGAATTTGACGTCATGAAGCAGTCGCTGCGAAAGTTCCCAGAGTTAACTTGTACTAAAAGAAAAATTACCCAGGCGTGACAAATTCGCGCTCGCGTTTGCTTCTGCGCCAAGTGGATGAACCGGCCTTAACTGTGGAATTGTCTCTTTCAGGGCTTGTTCCAGGTGGAAAACTGAAGCTCTTGAAAAGTTCATCTGTTGTTTTGGGAAATCAAATCAGGTTTGTGATTGTTTTTTAAACGAATTAAGTTGTACATTGGCAAATGGGTCATTCCATGAAGTTGAGACACGAAGTGTGACATTCTGGTATATTTCTAGTTACATGTCATCTATCAACTCAATTATTTGAATATTAATTCCTGATGTTTGTCTTGGATGTTGGACAGATTTGGGCAAGTTTTGTACCATTCAAACATTGGTTTTCTGAGAAATTGGATATGTATTGAAAAATACTTATTTTTGATGTGCTAATCGGAGGTACCCTTCTAAGATGTTAACATTCACAAATTGTAAAGCAAACGTTTGTTGTTCTGATTATATGGCCATTTTTGTCATTGGGTTTTAACTTTTAACTACCAAAAGTGACTTGGAATGAGTAAACTCTCGCAGGTATTTATGAATAGTATTTTGTTTGTATCTTGTATGCAGGGATATTTCACCAGCTGAACAAGCCAAGAACATGAGGATTTCTTTGAAAGATCCAACCCAATTCTTTATTGGAACAGATTCAGTAAGACCTTTTTTCAACTTTAAAAGTAGGATACAAAATTTAATTTTCAAAAGAGAAATCACGATCGCCAGGCAACGATTGCGAAAAACCAGGAACAACATAAGAACCACTGCCCGACGTCGGTTGAAAACAAACGCCGTTTTTCTTACTTTTCCCAGCATCCAAAACTTTGGACAGGTCAGTTAAACGATATTTACCATAAAATACAACCCCCCAAATCCACCCATTCATGATATATCAAGCAATTACAACGGTGTATCCTGCCTTTAATTGTCTCTATTTGTGTTTGTCGTAAGCTGTTACTTCAGTCATCAGGTATTTAATTCATATCAATATAACATACATTTTTTGGTGTCTACTTCATGGATTCAATAGGGATGCATTCTACATGGAAGCAGACATGGGGATAGAGTCTCTCCAAAATGTTACAGAAACCAAGCAGGTAACAAATGTGTATTTTATTTTATTTTGTGTGTGATTTGCTAAAAAACAAATACCCAGAGAAAACAAGCACGATAGTCGGTCCACGTCTGCAGTGGGAATCTATGAGTTAATAGTAATTGTGACCCAGCACGAGTAAATGAGACACTTTGCGGCAAATATAAAAATTGAGATTTTGATTTCATCATTTAAAGCTTGTTTAGCTTTAAATGATGAAATCAAAATCTCAATTTTCAATTTTGCCGCAAAGTGTCTCATTTACTCGTGCTGGGTCACAATTATGATTATAACACACCTCTTGCTAGTTCTGTATTCTGGTCGGCTGAAACACGGTCACGTGGGGTTAACTATTATAGGCTAGTGCATGAAATTTGCGCCACCGTGAATTTGCGGGATATAGTTCCCGAAGCGGGCAATAGACCTAACATTTTTGACATGGTTACAGCGCCCTCAAGAGGTTTGCAAGGTTCATCTTAATATGTAAAATGGCGTCTGGATCAGGTCACGATTATTTCATATTTTGGACCGAGGTGTGTTATAAAACGCATATAGACTGGCAATGATGTCACTAGATCCCCCGGGGGACTGTGAGTGACCAGAAGGGGGACCTATTTCCCTGAGGCTGAAGGTGGAATGGAGACGGGTGTATCCCCTTGTTCAGCCACCGACTACGTGGTTCGGACTAGTTGGTCATAGTTGTTATGGATCTTGTATGTCCCGTCTGATTCATATAGCCTCCCTGAGCCATCTATTTATTTTGTCAAGTTCTCTATCAATCACTATTGCATTGTCCCCTTCACAGTATTCACGGACAAAAATCTAACAACATTTTGAGCAGATGTGTCGAAATAACACAATTCTTTTCTTATTATTGCTCCAGATTCTTCCGGTGATGTGAATCATTTGGATATTTCTCCATTTGGTTTGCCGTGTTTTTTGGTAGGTGTATATCAGACGAGCTTTTTTTTAATACCGGGGCCCAATTTCATAAAACATGTAAGCACTTTCTTAGCATGACAAATTTTCCTTGGCAAAAAAACAGGGTTACAAACCAAATTACCAGGTGATGTTTATCGTTTGTGACATTCAGCTGATTTTTGCTTGGCATGAAAAGCACATGGAGTTTTGGCTGGTAACTTGTTTGTGCGGAACACATTTTTGTGCTTGCATGTTTTAGGAAATTGGCCCCATTCTTTACTGACTATGTTCTGTGCAGACTGTTCCATGTGGTATCTTATGCGATAGTATCTCATTTCCAATAGCCAGTAAAAACTAATATCTCTATGATGTATGGATAGACAAACAAATTAGTCCAGTAAGAATTGACCAAAACAATTCCGAACCCTGACATTTTAGTTAAAAATCAAATTTCTACAAAGAAATACAGTTTTTGTTGTGGTACATGTACATGGGTACATGTACATGTACATGCATGGAATTATATATCCCCCCCCCCCTCCCATGTGAGAAACAACAAAATTGCTGCTTTGCTCTTATCTTCCCTTTATGCCTGTGTTTGCTCAGGCAGGAAGCAGTGATGGCTCTATATGCTTGTACAGCATGACTCAAGGTAAGGGTCCATTTTACTTGACCTTGACCATCGTCAGACTGATGGGCCTTTATTTGGCTAGGGGATGAGACTTTGTAGGACTCTAAAATATGCACTCATTTGTTGTATTGCGCACGCCTTGTGAGGTTTCAACCAATTAAAGTGTGTAAGGCGACCAGATAATGGTTTAAAACTTGCCCCAGTGTTTTATCATCTGTTTAAAACCGGCCACGTGACGGGCTCTCGACCAATAGGAATGGGTAAACTGTTTATTAAGGTATTTAACGTTAGCGGTAGACCGAAAGATCTGAACAAAGACGTTAGTCATAGCCCGGCATATCGCAACAATGCAAACTATTGAACTTTCATCACTGTAACATTTTGAATGGGCACTGTGCTAGTAAGCTTCCACTATGCGCAAGTAGATTTTGAAGCTTATTTTCATTTATTGTTGACATCACAGAAACGCCATTGTTGACCTGGAATAATTCCACCAGCAACATGCCCATTGTGTCTATGATGTGGTCGCATAGTCGCCCTTCTGTTTTCTACGTAGTTGATGCGACATCCAAGGTGTATGTGTGGGAGCTATTGACTAGTCAGGGAGGACCAGTGGGCATGGAACAATTCACAGATGGCAGGTAATTTTAGTTTGTGGACATTTCTCAAAGAATTTTTAGAGAGTTTGAGGAATGGCACATGCATATAATTATATCCTGCAGTTCTAGATTTTGTGTAGATAATTAGATAAAGTGCAGTATTTGACTGTGAATTTGCTTGAACAAGTTCCTATTAAGGTTGTGTTATGGTGTGTTGATAATAGGGTTACATTATATAATAATAATTGGGGAAGGCTAATCATCCTTGCTCGCAGCTGGGGTGCTGAATTGCAAAGGACGCGGCTACAATTTGGTCGAGCCGCTGGCACGTAAATGCGCCTATGGCAGCCGGCCACATCGACTCCTTATTTGAGTACGTACGGGAATCGAACCCAGGCCACATTGGTGAGAGGCAAGCGCTTTACGCACAAGCCACCCATGCCCCCAGTGTAATTGTGACGGGTACTACATAGGTAATAACAGTGCGAGAACCCGGTTGTTACTGCGTGGTAATGACCGGGTTGGGGGATGACCGCTGGTAATGGATCGAGCCGAAGGCGAGGTCCATTACCAGCGGTCATCCCCCAACCCGGTCATTACCACGCAGTAACAACCGGGTTCTCGCACTGTTATTACCTTTAATAAATACCTTTTTAACGAGAAAAATGGTGAAAATACTCCGAATTTCGCGACTTCGCGGCTTCTTTTACGCCGTTTTACAAACGCAGCTTCGTTTTCGTATTTTGGCTTTGTTCATGTAGTTTAGCAGTGGTACAGTTGTTTTCCTAGTTCCGGATTTTTTCTAGTTCCAGATCGCTTCAAATAAAAACCTACCTTGTTATGGCTTGGTCTCCAATACTATTTGTTTAGATGAAGTGCATTTTGAAAAGAAACATACAAGCTTCTTGATACATAAGTAAAAATAAGTCGAAGTAAAAGTCTCAAATCTGCCAAAGACTGAACGTTCATTTTTTTCTAGTTCCGGATCGCCCGTAAAATACATGCATCAACAGCACGCGCGCAAGCGATTTCATATGACGTGTTCTAATGGACCATGGAGAAATGTCTCCATGGTGGGACAAAGTTTATCGGATCGTTGCCGCGCGCAACACACGTACACGGACAAAACATTTCAAAGCATTTCTTTGCAAGTCCTTTTTTAAAACTTTATTGGAAGTTAAAGTATTTGACATTTATTTTAAACTGTATTTATATAAATTAATGAATACTTTATCAGAAATATAGGCTTGATTCGGGTTGGTTCTAGCGTGATAATTGTTCATGTACGTACATGTACGAAGCATTTTTTTTATAAAACTGATCCACAACTAGAAAAAGGGATGTCGGTATATTTGACGTCGTACAGTATGTATTTTAAAATAAAGAAGAGCATAAATATCGAAACAAAAACTGTAGTTTCTCCATCACTCAAGGTAAACTACTAACCTATTTCATTTAAATTTCGAGGATTAGACTTGCCGAAAACAGCCTGAATATTTTTTGCGATCCGGAACTAGGAAAACGTCTGTAATGTGGCCAGAGTGCAGCCCAAAGCCGGGGTTTAGAAAACGGCCCTTGGAAAACCCATGATGTTACTACATATAATGACCGGCACGTGATCGAGTCTCGGCCAATCAGAAGCCTTCAACTCTCCTAGGTATTTATTAAATGTATTTAACTCTAAATTATAGACAATCGGAATGAGTAATTGTAAATTGTTCATTACCATCACATGCTGTAGGTTATGTTGTACTGGTTCAAACCTTTTTCCCCACGGTGTTCTTTTAATCCTTCAAGGCTAATGGCAATGCATTTGTCGAATGATCACACAACATCAGGCCATGGGTTACAAGGGAGACCACCAGCAATGGTAAGTTTGTTCTTCTGAAAACCTTACATGTAGTAAAAACCCAAAGACTATGATATCAAATTTAAATACTTTTGGTATTGTACTTCTACGGCGGTACTCGGCAACGTCCATTAGCTTGGATATAATGCTGAGGGTGCCTTTCAGTGCAGATATTTACAGAGAGCTAGTAAAAAGATCCATGAAATTATGAACATGCTGCTGCTACTGCACCCCTAAACACCTTGTAATTTGGTGAGAATAATGCTCGGTTCAGACAGGCGTTCCACAGTCGCACCGAACCAAATGAGTGAATTGAGTCCGACGTCTGAAACAAATAAGGGCGACAAGGCGCGCCAGACGATCGACTGCTGGAGTTGTTAGAGCGACTCAGGAGCAACTTGATTTCAATTTGGTTCGGCGCGACTGTGGAACGCCTGTCTGAAGGTAGGTAGAAGCGGAGGAAGGTAATCGAGCTGACCTACACTTGGCTAGTTTTGTTTTAGGTTCGTTTAAGGTAAGTCAATGAGGCTTTTAAGAGTTGTTGCTATACATGTAAAGGCAAACGAACTGTTGGTGGCTGATTCCTCCCCCTTCGACATTGTTTGTATTCAGGTAGTAACAGATGACAATGGTTCTGTAGATGTGCATCTGATTAACAAGCGCTTCACCGTCTGCAGCATCGACGAGTTCCAGAAAATGACTGAGCTGTTGAACACTTAGACTGGTGGCCAGGTTCAGTTTAATTAGCTCAGTACAATATACAGGTAAAAGAAACAAAAAAATCAAAAATTTTGTTGAATATTTTACCTTGTAATTTAGAGGAAAACCACTGTAGCTACACTGTGCCTTAAGTAATTATGTCATATTCATTCTCTATTAGTTGGGAAGTAAAAACGTGGTAAATTAGAACAACCAAACAAATGCCTTGTTATAAGTTTCACTTTAAATTAAGGCACTGATAGTCAGATTTTTCAAAAGCCTAATTAACAGAATGTACAAATTGTTTGTCCTACGTACAGGGTGGTTAAAACAAATATTAACCCAAATTCCAGAGAATTTGTGTTCACCTAGTGTTGATGAGTAGGGTGTATAGAAATATCCTTAAAAAATTGATTGGTCTAACTTTATAAGACGATCTCAAGATATAGCCCATTACAGATGGGAAAATGACATTGTTAAAGCTCCCCTGGTCCACTCGTTTTTTACTTAGTTATTTTCAAGTCAATACATTCCTTTGTTTTTTTTGGTTTCTCTACTAGCAGTTGTCCCTGTCTCTTAGCTTTTTTGGGGTGCAAGGGATCTCCATGAGCACTTGACCACCCCATGCCAGCACAGTCCAATACCTGTGACACCTTTTTCTATGATCGGGTCTGAGCAGAGTTCGGCACACTTTTGAAGTCACCCAGTTGGCAAAACTATGTTTCAAACACAGGTTAATAAGTAAGAAAAAATGTGTGTCTTGGCGAAGTAAAATGAAATATCCAAACACGCTTTTCAAATGTGTTCTAGACGTATTACAATGTAATATACGTGTCTGAAACTACCGTAATTTCCTGCGGACAAGACGCGGCTTATCTGACTTTCTAGACCACAAAAACATCGCCGCGCCTTATCTTTCCGTGCGCCTTATCTGATGTCGCTTGAGTTCAAAGTGACGGTCTTTGTGTGAAGAATTCTTTGAACGCCGCAATCTTACTCAATAATGCGGTCAACCAATTAGATTAACTCTCCGGACATTGTGGCCATGTTTTCATTCTAACAATGCCGCGATGTGTTGATCCCCTACAACCGTGAAAAGATCGTTATCCAACCCTGAAGTCCAGTTAAAAAAATCTTCATTGCCATTGGGTACGTGTGTAAAATCAGCCCTGATACTTCACGACGGCAATTGCCGTCGATGCCCCTACCGATTGCCGCGATTGCCGCAATGCCCTTCAAAAATCCCACTTTCCACGGCAATTGTTGCCGTGTCCTTTCTCCTGAAAAAATATATTAAACGATATTCTGCATGCGACATAAATCTTAAAAAATGACACAGAAAATGAGCTGAAATATAGCGACTGTCAAAACTTGCGATGTCTGTGTGATCTATCTGCAGATCCCACAAAAAAAAATTAACGCAACAAACAACTTACCTCTCAAACACACATTACACACGCACATTCGCTCGCAGTTAACACTGGCCCAGACGCGCAGTAGGATGTGAAAATATTATACCGAATGCAGCGCGGTTCCCTGCAATATGTATCCTAATACTGCACGTGAACCAGCGACGCGGTCATTGATGATATTATTTTCCCACCGCGTGTCCGGTCGATCGAGTGTAGTGTAGAATGGCGCGACTGTGACCACGTGTGCTCGGTATAGGCCTACTATTAATTACGCACGGCAGGCCTATAACTTGACGTGTGTCGGAAGAATAACCAGTAACCCTCCATCCAAGACAGACATCGAGTAAACAGAACGGCCACAAAAGACAACTTTAGCAAAAAAATAAGATGAACTGAAAAACACTATAGACATTTATTTTTTTGATTTTATATAAATGTAGGTTTTTAAATTGGGCCTGTGCCTACTCTAAAATATTCTAATAATTATAGCTTGTGCAGAATTATATTAAGTTAACTCTATGTTGTCTGATTACGTTGTCTGGAAAGAAACTATATCACTGACTGAATTATTTTACAATCCCACAGACCAAAACATTAAACGTGGTTTTGAAACCCGATATCTGCGGGAGAGGCACATGTATCGGTTTCCATTGTATAAACTCTGCGGTCAGGAACATCTGGGGTTTGCGATTGTTGATACATTTCGTGTCGGCTCACTCAAAGGGTTAGTTAATTGAACCTTATTTCTTTTGGTTAAAGACGCACCATTGTAGGGTCAGAAACCGCAATCTTGCACAGCGTTGGCATCAATTTACTTTGGTCTTTTCTTGGACTAGTGTGATTGTTCTAAGGCAACAAAATGACCCCTTTCTGGCGATGTACCTACACCGGGTGGCGCCTGGTGTTATTTTGGGTGCGTTCAAGCATGCGCCTTATTCGGCGGTGCGCCTTATCTGTTGACGTTTGAATTTTTTGGGGTGATTTTAGGGACCTGCGCCTTATCCGCAGGAAATTACGGTACTGTTAAACAAGTGTCCATTTGAAACGCGTGTTTGAATATTTCATTTTACCTCGCGAAGACACGCGTTTTTTGAACATAGTTTTGCCAAACCAATCCATTGGCCTACTCACACGAAGTAAATTTTGTTCGCCCACGAACACCTTTCTAGTTGTATATATTTTTTACTCGCCTGAACAAAGTTCATAAAGAGAATATGCAATCACTCTTTCTGTAAGTAGTCTATACGTTAAAGTTTCGAAAACAATTGTCTTAAATTTCCTATTTAATAATTGTAAAACTTGCGGTCCAATTACATGTACAATCAAACTTGTGTCATGCATGCAATGTTGCATAAAAATATTAAATGCTTCGAGTGATGTAGTCAAACTAGCATCCCGAGGTGATTCATGAGCATTTTATTTACCCGAGACAAAGCTGAGGGAAAATGGAATGCTCCATGGCTCACCGAGGGAGGCTAGTTTTACTACACCTTAAGATAAAGCAGTCAATATTTGTTTTATAACACCTCACCCACAGATTCTTTTTGGTTTTAATAATCTAAGTACAGTTAAAATGAACTTCAGTTTCAATACAATAATGGTATAAAATGTATTTTAAATGCTCTCTTCTAAACCATCCCTTAAATGTTTAAACCCAGCTCTGAACTGCTGGCTCCTTGGAACAACATGGTACTTTGGTATAGTACTTTTGGTTTATAATCTCTTATAATGACCTTTATATGATATCTGTGTCAAAAGTCATTTAAGGTCAAGTTTTAAAAGAGGCTGGCTGGAATTGGTAAAATTGGTCTCATTTGAAAACTTTAATTGCAATCGAACTTGGGTCATAGATGCAATATGGAAACTATTTCACTAACCGCTCAGTTTGGAGCAGATGAAGAACGTCAAGGTCCCTCCGACTTTGAAAGTAGTCGAGCAGTGTAAATGATGAAAAATAAAATTGTACGTGATCATAAAAAGCAGAGTTATCGTTATTTTGAAAGTCGCAGGTTCAAGTCCCGCTTTGCCAATTTAACAATTGCTCTACTATAATCCGTCAACAACATACATCAACAAATTAAAATTGATGAAGAACAGTCAAACAAGTTAAAAAATGAAACTAATTGTTGACGGAGAAAAACAAAAATTGGACAAGTTATTGTTATCAAAGGCAAGAATAGCTTATGTATAATTTTTTTTAAATAGTAAAAAAAGATGAATAAAACAAGCACCCCAACAATGCGGAACCAATAGAAAACAAACAAACCAAAAAATAAAGACAGACAAACACAAACAAACAATGCAGCACCCCAACAAAGCAAAAATTACTCGACTATAATCCATCAACATATAACACCTGAACAAATCCCCCTCATCTGAATACACAAGATAAAACGAAAACACACTGGTGGGGACAGTTACTATCGAATAATAAATTTTTGAGCAAACAAGGATGGTACCCTATTATGATGTGACCCAGGCGCGCCATCACATCAAAACCAGGAATACGAATAACTAAAACTAACCCCGACCCCCCCCCCCCCCAAAAAAAAATTGCGCATTGCAAGATGGTATATACACCCCACAAGCCCTCCAATGACTGACTCCCAACACAAGCCTGTAGCTCACAGCCAATTATCATTTGAGCCACAGGGTCGTGGTGGGCATCACTAGAAAGCCAAAGCCGGGATAGTGACAAATGCCCACTGACCTCTACACATGGACGGATCATTGCCCATTCACGCTTGAAGTCGGCGCGAACGAGAAGTGAAACATGGCGGACCCATAAATAAAAAATGTACAGAGTAAATCCACTGACCTCTACACCTGGACATTTTATTGGCTCACAGAAGTGACGTCTTGGGTCCGCCATGTTGCACTGTTCGCGCCGACTTTAAGCGTTAGCACGGCAGAATATGGACAATGATCCATCCAGGTGTAGAGGTCAGTGCAATTGCCCCACATTCCAGGGACGGAGTTTTGACGAATGCCTCACATTCCGGTGCCGGGGTTATGACAAGGGTTGTAAAATACTGCCCTGCATTCTAGGGGCAGGGGTGCAGCCAGGAAAAACCAAATAAAAGTGCCCCGCCCGGCCAGGTGGAAGTGGGAACATAGCCGGAACTATCACGCTGGGTTTAGTTCCGGGTCCCCCAGAACTAGGATTACAATTGACAAGTGTATTATAGCTACTTCCCTTTATAGCCCCTGTCAGTCCCTTCAATGTCTCCTCCTACTTGACTCGATTGACAAGCATCAGCATCATCATGAACATCTGGACGATATCGACGTAAAGGTTGAGAGAGGCAAAGATGTACTCTTCCTGCGAGATGCTGTACTTGTGCTTGCCTCCAAGAATCAGCTGGGTGTCAAAGACGATGTACTGGGAGAAGAGAAAAATACAAAAGAAATGAGGAGTTGAAAAGCATTTTTTCCTCTGACTTTTTACACATTTTATGCACGTTATTTTGCAGTTACATTTACAATGCAATAATAAGTTCCACAGGTATTCCAAGGCTTCATCGGAATGCCTGAAAACCATTAACACCACGAAATAAAATTTGACGACGCGTTACATGCCACGCCTGTGTATTTTACCTAATTGGAGGACAGTTTTGTTTTATTTGAAAAGACTATTAGGGCAAGAAGAATGGACGAGGAACTGTAGATTCATTCACGAATCTACTGTTCCAAGTCTATTCTCTGACTTAATCTATTTTTTGTTAACAACAAAGGTTCGTTCAAATAAGATTCCTGGCTTGCCGCAATCCCCACGTTTGTGAATAAGTGTGGATTTGCCAAGTTACCCATGCGTACATGTATATTTAGTTGATGTACATGTACAACGAATGGAAGGCATCAGTAGATCGGTTCGTGTCTCCTCGAGGTGGCACCTCATTCACAACATAAACTGTCGATTGTTGACAATTTTCAGTTAGCTGTAGATTCATGAAAATAATCTACACCTTCAACAATAGTATGACGTCACAGAAATAGATTAATTATGGGGACAGTTCGTGTTAGTTCGTAGGTCGGTGACGAATTGCACATAAATGGTGCAATGTGTTAGGGGGTTGAGAGTTGTTGTTTCTCATAAGCTTGACATTTTGACAATCCAATTAATTTTTCAAGAAATGTCTTACCAGACCAAAGATTATAGCTCCAATAGAGGCGTACACAATATCCAATATCTATAAAAGAAACCAATAGAATATATATAAGTATACATGTCGGTAACTTCATGCAAAATGTTAATTAAAACATTTGCTATTCTGATGCACGTTTATCTGACAAAATATTTTTATGATTTGACACAAATTTCGTGTGAGAAAAATATTTAAAAAAATAAAAAGAGTTACAAAATTGAACTTTGCATACAACTTGGTCCCCAAAATATCATCCTAAACATGAATAATCTGAAAAGTCTCATGTCAAGCATTTTTAACCCTCCTATGGTTTCACCTTTTAAAACCTTTCAAAATCTGCTTACGGGGCAAAATGGATATAAAAAAGTATGAACCTTTCAAAACGCTCCAGAATTTGTTGCTACTGCACTACCACACCTTTCAATATCTTTTGAAAGGAATTGAAAGGTAGAAAAACTGGGCTATGGTATACCCTATGATAAAGGTATGGGAAGTCTATCAGAAAACGGCCAGACCTTCCAAAACCTTGCGAAAGGAAATGAAAGGTGGAGCTATATATTGCTCAACCAAATATCAGTACAGTTGCTATGCATACATGGTTTGACCTTTAAAAACCTTTTGAAATTTTTTGAAAGGTAGAATTACTCCCCAGCACATTATATAGAATATCTCTCACAGAAAACAGCTAAACATTTCAACTTTTATTTGGTATGGTATGCCCTATGATAAAGGTATGGGAAGTCTATCAGAAAACGGCCAGACTTTCCAAAACCTCACACCAGTTTGTTCAGAGAGTTGTTTTACCTTTCAAAATCTTTCATAGGTTTATTTTGTCAGACAGCTTTCTCACCTTTCAAAACCCTTTAGTCCAGGAAACTTGAAAGGTTTTGAAAGGTCTGACAGCTCTATGGTAACTGCACGGTATATAAGAGGGTTAATGTGTGAGGGTTTGTGATGAAAAAACCTTTTGTTTTTTCTGCCAGTAATTAAGTGACCTTAGTATACCTTTTTGCAACTACCTAAACAGTAACCAACCAAATTATTGTTCAAACGCTTATTTGATGTAAAATATTAATTACCTTAACCACCTGTGAAATTTGTCCTTTTGGTAAGCTGTCATTTTGAAGAAAATATTGAACAAAATAGGCCTGCGTCTCAGATAGGCGCATTTTTTTTAAATGTCCATTTGTCGTTGGTTTAAAATCAAATTCTTAAAATATTATTTTCTTGGAATATGTGACCTGTCATCACAAAATGAGCGTAAAGTTGCACGGAGTGATTTCCCAGTACGGCCAGTCAAAGGCAAAATTTGAAGGGATGGTCGATTTTGAGATTATATGGTTTGTTTAAAGACTAAATCCCCAACAATCAATTCCCAATTTTTAGGACGATCAGATAAAAACAAAATTAGTTTTTGAGACAATTTTGACTCTTATCTGCCTTTCTATGCCTTTCACACAATTTCCCGCAAGAAATGCCCGTTTTCTCATAATCTTTGTATTAAGACTCCAGACTAAAAAAAAAAAAAAAAAAAAAATATTGAGTATCAAACCTCCAAGTGTTATATACCATTGGAAAGCTCTGTTTCCACAGAATTTAGAAATACCCATATCTCAATTTTTTTGATTTTGCCGACTTTACGCTCATTTTGTGATGACAGGTCACATATACAGCATTCACAAATCTAAACCCTCGTCAGGTTTAGTTGCCAAACACCATTTTTTTTAGATGTTTTTGCTGCTTGAAACGATAAAAATGCACAACTATAATGGTATACTGTAACTTTAAATAATACAAACTATCCACTCGTTGACTCACTCTGCTGTTGAAAATGGCAGCAAATATTCCAAAGAGCAGGAGTCCAATTAAGGCCACAAAGAGCATTCCAGACATCATGGTGAAATCAATCTGTTATAAAAATGGCCATTACAAACAGAGTGATTATCACTGTGGTCAATGAGGGACAAACAAGTACGAATAATCCTACGAAAGTAGGACTTTCACTCAAAAAGTAAGACCAAGGTGAAATTTAAAAAAACAAAAATCAAGAAAAAGTAGAAAAGTAGTGTATCAGAGGGGGTTCCGTGCGTCAGAAGTTCGAATCCAGCCTGGGCTAATAATGGATTGGGTTTTCAGTCCCTGCCTTACTCCGTGGGTTTTCCCCAGGATATTCTTCTAGGGTTTTCTTCCCACCTCTAAAACTATACCCTTCTTCTCATTGTCTTCCCTCTACAGGTTTCTTCAGGCTTGTAAGCTACAGTGCCGAGGGCACTTTTGAAGGATCCTTGGTTTCAATACCAGAAATATATAATAATCACCGGAGGGAACTCCTAGCACTGGAGGAAGTCCGTGCACCGGAGAGGACTACAACAAATTATTTAAAATATTCAAAATCTTACCCTGGTTTGAAATGCAAAGATAGTCAATGCCAGCACTAAAACCTGTGAAAGATTAACAAAAATAAGTTCAGAATTGGAGAATACTATGGTTTTGTTTGATTTCCCAAGCACCACACACTTGTATTGGAAAGAAAGCATTAGGCAAATTCAATATCCCTGACTATGACGTTGACAGTGTGTCACCGACAGTGACATTGTACCATGCTTCATGGTGGCTGCCATGGCCTAGTTGTCTGGAGCATTCAATTTGCAGTTGGTGGGTAAATAAAAACCACCACCTTTGACCTTCATGAGTGTATGTTTGTTAGTTACTTACTCCAGTGATGCCAGCAGCAATGAGCACAGTGTTTGTACTATATGTGCTGCAAACCACACCAAGAAGAACTCCCTCGCAAATCGTCTGTTTTTTAAGGACAAAAAACGAAAACAAAAACGAGAATAACATGGACAATTAATGCACATTTCTTCAACTGAACATTTTCAAGAGGGATAGCTCTAAAGTGTTTTAGCCACTTAACTACCCCCATTTGTTCTGTTTAACCAAACAATTCTATCTTATTTCCTCACAGAACTTCGCCACATTACCAAACTCTAAAATCCATCTAAAAATCAAGGCGACTTAAAAGCCGCAAGATAAATCAGTCTAGAACTGCATCTTCAAAAAAACAAAACATTGCCAATGAGCTGACAGTCATTTTTCAATTCATTTCTAATTACTCCGTCATCCTACGGTGAACTCTACCTGGTTCGACTCAAGCCAAATATTGTGTAAAAGGTTTTTGAACTGTTGAAGCAGAAGAAAAATACAAACTCCAGGCTCTATGCTGCTCTCGTAAAGTTGTGTAAAAAAGATGTCATTGGGGTTAGCCGCGCCACCTATTTAAAGGTAGGATACACCAATCGCAGATCTCAAATTGTTTACTACCGATTTAGGAATATCTTATTTATTTGAAAGCAAATAATGATTGGATGCATCCAGCATAATTATTGCGCTAGATATTCTGTAATTGTTTCGAAAACTTGAATTTTTTTTTTACAAATCACGATCGCCTGACGGCAAATCGCAAATAAAAACAAGAACAGCATAAGAAAACTGCCCGACGCTGGTTGAAAACGAACATCGTTTTTCTTGCTTTTCTCGACATCCATGATTGTAAAACTTTGAACAGGTCAGTTAAACAATATTTACTATGAAATACAACCCCACAAATCCACCCACTCATGACAATTCAAGCAATTACCAATGGTGTATCTTACCTTAAAACTGCCGGCCAGCATGTATAAATTGTTTGGGCTTGAAATCTCTCTATCCCACATTGGGCATACATAGTTCTAAAAAGCTTATTTTTAAAAGCATCACGGACTTACAAAGAAGAAGAGGGCAATGAAGTTGATCGGGAAACTCCTGCGTAGGTCGGTGAAGCATGACAAAGCGATGATCAGCACTATAGTCAAGGCACTATAGGGGGGGGGGGGGGGGGGGGGGGGAAGGGAACACAACAAATTGTTTTTTCAAATGCTGCTCTTGCAGTTGTTTTTACTGTTATAATGATTACAATGCTGAAGTAAATCTTACCCTTAATAACAATAACAACCTCAAGTTAATTTCTTTCCAACTTTTTCATTACAAATCATTACGAGAATCTCAGGATTGACTTTGTCCCACATTGAAGACCAAGGTTTTAAGTTAGAAAAATAAATGCTTTTGTGACCCCTTCTTTAAGTACGTACGTGTGTGCATTTATAGTATGTCAATAGGGTACCTGTATACACCCCATTTGCAAACAAAAAAACCACTCAAACCATCAAAAACAGGGCGAACAGCAGTCTTCAGCACTCTGTGAAAATACAGCACCTGGTGTGCTGTGGTTTAGAAGAAAATTGAAATTTTGTACCAATTTTTAAATATTGACGACCGGCAATCGTTGGAAAAACCTGAAACATTCAAAATCCCTTAAAAATCTCAATGTGGGTTTTTGAAGGATATTGTTTTGGGGCCAAGACAAGGCATCGCTAAGCACACAATTTTCTGCTAACAGGGCCTCTGTCTATTTCACAGAGACCGTAAGCAGTAAGCACAGCAACAAAACTCGCTTAACCCTAGCGGAAAAAAAGAAGCTCAAATCAGTGACGTATACATTATTAAACAATACAAATTTCACGCGAAAACGTTAGCACAACCATGCGGTAAAACAGTGCTTTTGGTTATCAGATTGTTCTGCTACAGTTGGCACTTGCTAACTGCTAAGCAGCACCATTAACTGGGCTCAGGCTTGGGCTAGGATTCATTCCTCATTTAAACATGCACTTACAATGCAGTCCAGAAGGGCCAAGAGTTCTGCTGCGTGTAGATTTTCACAGAATCACTGACAAAAAACAAAAAAGGAGGATAAGAATATGAATGAGAATGCCTGTAAAATATGGATACAAATGTCAATAAAAAAACTGACTAAGTGGTGGTTTTGAAACATATGGTACATATATCTGGAGTCAGGTTGGCATAGCAGTTCTTTCCTCGCCTTCCACCGCTGTGACACGAGTTCACCACAGACCCTAAATGGGTACCTGTGAACGTAGAAATACTACACTTTAGTGATGGAGCACACTGCAGAAACAAATGATCTCATTTCCTGATAATCTTTAAGCACTTTGAAACCTAACATCAAATACAAGTTACAAATAAATCCCTTTACACACGACACAAAAGAAACTCTCAAGGTTCGAGAGATTTTGTCAATGTTTGAGAAATTTTACAAAATGCTCCTCGTGTAAAAGAAGAGAGTCACCGAAGTCCCTTGGAAAATTCTCTCGAACATTGAGAAATTGTGTAGGAGGTTAAGACCTATGACAAAATCTTCCGCTAGCGGAAGATTTCTCAAGGATGCTCGTGAAACCACCATGTGAAACGAATCATTGTCACATGACCGACGTCCAATCACGACATTTGCTTCACGCGCACGCTGCACGCTGCATGCGTTCCGAAGACAAAGCGGGCGCGTGCTTTGACCATTTTGTGCGCCACTGGTACTTGTATAATGATCCATTACATGTCCAGTAGTCTAGTGGTAACCAGTAAAATTCGCTTAGTTGTCTAAAAAAGAGATGTTTTGTTTCTTTGCCGTGTGAAAGCTTGCCAATATGTTGGCTGGCTGCCAAACATCGGCGCTTGCCAGTGGAGTCTCAAACCTTGAAAGATTTGTTGTGTCGTGTGAAAAAAAGCTCAAGTAAACTCAAACAGAAAAAATAATAAAAAAAATACGTTATTAAATATTAACTCGAATATCCAGCAGTAAAATTCAAGACTTACACATAGACAAACGGGATTATGATTCCAATGGTAATCAACAACTGTGCTGTGAGAATTCCATACACCTTGCGGATAAATCCTACAGAGACAAAAAACAGAAATCTGTTAAAAATCTATTAAAGAGTTATTCGCACTGCAGCTAATTAATGGCGCATATGCAAGCAATGTCCCAAACCAACCACTATTCAACAATTATTGTGACCTGCTCCCACAAAACCAGACATAAGTGGTTTTTTTTTAAAGGTGAGATATTGTTATTTCCATTTAGTACAAATCTTCAGCTTTCATTTGGTAACAAAACCACCTTTATACCATACATACTTTTGATTTAGACTGCGTGTACACGCGATTCTATGGGTCAAAAATTAAATAAATTAACACTTTTAGGACACAGTTTGCCTCAATAAATGCATGATTTTTTGTACTTTCTCATCAATAAAGTTGATTTTGTTCAGCTGAGGGTTAAAGTATACATATTGAAGAATACAAAAAATAACGAAAAACAAAAATCGATGTCCGCCAGATTTGTTACCCCCATTTTAACTTTGACGAGCTGTATCTCGAAATAGCCTGTGCGACTTATGTCGGGTTTTGTAGGAGCGGGTCACAATTGGTCCTTGATTGAACTTGCTCATGTTTGCAGACAGCGTAAACTAGCCAGTTTTCAGGCAGCATGCTTGCAGGAAATATATCATGCATGCAAAGTGGGTGCCATTTTTAAAAGGAACTGACCATGTCTGATGTCCTTGTCTGCAAACTCAAAGTCGTTTTCTCCAAGCTCTGCGTCTGACATATTGTTGTAACTCATTCCTGAAGCAAAAAGAATACAAGACATAAAGTGTAATTTAACTAATTTTGTAGATTGACTGCTGTATACAAAAATGCCATTGACATTGTGTACACTCCAGCAACAATTTTAGGACTGTCCACTTTCAAATATTTTAACATTAATTATTTGAATATTAAAACTCGCCGGTCAAGTTTTACACACTCTAGCTGCAGGAGCCTGTTTGAATATTCATCAAGGATAATTACATGTCAGACTATGGCGTTATGTTATTTTAATCAATTTTTTTTTGACAGTTCTGTTCCTTTTTTAAAATTTAAAGTTCCTCGTCATCAGCAGGGAGCCAGGGCCTACTTAACCAGTTCGCCCTGGTATTATTTTAACATCAACGAGCCAAGGCGCGGGATTATTTTTAATGAAACCCGATCCGAGGCGGGTTCAGGCCAATTGTACCGGGAAGCACACCCACGCATTTCTGGCCTTGCTCGCTGCTGACAGACATTTCCGGCCTTGCCTGTGGCGTGTTTATGCGTCATCCGTTTTGAATTTTGGGAATACTTTGCGTGTATAATATACGTCTTCTGGCGCGAACTGGTTAAACTAAGGTAGTGTATACACCATTTGCTTTTGCTGTAATTTTTTGGAAAATGGATGGGTTAGGCTATTCATATTTTATAGTAAACATTGTGACAATGACCAGTCTTAAAGTTTTCTGCTCATAGATGCTGGGAAAAGTCTGGTTCCTTGACTTTCTTCATACGAAACAGAGTAATTTATAGATGTCGCTCACATAACTATTAGGTTAAGAAACTAGAATACATGTATGTAGATGGCTTGAATCAAGGCAATAACGGTATTGGTTTGCAAATGAAATGTGGACTAACTAAGTACATTTAATAAATTGGGTACAGTTAAAAAAAAATAACGACTTGACAGAAACACAGATTGCCTGCTCTTATTCCTCCATGATCTGCCAAAGCAATGCTTCTCCCAAACCATAAAACAGTATAGGCTACTAATAAAACAAGTAAGTCCACATAATTTAGAAGAAAAGAGACCCAGACACTCATAATTAATATTTACCCTGTACAGTATTGGCTACAAATCCCTGGTACAATGCTTGCAAGATTAGAGCATCAAACGACTCCTCTTTATCATCATCTGACAGTCTACTAAGATTTGTTATTTATTTTCAGCATGCCAGAAGGAATAATTTGATACCCAGTTTAGCCTTATGACAGAGTTATTTATTGCATGTCAGTGGTACATGAGAGAGCAAGGGTTTGCATGGTTAGTTAGAGTTATTCATATCTTTAATCCTTCTATGCGGAAGTCACTATTTGGGTCAATTGTTCAGCAGCACAAAAATGCACAAACTGTGTATTTTTGTGTATATAGTTTGTACATTGAAGCCGTGGGAGGAATTGTGTTCCCCATGGAACACATGATGCAAAAGGCTGGACTCGGCAAGCCATAGGAGGGTTTATCAAGTAAGCTTTTGAACAAATGTGTGGTCATCAGTTCCTTTTGAACAGCTGCAAAAGGTATACTTTCCCTTTAACCCTAACGCTCCTCAATCCTCCTCAATCCTCATTGCAGTTTGAGGATTTTTGAGGATTGAGGCTGTATGGGTTTTTTTTTAAATGAGGGTTTTGGAGGATTGAGGCACAATGTTGTTTCAAGTGTGGAGGATTTTGAGGATTGAGGTTGAATGGGGTTTTAAAAAAATGACGATTTTGGAGGAATGAGGCTGAATGGGGTTTTCAAAAAATCATAATGAGGATTTTGGAGGATTGACTTTTTTCAATCCCCAGAATCCTCATTGCAGTTTTGGAGGATTAAAAAAAATGAGGATTTTGGAGAATCGAGGCACATGATGTTGTTTCAAGTGTGGAGGATTTTTGAGGATTGAGGCTAAATGGGGTTTTTAAAAAAATGAGGTTTTAAAAAAAATGAGAATTTTTGAGGATTGAGGATGGTTGCTTTTAAACATGTTTTATCCACAATACTCACCATAGCCAGTGGTGGTTGGTTGTGGCTGCGGCTGTGGCTGTGGATACCCTGTGCCTTGGGGATAGGCTTTGCCGGGCGGGTAAGCCGCACTGCCCTGGGGTGGGTAAGCCTCAGTGCCTTGGGGCGGGTAAGCCGCAGTGCCTTGGGGCGGGTAAGCCGCAGTGCCTTGGGGCGGGTAAGCCGCACTGCCTTGGGGTGGGCATGGAGGAATAATTCTTCCATGGGGTGGGTAAGTGGGTTGCGTTTGGGAGCCATAGCCCTGGGGAGGGTAGGCAGGGTCAGCCCCTGCTACAGTGGCTTCATCGTATGATGGGGGTGCGGAAGGGGCTGTGGGTGCTGCCATAGTGGTCGTTGTCAACAGTTATGCCAATCTCCAAAGCTGAAAAAGCCCACACATTATTGTTGACATGGTATGAACTCCTGACATACCCGGTACATTATGTGTACATCTTATGATAGGTCTACTGACTAATGATGTGCATAAGGGCCCAATTTCTTGGCTCTGCTAACCACATAATTCTGCACGCTTACACTCACCATTTTGTGCTAACCGCGCTAGCAGAAAAATTCTTTGCTAACCCTGTAAGCACAGAATCCTTAGTTACGGAATGTACGCATGCGCAGAAGCCAACATTCCTCGCTAACGCATGAAGTACGCTTACCGGACCGTAAGCACGAAATTGTCTGCTTATTATATATTTCCAAATATATTATATAAACAAATCTCCCAAGTTACATCGACAAAAAAAGGTATTCATTTTTTATTGCTGTAAAAAAAATGAAGAAAACTCTTAATTCCCTGTACAAATTGAATGGAGGGCTCTACTTTGCCCGGCGGCGTGTGCAACAGGTGGAACAGCCTCCGACCACGACAATACTAGTTTGATTGCCACTCATCATCATTAATGGTTCCGGGTACGGCCACGGGTGTAAAACAACAGTGTCAGTGCGCCACTGCATGCTGCAGTGACACACCCACACAAGCTTGTTGTGTGTAGTGCATTATTAGTTGCTCAAGTTAATGATTAATAATGTTAACAGAAAATATTCATCATTTACACAGATCTATTCTTAATCAATTTCCAAATTGGATTATGAGATTATAGTACCTGGTCATACAATACAACTAATTAAACTAGGCCAGTGTATGTAGTTTACTCGAGGAGTATTTTGTTTTGGGGTGATGATGTACTAACTAGCTGGAGGTCCGCCCCCAAGCCAATATTCTTTTTTGAGACTGAACCCCAAAATTCCCCGGGTATAATACTAAGTAATAGTTAATTATTTGCGTATTAACGAAAGTACTTTGTTATGGTTATTAAACGAATTAAATTTCTTTGATGTCTTACCGAAAAACAGTTCGTGTCCTTTTTCAATTCAAAATTTACTTCGAATTTGCACAATTTCAGCAAGTTGAACTTGAAGTTGCACTAAATTTGCAGAAACGAACGTGTCCAAAATCAGGAGGTCTGGAACCCATTACTCTTTGCATTATTTATAACCTTATATCCCGTGCGTGACCATACTAAGTTTAAAGGTGAAATGAAAGAGCGTCCATTATTTTATAGGGATGTGCGAAAGTATATTCTTCGTTTTGCACATAGAAAATGAGTGTTTGTTTAATACAAACATAACAAATAAGGATTGGTCCAAACTGTTAGTACTTTGTCATTTATAAACGAACGGTTTTGTCAAGAAAAGATATGACATCTTTTTAGGGTCAATGTTTGAAAGGTTTGAAATAATCCCCATATAGGTATGATAGAACACCCCGCTAAGCGCGCCACTCGATTTTGTGGCGCGCCAGTCGTACCCCGTACGTAAACACACATTGTCATGACACAGTGGTACGTGACACGAAGCCACACTCACAGTGCTTTGAACATTGGTCAATGTCATTTGTTCATCCAATTTTGACCTATTACTTCGAAAATGCCCGCTTTACTCGAGAGTTGCGAGGAGTTATTCGGAACACAAGATCTTTATGAAATTTTAGGTATCGCAAAAGAAGCTTCTGCAAATGAAGGTATAACCTCAACCTTTTCGACATTCTCAACAATTTTGTTGAGAAATGAGATTCTCATTCTCAACGAAATTGTTATATTTTACGTTCCATGAATGATGATCAAATGATCATGGGCATGGCATTGTTGTGCAAATAAACCAGTCATGGTCATGACAAAACATAAGCAAGCCCCCAGTGACATTAAACCGAGCTCCGACGCGAGCACACCTCCTCGTTATAAAGTTAACCTTAGGCCCATTTCAATAATTAATTAACTAATTTTTTTCTTTTCACACATTTATTGTCGCATTCATTGTATTGTAATTTCACTCAATACTTGTGTTAGCTTAACATTCAAGCTATGGAATTTACACTGTTTTTGTTTCTTCTTCATATCATCTGAATGAAAGTCAAAAATGTTGAAAACACATAAATCTGGAACTGAGAAACATTTCCAATTTTGTTAGGAAATACTTTGAAAATTGTCTCAACTCTACATAGACTTTGTACACAACCGCTGTAAAGTAACGTCAGGATACTACATACCTTCCCTAATTGTTTTTCCCAGTAAAGCGAGGATACTACAAACTCTCCTTGAAGGTTCATCCAGATCGAGTTGGCAGCGATGCCAAGGAAGACGCTACCCAAAAGTTCCAGGCACTAGGCAGAATCTACCGTGTACTGAGTGATACAAATCTCAGAGCGCTATATGATGAAACTGGTGAGAGACCAGAGTGTCTTAACCTGGCCTAACCACTCTACACAATCCATCTGCATATTTTGTTTGCATGGGGTCAGGCATACACTGAAAGATTGTGTTTGTCAAGTTAATACCATAGGGTGGTGGGGAAGGTTCCTAGTAATCACTCACAGTCACAGGGGCTTGGATTGATACCCTTAAGTTAACCGTCCCAAATCTGCCAAAATCCATCCCCTAAATTGTTGGATTTTGGCGGAATGCAACAGTTCTACGGTAACTTGTAACAAGGACACGTAAAATCTTGATACTGCGCGCTATAAATGTACGCGTAGAACGTTTGTATCTATACGCGCGGCATTTTTCAAAATGCGCGCGTCGTCTGTTAACGCTAGCGCGTTGCTATGCACGGTGGGCATCAGTGGTCAGCTAGTCTGGTCTCAAAGTATGGGTTATAATAACAACACATATTGAAGAGACAGGGTACCATGCATAAGCTAAAACATGGCCCCTAAACATGAACACAAAACGCTGAAAATATCGCCGAAAGGAAAGTCACAAAATTTTGAGCATTTTGACCATTTGTCTCGTTAAAAAGGTATTTATTAAAGGTGTGAAGACCCAGTTATTACTGCGTGATAATGACCGGGTTGGGGGATGACCGCTGGTAATGGATCGAGCTGAAGGCGAGGTCCATTACTAGCGGTCATCCCCCAACTCGGTCATTATCACGCAGTAATAACCGGGTCTTCGCACTGTTATTACCTATATATAAGACGTGTACTGTGTCTACCATTAGTACCAACATCAACCAACACTTCAGTGGTTCCTTAATTAAGCCTGTGTATTAAAAGAAAATTGACTGATGAATTTTGGCAGATTTGATCCATTACCCAGCAGAGGCAGTAGGTCTATCTCAAGTCAAATGACTCTCCAGGTGTTTTATATTTAGTTTCCCGTGCCATATGAAACAACTGTAAACATTTCTCTTCTCTCAATATTGGGATGTCATCAGTCTATAACAGGTGGATCCTAGCTAAACCAGAATCCATTATACTCGCACGGTGACACACAACAGTGCTTGTAAAGTAGCTTGCCCAAGGATGCAATGTTTAACCAGGAGGTGGATTTTAAATGAAGCATGTACATTGTATCTCAAATTAACCAATAGCCCACACTCATTTTATATGATGAAACAGTCCGGGAACCAGACAAATTACAATTTGCATACCATGCCAACTTGTTTAACCCTTGATATATTTACATATGATTTCACATGTATAATAACAGGAGAAGTGGACGATGAATTAGATACTAAACAATGCAAGGACTGGGCTGACTACTGGCGAATCCTATTTAAAAAGGTTTCTGTCAATGGCATCCGTGAGTTTGAAACAAAATATCAAGGTGAGTTGAAAGAGTACTTAAAACAAAACAATTCTGAACTAAATCGGATGCCGTGTCTAAGGTGTTTTTTCCGGAATTCAAAACAGATGACAGATAAACACGTCATGAGCAAGACTGGAAATATGTAAGCGATCGGCTCGCAGCGAGCATGGCCTGAAAATATCAGGGTGTGCTACCCACAGATGCTGGCCTGAACCCGTCTTGGTTCATTAAAAACACTCCCACGCCTTTGCCGCGTTAATGTCGAAATAATCCCAGTGCGAACTGGTTAACTATATCCTCAGCAGAACTAGTGTAAAATAGTATGTTTAAGAATTTGTTGACACTTGAATGCCCATTTCCAAAGATGCGTCTCCGAGATACATCTTTGGAAATTTCGACCAGCGATTGGTGATTGTGATGGATATTATTAGACAGTTTATGAAATTTTGAATCTTATCATGTACATCATTTTTGCGACTTATTCCTGATTTTGATGTGCTGGGTCAGATATTTTCAGCACTTTTGCTACTTCAAACGATTTTTTATGCACAACTGTATGCACACTTGGTATTACGATCCCTTTAATTAAAGGTTCCAGTGAAGAACTGGATGATCTGAAGGCATCGTATTTAGAGTACGAAGGCGACATGGAGCAAATCCTAGAGAATGTGCTGTGCTGCACCCACGAGGACGAGCCAAGGTTTGCCAAAATCCTCGCCGATCTGATCGACAAAGAAGAATTGCCGGAGTACGAGGCTTTCACAAAGGAGAGCAAGAAACAGAAAACAGGCAGAAGGAAAAAGGTAAGTTGTCGTTAATTTATTTACTTATTTATAAATAAATGAGGCCTTTAGTTTCATCTCAATTTGTCAGTGGTCTGAATGTGTCATATTAGTACTGATTTGAAAATAACAGGCGTGTGAAAAAAGACATAACTGAGTTTTCTTTTTTAACCGTGTGATTTTTCTAGGCGTGTGATTCTGTGATCCAAGCTAGGACTGAACTGGCTTTAAAAAAAAAATATTCATCTTGGTTTACAGTGAAGCCATTTTCTCTTCACCGACTACTTTTGTTCACAATTTAAGAAGTTAAATGTTTGCTGAGGTGTGCGGTACAGCAAGATTCAGGCGTGCAGTCATTTGTACTATGAAGCTTTTAAAGGTGCGATTGAACATCTCAAATTAGAAGGACTGTCATAATGAATAGGTTTCCACATCCTTTCAACAGTTGCAGTTAGGCATGTACCACTGAACAATAATTTTAAAAAAGTCTTGAGTTTTTCCTTTAACTCAAGATGATGAGTGACTTCCTGAAGCAATGCATCATCCTCATTGTGAATTCACAGGCAAAGCAGGAGGCCGAAGAAGCGGAACGCCTCTCCGAGGAACTGGGCCTCGGAAAGGAAAACGGCGAAGATGCCCTAACGGCCATGATCAAACAGCGACAGCAGTCTCGAGGACAACAGATGGATAATTTCATGGCTGGAATGGAGGCTAAGTACTGCAAGCCACAACCAAAGAAGGGCAAGAAGGGGAAAGTAACCAAGAAAAAATGAGCGGCTTGAAAGAAAGACTAGTGAATTCCAATCAGTGATGCGTAGATAAGATGTCTAGTTCCCAGTATCTTTTTTTATGATGCAAGGTACAAAAAGCTCCATTGTCGCCTGTCTTTTAGGGTCAATGTGACTTGCGAAGAACATTTGACATGAAAACGCACCTTGTTCTTTATCCTGATGGCTGAAACACAGTCACATGGGGTTCACTAATATAGGCTAGTGCAAATAATTGTGCATCAAGCCATAACAAGCATGTAATTTCCTGAGTATATAGTGCCCTACCGGGCACTATACTCGACATTTTTGACTGGTTACAGCACCCTCTGGAGGTTCATAAAATAAAAAATGGAGGCATCTGTCGCGGATTTAAAATCTTGATTTACCTATTACTAAGGAAGAAATTTACAAATTAGTTATTTAGAAAGAATAGCAAATGTTGTTTTTTTACATATTATACAGAGGTGTGTTATAAAACATTTGGTTATTTAGAAACATTAGTTATTTAGAAAGATTACCAATTTTGTGTTTTATAAAACATTTGGTAGCGAGTGCACGTGTATGCCCTGTCGGACCTGTGCTTGACCAAAAGAAGGTTCTGTCACACTTCTGGTCAATAAACAGTCCCTTGGGGCACACAGACGTGCACTATTAACCTCATTATTGCTGGTTCATATTTGTACGTATATTCGCATTTTTGTATCACTGTGGAGACATGGCTTTGTTCTCGTGTACAAAATGGTTAGAAAGTCGAGCACGTTTTTCAAAATGCTCCCATTTTAACCATAATTTTTTTCCTGGGTTGAAATTTCGACCCAATATACCCTATATTATACCCTAACCCAAACACTAACCCTAACCCACATCCCAATCCTAGTTTTTGAGTAATTTAAGTAAAATCCAAAAATCTAATTCGTGAAATTCCCAATGGAGACCTATTCATCTATAGAAATTTACCCTCCGGAGACGTTTTGTCTCCATTGTACACATTGTGTTCATGTCTCCAGAGGGTACCGTATTTCGGAACACTAGTACATATACATACACATGTACATACTTTAACCAACTTTTGATTTCCATACGAAGTAGATCACACATTTCATTTATTTCCTTTATTATTTCTCAGGTGAACAACAAAATACAATACATAAGTACAGGGTACAGGGCGAGAAGAATTGCCAAAAAGCGAAACTAATTACTATCTGGTGGCTCTCCCATAATGCCAACAGTTACAGCGACAGGCAAAAATAGTGATCATTGTACAAGTTTTTTGTTTTTGTTTTTTTAAACAATAATAAGATCCTTAAAGTACAGCAAAACAGAAGAAGGTTTGACAATTGAATGTGTATTAATAAATAAATATTAGGCCTCCCACTTTTCACATTTTACACATGGGATGAGAGAGAAAATCTCATCGAAACTTGGCATGTAATGCAAGATTCATAATTGTTTTATATGTTTTATAATAAAGGGCTTTCATTGCCGTTTAAAAAGGAATTGGATGTCAAATGTTACCAACCATTGTTTTTTTGCATATTGCGTTCACGCAACAAATAAGCGATGTGATTGTGACCACTTTGTGTAAAGTAAAATAAAGTATCAAAATTATATGACTGGTACAATTAATGATCCTGGCATTTGTATTTGTTTTTGTGTGTCTTATTAAATTATTGAGGTAGGAAACACCATTGGTAAATGCATGAATTATCAGGAATGGGTGGATTTGGGAGGTTGTATTGTAAATATCGTTTAACTGACCTGTCCGAAGTTTTACAATCATGGATGCTGAAAAAGCAAGAAAAATGGCGTTTGTTTTCAACCGGCGTCGGGCAGTGGTTCTTATGTTTCTTGTTTTTTTCGCGATCGCAATTTTTGTTAATTAAAATCTTATCGGAACAATATAGGATATCTAGCGCAATTATTCACTTTCAAATAAGTAAGATATTTTGGTAGTAAGATTTTTCGAAATGTTGTGGACAACAGTAAGATTTATGGCTAGGATCAGAATTATAAGCGCATCTGCCACTATAATTATAAAAAAAACACGTTATGGTGGCTTAGCAAAATAAGAAGGTATGTTTTATACCACCAAACATCTCGGTTTAAATTGGTCCTAAATACAGATACTTTTGTTGGAGATTATTTTATGCTCCCATTACTATAATTAACTACCCCTTCACCGCCATTCTTTCCCTTTTCTTTTTAAACTTGTGCTGGCAAATTTCAACCTGTTTAGCTAGACAATGTTGAGCGCCATTATGCGGTGATGCAGTGCAATGGATTGCGAAATGTAACGGCTGTTACGAAGGCTAGTAAAAACTGTTGACCAATCGCAACACGGGATGGCGCGAAATGAGGTCATCTGTATTTGGGTTGCTTGATTTTCACCAACCTACTCCCTCTGATTTAGAGATCAAACAAGTTGAAAAAATGAATTGTTTTATTGATGACAAACAATTCAGAGCTTATATACGTAATATATAGAAGCGAATAGTATTGTGAAGTTAGCTTGCGTACTTAAACCAAATGTTGGTACTCGTCACGCCTCATCTTGGCGTTAATTGCTATACTAATTAAAGTGGTGAGCCTCTGTAAATTGCCAAGCGTGGCTGTGTTTTGGTCACTTTAAAATGTCACACCTACTCCCCAGAAAAGCTACAGTTGTAGGGGTTATTTTACTTTAAGTAAACATATCTGCTGTGTTGAATCAGATTTAAAATACTAATTCTTAAAATGTAAACTTGATTAGATGTATTTGTTTTTACTTTGTCATGTAATCGGACACAAATTGAAATCGTTTTCTCTTGTCCCACACGTTATAGAAATCTAAACGAATAGCTTGCGTGTGTGCAATTAAATAGGGCGTACGCGCGACGTCATCACTTGACAATTTTTTGTAAAGCTGGGCTGCTGGGTGGATAAACGTTAATTTTTGTTCCCTAATTTTATGTTTTTGTAGACGTCGGAACGCCAAACGATCGATTAAAGTAATGGTAAGTGGTTCAATAGCGTTATAATCTACATGTATTGACACTCGAGAAAGTTTCTATTGTTTTATTTTAAGTAGATTTTCAAACTAGAAATTGGGGGTTTTGAATTTGAGGCAGCCAGTGCCGCGCCTGCGAGAAATTTGTATGTAAAGTAAGTAAACACTACAGTAACAATAACGTTTGATCCTGACTGACCTTGACATTGTCCTTGGCCTTGTGAAGGAAGGTGCTTTTTGGAACTTATACCGTGAACTAACCGGCTTTGGTTAAATATTTTCTGACACAGTTCATATTTGTTCTGACCTGTTCGAAGTTTTACAATCATAGATGCCGAGAAAAGCAAGAAAAACGACATTCATTTTCAACCAGCGTCGGGCAGTGCCAGTGGTTTTTAATTTAATTTTTTGGAACAGGCAAAGCGACTTTAACTTAATGTTAGGCATAACGTTACTGAATAATGGGCTATAGTACCAAAAAGAGTAACATTAATAGACACCCATAGGCATAAATTTAGGCCCTTACTGCTATAATGATGGAATACAGAGGTAGAAATAAGATAAAGTAAATTCAGATTATGTTAAGCCTCAAACATCATCTTTATATTAGGCCTAATTAATTCCTTTTGTCAACCTCATTCCTTTAGCTCGAAGGCTATTAGGTCTAAACTTGGAATAGACCCAAGGCCCTGCTTTTTGTTATCAAGTTAATTATTTTGCTTTCATTGCTTTTGTAATTTTGTTCTAGTTTCACACAACATGCTTCACAGGTGAATCACAAGTTAGGCTGAATAGAATGCCTCTGCTTGTACCCATTTACTTAATATGTCATTTTTATACCACTGGCCCAGTATATGATGAATCTACTTTCCATCACCCATGCATCATTTGTAATTCCAGGAACATAGTCAGGAGAGTCGGGGCCATTATTGGATCCAGCAGAAGCAGCAACAAGCACATGACATCTACCAAGGCAACAGCCAAGTGCAGATGGATTGCCATAGGGAAGTGGGGGAGCCTCCCATGGACAATTTGCTTGACAGATCAGGTTTGTTTGATGAGCTTGTGTGCCAGATCTTGGATGAGAGCCAGCCCAATAAAGAGACAGAAGGGGCCGCTCTTAACGGGCGGGTGAACCAACAACCTAAAGATGAGGTCATCCGGGACAAGTGAGTTACATATTTACCAACTCAAATAATCCTTGATTTTAGAATGAAAAGGTTATTATGTGTTGTTGACCTGATACTGCAAAGGTGGGTTTCACTAAATGGATCAACACTAATTGTATAACTAGTACTTATAATTGTGCTTGTAAATAAATAGAAATTCAGAAGCCACAGATTATATAAAAAAAAAAAAAAAATTATTGTGTCCCTTATCTTTTTTTAAACAAGTTTTCAAGGTCTACAGATGCCCTCCCCATCTGAAATGCCTCCTCTCTGGGCTAAAAGCAATGAGATGGTGCATGAAACCACAAGGCATCCAAAGTTTCCTCCTGGTGAGTCACCGTTAATTCCTGCAATATTTCAACAGAATCAAATGGGGGATCCATTCTGTTATGTTCTTTTTATGCCAGTGACAGATACCTCTTGTCATACATTCCTTAAAATGTTTACAAATTTAATTGAATCATTATGGTATAGTGATGAATTAAGTATAAACATTGCATAACTTTTACAAGTACTGTTACCAATTGTTACCACCAATTGAAAATAGAGTAAAGCTCTTAATTAGCTAAAAAACAAGTTGTTTTTTGGAAATAATTGGAATGACAATGTTTTTTTCAAGCAGGTTCTTTAAATTGTATACCTGAAAACAAGGTGTGGGCTGCCACTACCAAAGCCATGTTCTCGTGTAAAATTAAACAGCTAGAATTTGTAAAATTGAACATTTCATTCTTGATTATTTTCTTTTTTAGAATAATGAGTCTCCTATTTTTGATTTCAGGAATCACAGAGAGGCCGATAAATCCTGCCTCTCTGGAATTGGTTCATCCTGTTCAGGGTGGTATTCCAGCACCGACTGCTGGGGTCGGAGAGCAGTTGATGGGTAGTGGTAATTCCAATGAAACAAAAGGCTTGCCGGAATATCTCCATCCGAGTCAGCTCATGATGAGAGGGGATCAGGCTCAATATTTCACTGGGAATTTTCCCAGCAGGCCCAAGCCCGGCAATTTGCCAAGCTCTGGAGGGGACTGTGTAGAGATGCCACCCTCAATGAGTCAGTTTGGGCAACAAGCCCTAAGGAACACGAACCAGAGAAACCATGGTCTGCTTTTTCAGGGCCGCAGGGGTTCACCAGTCCCAGAAGATCCCCATCAGTACTTCAGGCAGAGAGCAGCGGCACAGCAGGCGCAGTCCAGGGAGCAGTTTCCAAGACAGGCTAGGATGGCACCACCATTTCCAAACAGCAATCAACAGCAAGCAGTCCATGCCCCCTTTGGACCACATGTGAATCATCTCAGGACCCAACTGATGCAGGCGAACAATTGGGCAGACATCAACAAGTTTGTGGCAAACAAGGGAAACTTGAATATTCGATCTGGCAGCATGGCATTTAATCAAAACCAATTCCCAGGCAATATAAAAGCTGGAAATTCAGCCTATGGTCAAAATAGGCTGCCTAATTACCAGTTTCCCCACCAAAACATGCCATCACCACAGGCAATTCAAGTAACCAACCAGAGTCAAGGAACATTTCAGCCAAGAAATCAGAATATTGGCTTAAATAGCCAGTACCAGCACATGCATTTTCCTTCGAGGCCAGATGTTTACAACCCAAACATGGCAGCCTGGCCACAAGGGCCACAGAATGACAATCAGACCTACTTGAGCCAGTTACATGTTCAGCTGGAATCCTGCTACTATCAGTTCTATAGTATGGAAAAGGAAAGGAAAAAGGTAAGTTTAATTGAAACAGCTATTTAAAAATGTGAACTTGTTTTTGTTCAGCTTCAAATACAAGTTATTTAATTGTTGTACTTTGTTTCCATGAACCAATTGCTACCCGATATCACCCCTTCCAGGAGAATCCAAGACATTCAAAACCCCTGGGTCCTTGAGACAAATTAATTATATTTACCTGCTCTATCCACTCACGAGTATATACAAAAAATATATATTCACTAACATAAGCTGGGATTATAGACTAGCTCGATCCCATCCAGGGGAAAAGATACACTAGGCGAGGGCATGATGTGATTTTGCATTCAAAGCGGAAACCATCCTTAGCAGGATGTGATTTCAACAAAAGATTTTAAAATTCACATTTAAATGCTCCAAATTCACCTCCTCAGTCCAAATTCACATCCTGGGTTAAGTGGGAGGTAATCCAGTGTATGGGAAATGATACATTCTCAGTCATTTAACCCCCCCTCCCCCACAAAACAAAAGTGCCAAAACAAATGGCTGCTTTTTAAAGGCAAGACTGTATTCTATTTCTCAACCTTTTATCTCCTATCTAAACGAAAATGTATCATTCTTTGGTTTGAGGTTTATTTTTATTTTGTTAATTTTAATGTGCAGACTGAAATTGAGTTGTCGCGGCTCAATCCAGGTAGACGAATATCCAGTGCCAACACCATTCAAACACCCCAGATGCCAGAAAATCCCACCAGCCTGGACAGGATGATTGTGGATTTCTACAAAGAGCACAGCAGAGTAAGCAACATACTTGTTAAAAACTGTTTTAACATTTCCACCAGTTTAGCTATTCTGGATTATGGTGGACTTCAAGTTGGGGATCAGGTTGGCAGGGTCTTTCCTCGCCTAATTCCACTGCTGTTACCCGGGTTTGAATCCCGCCTTGGGAAATGTGTGGATTGGGTTATAAGTTCCTGCCTGTTTTTCCTCAGAATTTTCTTCTGTTTTTTTTCTCCTACCTCTCAACTGTACCTTTTTCTCATTGTCTTCTCTCTGCAGGTTTCTTCAGGCTTGCGAGCTACCACTACAGGAAAGGGCAAGATGTGATTTTGCAACCAAAGCGGACACAGTAGGATGTGATTTTGACAAACGATTTTCAAAATCACATCCAAATGCTCCAAATTCACATCCTCAGTCCAAATTCACATTCTTGGTTAAGTGGATGTGAATCCAGTGGATGTGAATCCAGTGGATGTGAATCCAGTGGATGTGAATTTTAATCTTAACGAGTTAACCGAGGATTTGAATTTGGAGCATTTGGATGTGATTTTGGAAATCTTTTGTTGAAATCACATCCTGCTAATTATTAGTAGGACCGTGTCCGCTTTTAATGCAAAATCACATCATGCCCTTTTCTAGTGTGCGAAGTTTGGATATCTTTAACTAATTTATGCCATCCTATAATACCCTCTCCATTCGCAGGTGTACACACTCATGAGCAAGATTGGTGGTCTCTGTGTTGAGGCACTGCATCCTAGCATCGATACCTGTCTGGATAGCTGGGTGGAAACCATTCAAGAGGCAGGACTCAAGCGCAGAGAGGAAATTCGACATGCACAAGATGGCAATGCAGATGTGTCAGAACAAAGAGGTTTGGCCGTAACAGTAATTCACATGTCCCCCCTCTTTTCTCAACTATTTGGATTCTAATTCTTCAACAAAATTGATTTAGTATATAAAAGTAACTGCTTTTTCAAAGAATTTAGGTGGAATATCTAGATTTTGCCAAGAGTAACCCCGGAGTGAGAAAAATCTACAAGTTATACCGAGGTGCACAGTTTACCGTTTGTTTGAGTAACATATTTGAACCCGGTGAAGTGCCAAATCATTACAAAAACTCTCCAAATCCATTCAACTCGAACATATATTTTAAAAATATTGGATCACGTAAAGATATCAAAATTATTAACAATCACAGGCAGAAAATTAAACTTGTTGTTGATCAGATATGTTACACGTGCATTAGTTTCATGATATGCCATAAATGGGGGAACATTGGTTGGTTTTTGACATATATAATAATGCATATTACTTACAAATAAAACCACTCCATCAGTTTCTGCCTTGCATTATTTTAAACAGGAGACTACTCTATTCCTTCGTGTTGAATAACAAATACTCTATAGGGTGCCTTACCCTTCAAAGGGGTGACAAAGTTACCCAGCGGTTTGGGGAAACTTTGGCAGGCCTTAATCGTTCTTATTAGCCATAAAATCAAATTGTTTACTTTTAAAGTACTTTTAAAGTAAAAGTAATTTCCTAAAAAATGATTTTTGTTGTTGTACTGTTATTCGGATGTTATTATTTTCTCATGAGTTCTCACTACACCCTCATAATAATGTTAAAGACATTACATTATTTTTCCACCCAAAATAACCCAAAAATGAATAGCTCCAGTTATACAAATGTTGTGGACTTTTTATTCGAAAATGTCGACCTGCCAAAGTTACCCCCTGTGTGCCAATGTTACCCCGGTTTACAGTATTGTCTAAAAATTGCTTGATCATCTAATTATTGCTAGATTTCTTTTCGGTGCAGGATACATCCTTGTGGCTGTGATCGAGAAGTTGGCCAAAGCAACTCGCAGCATCCGCACTGCCCTGTGGTGTGCTCTGCAGATGTCCAAGGAAAACAGGGTGTCTCAGAACGATGACGGTTCGTCAATCGTCACATAGAAATTGTGAGCAATCCCTAATGATTAAGAATTTAAATTTAGAACCGTTTTGCAGAAAGTATTTGAAATGGACTTCAGGTCAATTTTATACATTTGACTAAATTTTCATTTTATACATTTCTGACCGACAACCTTATACATTTGTAACCACTGCAACAAGGCTACTAATTGTGCCATTATTCGTAATTACCTCATTTGCATAATTTTTTTCATAATTTGTGGCTTCGTATGATCTTTGTTTAAAATTGCAACTCCTAGAATAGTTGGTGAAAATGGTTTATAAGATCACCATGTTTTTTAACATTAGAATGAATTAAACTCCTGAAAGGGCTACATTTTACTGACAGTTTGTAATTACTCGTTCAAGATACTTCCGATAAATGTTGAATTATACTGTAGTGAGTAAATTTTATCATTAAACGTTACCCATATTTCTCGAATTTAAAATAACCTTTAGTTTTGCAACAGTAACAATTGAAAACTTGAAAGAAATAAATTAAAATTAATAATAGTATTAGTTGTATTTTTTATGCAGTGCGCAAAAGATTGTAAATCTAAATGCTTCTAAATGTTAAACCAATCTTTGATATTTTCTATTGGACAAAATTTAATTTATTCCTTAAGTTTTGTTTGGAAATTTTACCTTAATTAAGAGCATAAGTGCCTATTTATTGTTGGTCGATTCCGACAGTGTTATGTTTCAAATTGCACATTCTTAAATCAGTGAAAATAAATCTTGATTTTTGTTGACTTTAGTAAAACTAGTAAAACTTTAGTAAAAATGTATTAACAAACAAATAAACTACAAGAAAAAAAATTTAGAAAAAAAAGAAATCACTTGCAATGAAAAAGAAGAAGATGAATTTTAGGTGAAGAAAAACATTATAACAATAGGCCTATTCTTGTGTTTTTTAATTGTAGATTATAAGATTTAAAATATTTTATTGAAATACACAATTCTGAAAAAAATAAAAAGACAATATTCAACAACAGAGCTAGCGTTCCACTAATGTAAAGAAACATGCCTTTGAATTTCAATCATGTTTTTAAAGTAAATTTGCCGTAGGGGAAAAAACACTTCCTATTTATTTATAACTTCGAGCCAAGATTCTTAATCTTTCTTGTCCTTGTAATTACAATTTATGGATTTGGATTTAGTCCACATTTTATCGTTGGGTTTTCGGTTTCTTATTATTACTTTGAATTATACCTGTAAATTTACATTGAAAATGTTTCAAACTATCGAATTTATCCAATAGTTTTTTATCCTTGAAGTGAAATGAACTTACGATCGGAAAAATAATCAAAACAAGTTGTTAAACGTGAAACTTTTAAATTTCACGTATTCCTCAAGGAAATAGTGGCTAGGTAAACTTGAATCAAAGAACGTTATAAGAAACTTTGTTTATTCCAGGATAGACTCTTGCGTGATTATAGTTATTGTATACCAGTAATGGTAGATGTTTCATGATACAATCAAGACAAAAGTAACAGTTTAATGTTTGATAATCGTTGAAGGGTTGTGCTCAATTATTCCTTCTAGTAGCATTTATTTTCAACTCATTGTTGCCACGTTACAATAAAAATGATGTTTTCAAACGAACTATATGTATTCTTTCCTGTGAGTTTGTGATTTGTTTCTGTCAGCTTGCATAAAGGACATTATATTCTTCATCAACAAGAACCCCAAAATATATATACACAAATAACAATTTATAAAACCGAATTAAAAATGTAAACATTTCACGACACTAAAACTAAAAGATGCAAATTTTTTTTGTGTTAGATTCCAAAAGGTGATACAAGTCGTAAAATATTAAAATAGAGTTATGTACATTGTTAGAAAGTCAGAGATATAAACTTTCATTTAGTACATATTACAGCTCCATATCCCCTCTAATTTAGTATATTAATAGCTTCCATGAAATTAAGACAATACACTCTTAAAAGGGATTGTATTTATTGAAATCCAGCATTTTGTTAAATAAATCCGAAACCGTTTGGATATTACAAATATTAAAGATATTAAAGACAATCGACAAAACGAAATCATCCTCTAAACTTTAACAGGCCAAATTAGCGCGACTTACCCGCTCCACAAAAGGAGATATAAATATACGTGTATTATCTTTTCGTATCGTGGAGCGGGTCACATATAAACACGAAAACTAGTATACAAATATTGACTGCTTTGAGTGGTATAGTAAAACTAGCCTCCCGAGGTGATCCATGGAGCATCCTATTTTCCCGAGGCGAAGCCGAGGGAAAATAGAATGCTCCATGGATATCACCGAGGGAGGCTAGTTTTACTATACCGCGAAATAAAGCAGTCAATATCAGATTCTGCACAATTTAAGCTTCCTGAAAGTATAGTAATGACAAAAAATCTCCGAATTATACGTCTCTCGATCATACGTGTACTTTGTTGCCTTGATGAACGGATGCGAAGGTGATAGAGCAATGTTTACGCAATGCACCGAAACACACGTCTGGGTTTCAGTCACGCTTTCGTTGCTATGCGCATAGTTCGTGTGTTGCTATGCGCATAGTCCTTTTTGCGTGGTATAGTCTTTTTGGATAGCGCAAGTAAAAAATAGTAAAAATAGCAAGTGACACGTGCCGCGCTCTCGGCCAATCAAGACACAGAATCTGTGAGTGAGGTGTTAAAATATAAAACCGTCGGACCTAAGTCGCAGATATTGACTTTGATTCAACCCGCCCCGCTCATTTGCACTACAGTTAACCTTTAAATAAAATGCTCTGATCAACTTACGTTAATTGTTTAGAAGAAGAAAACAAAAGAGCGAGAGTTCCAGAATACGAAATCAATTTTCATACAAGCTATCTCTCCGTATCAGAAAAGGAGAATTCGTGGGAGGTTTGGTTCAAACCTCATTAGTTGCAACACGTTCCTTTCAATTCATTGTCGATTTATTTGCTTTAAAAGGGTTAGTTTGTACGTACAGCACGTAAATGTTAATAAGAACCAGAAAGACACTACATGGCATGTAGACAAACATTTAAACTACGCCATGCCGATACCAAGCCCGAATACGAGGATACTATAGAGGATTTTCTGAATGCGAGATTATTTAGCATGGGCTAGAAGATACACCAACACGTGGAAACAAAAGTACTGAATTATTATGAAATATCTTACTTGACTGTAAATGGATAACATCAAGCATCATGCGGCACCTGGAATGGTGTGCTGCTATTTGTTTTTTTAAGTGGATTTTTTTTCAAATCAATACCAACGTTGATCGGCCAACCATCGTTCGAAAAACCCGTCTATTTTTAAATAATGCCTCAAATTTACCAAATTATTTGAGATAGTACACTTTTTGGGGCGATCGGTTACACAATGATTGTGAGTAGGTGCAAGCCAGCTAGTCTGTTCTCTTTAAATGATAATTTCCTGGCGTCTATAAATTGCTCTGTTTCGTCTGAAGTATAGGGTCAGGGAAACATAATACGAGCACTTGTTTTCCTTGCTTTCTCCATCATCTATGAACACAAAATGTACGTTAAACAGGTCAGTGTAACAACATTATACTGGCGAGTACCCTAATCAATCCATTTCTGACAATTACAGCAAAAACCCGTTTATATAAAACCCTGAGTACTAGAACCAGGTTCTACTCTAAGCGAGGCCTGTCACGTTTGCCTGCTACACTCCGAAATTCACCTAAGGCGCCAGCCGTGCGCCAAAGAGCAAATGTGACCCAAACCTTCGAAATGATTCTTAAGGACAAGTTTTCAGTTATTTTATTTTCACATGCAGTAGGGAGCACATCATTGCTATTCATATTGGTATATCACTGAGGGTGGCATCTTATACAAATGTTATTTTGGGCGAAAGGGTTGACTGTTTCTATTGTGTGGGATAATGTTAAAAGGTTTATAACTTAAAAGTAGTTCTGGTGAGTTGCGACTCATTTTGTAGAGTTGGGTCACAAATAAGCACCAACTTTCCAGCATAAATGACCATCAATAATTGTCAGATCACACACCCACATTGTTATCGCTTTTTCGCTAATCATCATCACCAGTTCTTAATGTTTAGGAGGATCGTGCATTCGTGTTCGGATCGTCTGCCCTCGAGTCATTTCTGGTGTGCGTAGGCATGTTTTACCACGCATCGCTGCTATAAATGATCGCGAGCGGCGTTTGGCCCTTCCGGCATTGCACGGCACTGGCAATGTACTTCGTGCCATTGCGCCCCGGGCAAATCTCTCGTCAGCTTTAAGTGTGCACTCATAGCTGCGAATTGCAAATATCTACAGCTATTAACTACATTGGACAGAGAACGCGGTACAACATCAAAAGGCAAGTGGTAATTAGCCTTGAAAAACGCTTAGTTGAATCGGGTTCTCAGCTAAATATTCTGTCAACAAATTTGGTAAAAGATTGGAAATGGGGAAGAGGAACTTAAATAAAGGTTAATTATTACTTCTCGAGGGTGTCCAAAAAGGGAACCCACAAACAAAGGGATAATACAAAAAACTTGATGAGCATAATTATAGTTATAAACTCTGGGTTAGAAACTTTCCTTTGATACCTTGGTTGACTTTTGATTATGCATCACTTGATGCTATACATGCACACTTTTTTCTGATCGTGTTTACAGTTTACCCAAAGTGTCCCAAGAAGTTTTGATAACATATTTTCAAAACAGTAAAGCATGACTAGACGTGTGCATTAATAATTAATAGAAAGCTTACGACCCATAATAATGGTCACGAAGCCCACAGTTTGTTCATAATCGCTGTGTTTGTGAATTGTTTAATACCTTTTGGGGACACGTATTATTCATCAGAAATGACTTTTTAATTTTAATTAACTTTTGGTCATTTCTATCCGCAAGTTCCAAAAATGAAGATTTTACCCGACTTCTAATTTAATAATGGCCGACTTGCAGATCGATGATTTAAAATTTGTGATTAAAAATACCTGTATGTTTTATGCAACATTTACAAAATATTGAAAATGAGACTAGAATGCTAAAATAGTCTGGCACTATCCCGTTAAATAGTTCAGAATGTATAAAATACATTCAGGGAACACGACTAAAATGGCTTCCTCGTGAATAAGATTCATTTGTCTACTGCCGGCTTGTTAAATACAACACTGCCCTCTTGTGAATTTTACTTGACTATGTTGCCCCTCTGTCAGCTTCTTTGTGCTTTTTTGTGTAGCAACATATTGAATAAGTATACGCTTTGAATAAATTGAATTGTGGGGAAAATCCGGAAAATGCTATATTGTTTAAACTACGAGAGTGCAGTTTCTGTTCATGACCATTGCGATAGAAAAGGTATAGAAAATACATTGTTTGACCACAAAGAAAATATGAATTTCTACATTTTACTATGGTAAACTATATGGTTTATTTGCGTTTCTTTGATAATTGGATGCATCACTGTACACTGAATTGGTGAACCGTTTGTCCCCAAAACTTGGAAGATGAGCAACATTCTCAGTTTATTAGGTGTACCCCTAGTTACTGAAGAGACATAACGGGAGAGAAGTCCTCAAGTGCCACGAAAGAGGAAGTGTTTATAACAAAACAAATTAAGTTTGAAAAGAACATAAATTATGTTGGGATGAACTCATGATACCTTAAAGGTATATAGGACACACCATTTGCATATATCGACACATTTTACTACCGAATTATTAAGAAATATCTTAATTATGGGAAAGTAAATAATGATTGTAGGCATCTAGCAAAATGATTGCTGTAATTGTTACGAAAAATCGAATTTTATTAAAAAAATCACGATCGCCGGATGACGATCGCGAAAAACAAGAACATAAGAACAACTTCCCGACGCCGGTTGAAAACGAACGCCGTTTTTCTTGCTTACCTCGGCATTCATGATTGTAAAACTCCGGACAGGTCAGTTAAACGATATTTACTATAAAATACAACCACTCAAATTCACCCATTCATGATTATTCAAGCAATTACCAATGGTGAATCCTACCTTTAAAACGTCATCTAAAATACTACTTGAGTAAGCTATATTATGCAGTACTCTTACTATATTGGCATAATACGAATTGTGTAGGATTTTGTAGTACATAGGATAGTGGACCTCCAAATAAATGCCTATAGGCCGTTAGAGTAGATAAACTCTACGAACCGTTAATTGTGTGCGCGGTTCGTTTACCACTTTTCTTCGTGTTTCGTGTCAAAGCAGAAAATAGCGCGCTCGTGTACAGTGCGCGTTGGAAGACAGACCACCGATCGAGGAAAGTTCGCGCACATCTCGTAGCGCTGCCACATTGTGTTTAATACAAGAGTACAGCGCTGTGTGTTTGTTTTCGTTTACTGTACAGCAATCTACGCGAAGCTACCTGGTGCGCACGTACTTTTGAGCGAAAAGAACAACCTAAGAAACTATCTCAGAAGCGAAAAGCATCTAACAGACGACACTACGAAATCGCGTTTCCGCGAGGGAGACATTTTGGTGTTTGAAGAGCGTGAACTGTGAATCAAACGACAGACTAGGACTCGGGTTAAACGGTCGAATTCCGTTTGTAAACGCTCAAGGTAAGTTGAATGTAAAAAGATAAAAGCCATTTGTGTTTTCATTGAAACCCTGTTCTGATGGTACCTGATTTCAACGAATCATGCACTCTCTACCATTGTGAATTTGATTTCAACGAATCACGAACTCTCTACCATTGTGTATTTTCCTTGTAAAACCATATTTTGCAAACATGCACGCGTGGGTAAAAATCGGTTGGAACTTGAGGGGAAACAAAGAAGTGGGCGAGGGTTGAGGATTGCTTTTCGTGGAAATGAAATTAATGTATAACAAAATCATTTATTGCCTATTTGTTGTAGCCACGCAATTGTTGGTCAATGATTTAGACAAGGTTCTATAGGCTGGTAGGGTTTAATTTGCAGGGTTTTATTTTTAAGTGAAACGCCATTCACGTTGTGGTACAGCCTTTACAGTATAACACTGTAGCCCGTTTGCATTTTGGAATACAAGATATTTTGGAATATTTCAAGAGGCATTAAATGTAGTATACACAATTTGCTTGTGTTGTCAAAGTAATTTTCAAAAATCGATGGGTAAGGGGATTTATAATTATAGAATATATTGTGACGCCGACCCGTGTAAAGTTTTGTGTTCATAGAAGCTGAGAAAATAAATAAATAAAAGTGCTGTTCTTGCAGTCTGGTTCATTTACTTCCTTCGGATAAATTCAATAAATTGGGGGCAGTGTTTAAAAATAGCCAAACGATTGCCAGCCGGCAATCTTTTAAAATTGATACAAAATTTAACTTTTCTTGAAAACCACATCACATCCGGCGCCGTGATTTCATAGGATGCTTGGGACTGCATTGTATTAAGTATAAGGTATTTTATAATAATTCAGTAGTGTTTTGTTTTATGTTTGCAACTACTACCTTTAAGTTTAAACCCCAAGATAATGTTGTACCAAAGGTTTTACAAGTTTCATGACCGTATTTACCACAAAATGCCAAACCGACTTTGGTATTCTGCTTTCGATTGTTTCGCGCTGTTTATAGGGTCGTGGTACTTTCTTTGGAAACAAAATGTATCGTTATATAGATGTAGATAGATGTATACCAATTACTATATACGCATTTACCATAGTGGTTAGTCGAGCAATACATATAATAAACAATCGAACCGATTCGGTTATTTTTTCTGTGGTCAAAATTAAAAAGAGAAGAAATTACTTTTTCAAAAAGAAGCAATTTTTCCAACGTTCTCTTAAAGAAATGCCGGTGTTTTTGTTTTCTTCAAATTAAGTTAACATTTTGCAATTGGAACTATAAGCTGCAGGCCACGTGCAGCGATCTACTTTAATAGTTGCCCTGTATTGCGGGTAATGACGGCCTGAGCACCTGATGTCGAAACATATTGCACTAAAATGGTCATTGTTATATAAGGCCAAGTGTTTCTCCTACCCATTCGTTCGATTTCTCCCGCATGCACGCACGGGTTTATAGAAATCCTTACCATTTGAACACTTCGCAATACTCCCACTTTTCCTCTTAACAAAAAATGTGCCTCTGGTAATAAAACCCCTCCTCTTGTCTGCATGTCCTTCTTCTAAACGCCAGCTTGCCCAACTACGTTAATGTTCGATCCCAAACTCATTCCAAAAATTCAATTATCAAATCGCTTTCTCCCCTTCCCCCTCCCCCCTCTTCTTCAAATTTAGAAACCGACAAGGACGTCTTCTAAGGCCAAGGCACTTTATCGATCCGGGAGATAATTTAAGATAATTATAAACCTTAGTAGTTGAACACGTATACGTATGCTGTAAACCTCATTGCGCGTTGAGGAGCGTGGTATCATGTACATGTACCTCAAAATGACGAAATTGATTGGACGTGCCGGCGATTTGCATGCATTTGGCCATCAAGATATTATCGAGTGGTTCTCTATACACTCACTCATTACATCATCCTCTCCCATGTGGGTGGTTTCATCGACGTGGGTGCCAATGAATAATTATACCCCTCTTTACATTCTGATATTTGTTTCCCTAGTGTTTCATACAAATGGTTTTAGTTGCTCAATTTCAAGTTGGCCTACTGTACCTAAATTTCCGGTAGAAAAGGATAAGGCATCTGACTAATTTCCTAACAGTATTGTGTCCTATTAGCTCACAGTTTCACGTGTAAAACGAACACCAAAGCTGTGACATATTACAAAAAAATACATTTAAAAATTAACACATCACATTGAGCATGACAATTTACCACACAAATAGCAAGTAAACTAATCGGTGTCCCCTTTAATACACGTGAAAACCGTGAATGGGTTTTGACACGATATTTTGGCATTTCTGGAGCTACAATTGATATCTTTAGGTTTAAAGGTAGTATACACCTTTTGCAGATATCGAAAATATTTACTAGCGAATTATTAAGAAATATCTTACTCATTTGAAAGAAAATAACGATTCTAGGCATCCAGCAAAATGATTGCGCTAGATATCCTGTAATTATTCTGAAAAAATAACATTTTATAAACAAACATTCGCGATCGCCGGACGGCGATCGCGAAAAAACAAAGATAACATAAGAATAACTGCCCAATGTCGGTTGAAAACAAACGCTGTTTTTCGTGCTTTTCTCGGCATCCATGATAGTAAAACTTCGGACAGGTCAGTTAAATGATATTTACTATAAAATACAACCCCCCAAATCTACCTATTAATGATAAATCAAGCAATTACCAATGGTGTATACTACCTTTAAATTGAACATTATTAATAAATCCTCCTCAATCAATTTTTCCATTTTGGCTCACATTGCCACAAGTTGGACCTGTTTATGGAATAACCCGTAATGCTTTGACGTTGATACATATATATCAAGATATGTTGTATTATTGTCGATTGGTGTTAATATATATTCATTGGTAGATCGCAAGCGCAGTCACCGTCAGAGCCTTATTTCACCCTATGAGCACTCCATTATAATTACTCTGTAAAGATGGCTTGGGAAAAAGTTCATTGGACTGCATATGAGACTAGGAACTGTTGATATACCAACGTGCCAAGCCAATACCCCTTATGTTACCCAACAGGCCCTTCATCTAGAGCCCATTGGGCAGAATTAAAGTACAATTAACTAAATGTGTTCATTATAGTCTCACATTGAAAATAAAACTGAAATTCATTTCCCTCCTTACTCAAATAAAGGGCATGCTGGCTCCATCCCGACAAAAAAAATATAGGCCTTTGTGCGAGTTATGGAATAACAGAAGGGCAAAATAATTGTGCCGCCTTCATTGAAAAGGAAATGAAATTTTGCCATTTGAGGATTTGATGCATGATACGATTCATCGAGGGTAACGCGACGTATACCCAAATGCAGTGTTTTGTTTTAAAGGCACGGTGATCGGCCAAAGGCTAGGCCACCACGCACGGGCATTCAGAATGTCCATGGAAAGGGCATGATGCGATTTTGCATTCAAAGCGGACACGGACACGGACACCCCGTAATGTCAACAACAGATTTCAAAAATCACATCCAAATGTTCCAAATTCACATCCTCAGTCTAAATTCACATCATGGGTCAAGTCGTTAAGATCGTAAATTCACATCCACTGGATTCACGTCCACTTAAACCCAGTGTGTGAATTTGGACTGAGGATGTGTATTTGGAGCATTTGGATGTGATTTTGGAAATCTTTTGTTGAAATCATATTCTGCTAAGGACCGTGTCCGCTTTGAATGCAAAATCATGCCCTTTCCCAGTGTTTAAGAATGTTGTGGTTATAAATTGAAACAGGGCACACAGTCTTGTTTTAGTTCTGAGTTTGATAATGACCATTGCACAATTTCTTTCATGCATAAGGTTTATACCGAATATACCACTTGGAAGGGTGTAGTCCTTGGTAACTCTTTATGTCTATACTGTAGCGACTTTATTGTTTAATTTGTTCACACACCTTTTTAGCCCCGGAACTTCTCCAATTATTCTTTCTGCATGCGTCATTTTGTTGTCATTCTGTGGACAACCTCAGTCATGTCAGTATAGTATACTGTGCCATACAATTAAGTTCAATTTATGAGTGAAAGGGGATGAAGACTTTCGAGACATTTCAATTACAGAAGTGGTCTAAGAGAGTCGCAGTGAAGATTCCCCTGATCCTACAGGTGTGACACAGATTCACCACCTTAATTCACGATGTGGTCTAGGCGAGAATCAAGCCCGAGTCACCACAGTTGAGAGAGAACAGAGCCCCTGTATATATTTAACTAGTGGGGAAAATTACCCAAGAGAACCTTAAAAAAACCCACACAAACAATACAAGTATTCAACAGGCTTCGGGCATTATCTAGGAGGTGTCACCCCGTCCAATGTTTCCGCTGAGATATAGGTAAGGTGGGGGAAAAATGATGGGCCCTTTCAATTGTTTTTGAAACGAAAAATAATAACCAAAGAAAAAACCCCAACAACTGTCAACTAAAACAATTGCTGATGTTGCTCTAGCTCATCCTCTTCAAACACACAAATGCCGCAGGGTAGTTGTCAAAATATTTCAGTAAGATATCGTCGACTCTCCTGTGTCGTCAGCGTCTTACGAGGACCTCTGGGGCCCCTTGTCCCGTTCTTTCATCCTCCTTATACCCCCCCCCCCCCCCTCCCCCTCCCCCCAAGGAGCCAGTTTATATGGAGCTTCTTATAATCATGCTAATAGGATAGCTGCTGTGAAAATAGCGAGGTTGTCCGATCCGAGACGCGATCATGCACAAATGTTTCCACAGGTGGGATCCAATGAGCGGGCGCACTTTATTCGATTAAGGCGATGACGTGATCCTACGTAAACAACATTCGCTGTTTGTCATCTACTTTTTTGTCCAGGGTAGCTCGATCAATCGGTCTGCCCTTCTTGTATCTGTACTGTGCGGAAGCCGGTTCCGCCAAAATTGTATGAAGAGGGAACATTTCTTCTACTGATGCGAAGACCGGCTCTTAAGATCATCATCTACGTTTGGACGACTTTTTTTATATCACCTTTTACTATTGGAAATTACATTAGACACGGGTGGTTGAGTTCGCATAGCATTTTGTCTTCACTTCCACTCCCGCGTCATCTTATATCATATCCAATTTCCAATGAGGTCGTTCTATTTCGCTAGAGAGAACCATGTTGGTTAAAATGACATTAAAGATAGTACACACCATTAAAAGAAAATACTGTATTATTTCGAAATACCTTACTTGACTGTAAGTGAATAACAGTCTCAAGCATCCTGTGAATTCATAGAACCTGGTGTGCTGTGGTTTTCAAAAAAAGTGGGAATTTTGTATCAATTTTTAACGATTGCTGGTCGGCAATTGTTGGAAAAACATTTAGTTGGTCCACATTTGTATTGTTCCAACATCTGTAGTGGGTGGGTGCTATAGCCAACAAGTAGGGTTTCCTGTCCTATATAACCCGAAAATTCCCTGACGTCTCTAAATGACTTCGTTTCGTTTAAAGGGAGTCAAGGAACCAGCATCTATGAACACAAAACTTTAAAGAGATCAGCGTCACAATATTTACTATAATATTAATAATAAATCCCATAAACCCATCTTTTTTCAAAAAAAAATTACATTAAAAGCAAATGATGTTACTACCTTTAAGCAACCTTTTTTGTCGGTACTTTTTTGTGACAGAATTTTGTGAGAAAAGTTCTCATTGACTTAATCAATTTGGAATAAGGCACTGTATAAAGCTCTAAAGAATTCAATCGTTTTCTTTGCTTATATCCATAAATGGTCGCCTAATGATGCATTTGAATGGCCAAACTGGCGCAACTGGAAGCTCGAGCGAATTCGAATGACCAAGAGTAAACTTTTAATTTGAATGCCTCATTTTAAAAATTGAATCGTTGCAAAATGCAGTTGCATTCATTTAGATTAAAATTGAACAATATATTTAGTTAATTGAATGTTGATCTAAATCGTGCGTTCAAATTCGTGCGAACATGGGTGATTCGGCATCAATTTGGCTGCCAAAAAATATTATTACTGACCGAAAACACCTATGTATATATCCGCTGAGGCCGAGTGGGTAGAAATCGCACATTCGGACTGAAAGCCCAAATAAAACACTAAAAGGTTCTTTCCATTTCTTACTCTGGATTTTAATCTTTTAAAGATATAGCGAAAACCAAGCGCAAGTCGACGCACACATAAACATATCACAAGACAGATTGCCAGCCTGCGTATTAATTTATTCACCTACATTTTGGTAAACAAATAAATAAATCCTATTGATCTCTTCTCTATTGATTTCTGAGAGGTAAATAAATTGCCCGTAGTCCGTCAGAGCAGGCGGCTGATTTGATTTGATTTGATTTGATTAATACATTTGCCAGTGAACACTCAACCATAACATCACTCAAAGAAAGATGAAGATAATACGTATCACAACGTGGAGACTCTGCCGGCCCACCCACATAAATCTGGGTTAAAACCGAAGACGGATTTCACATCCTTGATAACCTAGAATTAGAAAGGCCGGTCATCGTAAATATAATTATTCTGCTGATGCTGATCGAGCCCCCCCACCCCCCCCCCCCCCCCACCCCCATCTACTTATACCACTTAGGAATGGGAATGATGTGATGTTGTATTTAAAGCAGACACAGCCAGTAGTAGGAGGTGATTTCAACAAAAGATTTCTAAAAATCACATCCAAATTTTCAAAATTCACATTTTCGGTCCAAATTCACATCCTTTGTTAAGTCGTTAGAGTCGAAATTCACATTCAATGGATGCGAATTTGCATTTTAACGACCTTATCAAGATTGGAGGAGGATGTGGATTTTGAGTAATTAGCTGCGATTTTTGAATTTTGTTGTTGAAATCACATCCGCTATAAGGACCGTGTCCGCAATTTCAGTTTAAAATGAAATCGTTGAAGAATGTTTACATGTACATGATGACAAATATTCACGGTGAATAATGTAGAAGGAATTTCTTTGATATTACAAAGCTTATTACTATTATAAATACTCTGTAATTAGTGCAACGGTTGTTATGAAACAAATCCAATTGTTTATGACCAGCTTTACCTAGTCCCGAGTGGGTATTTTGTGCAAAAAACTCGGGCATTTCTGAATTTTAGTGTGCGTTAACTTCCGGTCGAACACTTCGCTTGAAACGTGTGTTCTTCGTTTACAACCAAGAGGTGAACGGTCGCCTAATAGTACGTCAAATATCAAGTGCTTCCGAAGTGCTGCTTGACGCTACTCCACAATTAAACAGGACGCAGATAACTTTGTAGGACTAGGGCAATGTAATTACAAAATAATTAAGGACCATTGCCCCTGGCCATCAGTCCCTTGTGATGACAAAAGGCCATTTTTTAATTAAGACAACAATAGCCCTGCAAGGTTCTCATCTGTAGGTTGCACTGCTTATGAAATTAATTTGTTATGGCTATTCGTTATCATGTTTAACTGAAGCAGCGAGGCTATTGCCAGAACTCAGTGCTTGGCAAATTTAGGAGTTTGTTAGAATTCCGAAATATAACAATATAATATACTGTTTTTTTAAATATATAAAGCCCATTTATGGGTCATTCCAACACGGCGTCCATGTTACATCCAGAATTTACCATTTCAGTAGTTCTACAAATCACTACACATTTTTGATATGCATGTTTTAGTGCAACACATATAATGGACTCCATGCTTTAAGTTAATTACTCTTACCTGAAATACAAGTCAGTCGATAGCTATAAACAATTTAACTAGTGTGATATTTGTTACGTCAGAACATATTTTGTTTTATTACTATCTACAATAACCTTATAACAACATGTATGGTTCCATTTTGTGGTAATTAAAGCAGAGGGGGTTTGTACAAAAAACTTGCAATATGATAACAGATGTAAAAGAGACGCGGCGTCCTTGTTACATCCAAGTCCTAAATTGTTCATTAAATATCCAATTTCTCAGAAAATCAATGTTTGAATGGTACAAAACTTGCCCAAAATGTGTCCAACATCCGAGACAAGCATCAGAAATAAATATTCAAATACACTGAACAAAAATATAAACGCCCACAAAAATATAAACGCCAACAAAAATATAAACGCCAACAAAAATATAAACGCCCACAAAAATATAAATGCCCCCAAAATAGTTATTTGTATTGAATTGTAAACAACATGTGTCCATCTCTGCCAGTGAGGAATTGCTCAGTGATGCAGTGATTCCACCCACAACACAGATGTGGGTGGAATCACTGCATCACTGAGGCGTTTATATTTGTGTGGGCGTTTAAATAATTGTTCAGTGTAGTTGATAGATGGCGTGTAACTAGAAATATAGAAAAATGTCACACTTATAGAGCGACACGTTGTGATTACGCCGACAACATGCAGATGTACCCAACAAGATTCCATGTTCCGGGACCAGACAGACTGCATGCTGGAATATCCGATAGACAGGATGAAAAAAGAAATAATTAAAAGATGGTAGATTTTGCTGGACGACGTTTCGGTTTTAATTGGTTGTAACTTTGATTTTAATTTGTTGAAATAGATGCGATATACCCGTTTACAAAGGAAGACTTCTTCCATTATCAATTAGTACAAGATGCATTCACATCATCGTCGGTAAAACGATGGAGGAATGGTGAAGCAAATGGTTACAAAATGTACCCTTTAATAAGTGGGACTTGTTTTGCTATACCAAACACTAGTCATTTTACTTTGAAGCTATACGTATCTGGTGGAGTGGTTTATATTAGACCATGCGGTACATTAACCTCTTTGGAGATAGTTTTTAAACAAAACAAACCCATTTTATACAAACCATATAAATCGTTTTCTGCCAGTTATTGACATTTTGTAAAGTCGTTTCAACACGAATTTCCAAAAAAGAAGAAGATGATTGAAATGTGTTTTTACCTCGCATAGACCTTTTTGCAGAGATAACATCTAGAAGAAAGAGATTGCAATGAACGATTTTCCGATTCGTCGCGCCTTTTCTGTTGCGATGCTAAAAACCTAAGCAGTTGAATTGCGAACTATTCGTTTCTGCTTAGAGTGCCCTACTTTTTATTTCCAGCTTGTTTATTCTGGGGGGTTTTGTCAATAATGATGCACCCTGCACTCAGAAACACGATTTCTTAAATCGAAGTAAATAACCCACTTTTTGGGGGGTAGAACACGGTTCTTCATGACATCAACAAACATTGAATTCGCTTCGCATACGCATTCGCCATGAAGTACGAACGGGGTTTAAAACAGTCATTACATTGTCCTAAACTCCAAGAAAGATGTTTTAATTCTGCTGAGAGTTGTGGATGTTTGTCTGAATGCTCAATTCTTTTCGTAAGGAATTTTGTTTCGTTTTGAGCTGCTTCAGTTGTTTATCAAAGGTTTGGAAAACTGAAACGCTGGGTAGTCCATGCGTCGGGATCGATGGTCCAGAACAACGGGTCGTTTAAGTGTTACAGACAACGAATTCATGTAAATTGGTTCGCAACACAAACACACTCAAAACAAACAACCAATTAGTTCCACATGCAGGCGATGCACGAAAGACAATGCTTAGTTCTACCAACATGCCCACGCGCTGCGTGGTTTGATTGCGTTCATTGTCTTTTGACCTTCACTTGAAACTATCACCTATACACGTATAGGTTTGAGTTACGGAGGACGTGTTATGTCAGCCCCCAGCAAGTGCGGGGTATTACACAATAGACCGTTAATTTCCACACAAAAACTCGAGAATTTCACCGCCGGCAGTTTTCACTTGAAGGCCAATCGGGAAGATTTGAAGAAAACAAAAATCTCTCGGGTAACAACTATACCAAAACCAATGATGCATCGGTTTCTTTTATAGAAAGCGATAGCATGTACAGTCCTGTTTTTGCAAGGTGCTTGCATCAACACCGGAGCTAGCAGGTGGGTTTTATCAAGCCTGTCTACAGCTGGGATAATGGCAAACCCAATAATACCTGATTTTGTTAGATTCATTCTGTCTTTTGTTTCCGGGTTTCTCGCTATATTTGACGGGCATTAAGTTAGGGTGGACGGACACTCTTTAAGCCGCAGTTTCCCCGCGGGCTCCGCACCGCAAATCCGTATGTTCCACACTGCTGTGCAAATAGCGAATAACAATTTAACCGCCTATATGTGCGAATTCTGTCCTCGATAATCACGCATTTCTCTTTGAACAAGTCGGGATACTTTCGGCCGGCTGCGTTGGGATCATCTGAATGTCACCGGGTAGGCAACAGACACTATTGTGTTCGGAGGGGGTGAATTTGTAGGCAACACAATTAGATTCGTTCATTGGGCAGCGTTCGTGGACCTTGATGAATGGCCATTATGGAGGCAGCTACTATACAAACCATCGGGTTTTGCCACCGAACATTTTTGTCCACCCTTCTTTTTAAAGATGACTCAAATTCTTCCCCCTTTAACATTAAAGGGCACTATACTTTTTGCAACTACACATGTATTTTCAAAAAGTAACCAACCAAATTATTGTTAACAAGTTTTACTTGACGTAAAAATTCTACATTTTAACGAAAACAATCAAAGAAGTTAAAAAATGCGTCTCAGAAACGCATTTTTGGTAATTTCCTTTAGTATTTGGTTTAAAATCAAAATCTAAGAAAATTATTTAATCGGAATATACATCATTTACAGAGCAAAATGTTTGTCAGGTTAGTTGTCAAGCACCACTCTTTTTATTTTAATAACTGTTGCTGCTTCAAACAAAAATTCACAACTGACAAATTGTATACTATAACTTCAAGAAAGAAAAGTTTATATACAACTTGTCTTCACCTGGAACCAATGTATGGTGGGAAAGTCGGCGAACATTTGGGGCCTCGACGTGACATGGGCTCAAAAGTCATGAAGTATTCAGACTCTTGGTGGCAGCAGACCCGTTAGTTAACGCGCGGCGTCACAGAAAATGGTGGCGTCCCGGCAAGTACTCAACTACGTGAGCGGCCTTAACTTTGTCACAATTCCACCCTATTTACGCAGTGGTATAGAAGTTACACATAATACAGGCCTACAATACATAACTTATTGTGTGGACATTCCCCTGAATTCGTGTAGTTAAGAATCCTCGACCAAACTTCACAAAATTACAAATTTTACGCACACCGTGAACATTCTTACACTTTTTTTGTAATTGTGATGGCCCTTAAGATAGTGTTCCCCTTTACTTTTGAAAAATATATAATCATAACCCAACTTTACCTCTAGAGTTATTTTTCATAAAGGAAGAAACCTTGACAAGATGTATGTGTAGTCATCTAATTTTGTTTGCAGGTAGGCTATACACAGCTTTGTATTCGTGTAGTTAAGAACACTTTGGCCAAACACTAACGTTTCTCGTTTCTAGAACATTTGTTAAACCCCAAATTTTGATTCTGGTCATCTCGGGTGTTCCGCTCCATTTTTAAAAAACCAATAACCTTAATTCCAGTTTTCTTCCAGAGATCTATTTTGTACGCCATTTTGTTCGCAGGTCCTTGACGGTACCCTGTGGAGACCTGACACAATAGAAACAATGGGAGTCAAAAGGTTTCCACATGGTAATTTATATAGATAAGTAGGTCTCGACAAGAAATTTCACGAAACAGATTTTTGGATTGTACTTAAATTACTTAAAAACTAGGGTTAGGATGTAGGTTAGGGTTCGTGTTTGGGTTAGGGTATAATGTAGGGTAGATTGGGTCAAAATTTCAACCCAGCAAATTGTTTTGTTGTTGAAATAGAAGCATTTTAAAAAACGTGCTCGACTTTCTAACCAATTTGTACACGAGAACAAAGAGATGTATTGCCACAAGGATACAATTTTGAGGATGCGTGCACCCACACATTTACACAACATTTTTGTTCTTTAAATTTTCTCGGGAGACTCCCCCGTGTTCATCTGATGATAACTCGAACTTACTCTTTTCGCTTCCCACACACAAACACAAACTGACACACACCTCAGCCACTGTCAGACACTAAACACCAAGCTCTAATTTTGAAATTGAAAATCGTGCTACTGAGTAGAGGTTTTAGCGTCTTGGGATTCGCCTGTCGGATTATTCCGAAACCACGAGGGGGCAGGGTGTTACCTCGCCGTATTAACACGTGGTTGGAACGCTGTCCAGCACCAGACCATTAGTCTCCAAAATGATAACACGATACATGTACTACATTTATTGAGGAAGACGGGTAGTGACTCTCCATAATTAATTATGATCCGCAGCGTCTATTCATAGCACATCGATCGTTATCGATAGCTTTGAACTATACGCAAAAAGTAGAATGTATATATATATAATTAGTTTTAACTACACACGCATTTAAGGTGGTTATATTTAGAAGTCAATGATGTAGTTTGACGTCATCCCAAGTGCCCAAAGCGAGCAAGAGAATACTTAAAGGGACAGTATACCTTTCGCAACTTTCCAAAAAGTTGGGACAGTATACCTTTCGCAACTTTCCAAAAAGTAACCAACCAAATTAAAGATATTAACGAGACACTAAAATAACAAAAAAAGTAAACAAATGCGTCTTAGAAATGCATTTTCGGAAATTTCCATTAGTAGTTGGTTCATTCTTAGAATATGTTTTGTTCTTAGAATTTTTTCCCCCGGAATATACAGCATTCACGAGCTAAAAGTTCGTCAAGTTAGTTGTCAAGCACCATTCTTTATATTTTGAGAACTGTTACTGCCTAAAACGACACAAATATACAACTGACAAATGGTATACTATTGGTTTCCCCGGCATATTAAAAATAAACCATTCAAATTCACCAACTCTCATATTCAATTTCGTCCGAGAAAAAAATTCACATACTTTTACCAAACCAATTTAGTCATTTCTCAATCAATTTCCACGTTTGGTCGTCGGAAATGTTCGTCATTACAGATCAAATTCGTCTAAGCTATTGCCGAAAAGCAGCATTCGGAGATCGAATTCAATCAATTTCAAACTAACCCTTATGTTAAATAAATTAGTATGTTGTGTGCTTGACTCAAGAACACATCATCAGACTAATTAATTTAACATAAGTTTGAAATTGATTGATACAAGACGAATTCGATCTCTGAATGCTGCTTTTCGGCAACAGCTTAGACGAATTTGAACTGTAATGACGAGTATTCTCAAACTGGTCTTTAAAAAGGGTTACCAAACGCTGACATAGAATAATAAATGACTAAATTGGTTTGGTAAAGGCGTGTAAATTGTTTTCTCAGATGAATTTGAATGCGAGAGTTGGGAAATTTAAATGAAAAATGTGTTAAAATAGCCGGGAAAACCTATACAACTTTAATGAATGCACAGACAAGGAAATCGTGCAACTAAAAGCAAACCGTGTAAGAACACATCGGGATCGATGACGTATGCTAACTTCAGTTTGACACACTTCCTCCTAGCGTGTAGTGCAGTTGAACGACCCAAGTACTCGTTTTTTATTTAAAGATTTTGGACGGTTCTCCTTAATGCACTCGTTCAGTATCAGCTCATTACTGCGTGACAGGACGTACGTCGAATCACTATTCTGATTAACGGCGCTGTGTACGCTATTTAGACGTTAAAATGTTAAATTAAAGGCATAAATCCTTGTGCCAGTTGCAGCGGGAAAGATATACCGAAGAGTGACCAAATTAGAAACTTTAATCTCAAAGTCATCAGTACCTTTACGGCAAATCGATATTATAGTCCTATTTTGGAAACCTCTATGGAATGCTTTCATAATGTTGAGAGCACGTATATCAACGTCAACCGCGGAGTCGATTGGACAGTGTGCGACAACCGTAGGTTGAACAAAAAGATTGGGAATGTAAATTTCTATTCTAGTATTGGTATACGAGCGAGTCTCTTTGCCAGCTCGTGCCGGATTATCCAATTTACTGGTACCGCCCTGGGCTAGCTTGTTGTTAAATTGGGCGTAGACTGCACTGACAGAAGCAAGCCGTTGCGCGAATAATCGAATATCCGGCCCCCTGCCAATCTTTGCAAGTCTCGCGTGAAAACAAAAACTAGCCAGAAAAGGTTTTTAAACAAGGATAGGTATTCGTTCTTTGTGAAAAAAAAAGAAGATTAGCAACTGTGCCGATTTTTTTTTTACAACGCGCGGGGCTTGTTACAAATATATATCTATTTTTTTAAATGCAGTCATTACTGGAAAATGGAATGAGGAGGAGTTGAACATTGGGTTTCCTAAAGGGGTGGGCTTTAATATCCTGTACGACTAGACCAATGGGATGTGCCCGTTTCTTCCGGCGTTTTGGTTGTTGTTTGTTAGTTCTCAGTGCACTTAATACTTGGTTGGCGATTATGTTGAAGGGTTGCCCCAACACCGGAAATTAATTTGGAACAAATGGGTTTCCGTGCGTGAAACGTTAGTTATTCAGAACCCTGTACTTTCTGACGCATCCCCGCCGGCTGAAATCGTCTGTGAAGTGCACCATTTGAAATGATTAAAGCGAACCAGGGTGTGGGATAATTGTGATAAATCTAGCGGCCGGATAAACGTTTAGCGAGTGGATTCCGGGTTCTTGGTTTGCCTCGTCACGTAAAGCGTGTGCGGTGCTTGCCCGCACGCCGGCCCAGAGACGCGCTAGCCCCATTAAAACCGCCCTGGCGCGAGTCACGTTTCATCGCGTTGGGAAATCATTAGTCCTCGCTATCACCACGTTCACTCTTGTCGCGATCTCCCTGGCTGCTTTAACAAGTTGCCTGTTGAAATCGATAAATGAGAGCTTGACGGTGAGGAGGTGAGGAAGCGCTTTCTTCTCCGTTCTACGGAAATTTCCCGCGCGCAGATTCTGAGACAGGTGAACATTGTCTGCCTCGCTGACAGCAGTCAATGTTTATCGTGACCAACAAAAAACCGGACAAGTATCCACCTCCACCTCCCAAAGCTAAGACTATACCCGTGGATGGAGAATCCTTCTAGAAGAAAAATGATAACAACAATTTCTGATTTGGTCCACTTTTAGCTCCAGGCCCTAATAATAATAATAATAATAATGCTAGTTCTTATATAGCGCTTTAGACTCCCACAATGTAGGTGTACGTGTATCAAAGCGCTTTACAATTTATTATTACCCCGGTCATTGGGCCCATGAAACATTCCAAATACCATCTCAGCTCCCTAGGGAGTATACAGCTCGATGCTGCCATTTCGGCGCAAAGAAGCTAAATCAACCACAATAACCATCTCTGCCCTCACAGGTACCCATTTACTCCTGGGTGGAGAGAAGCAATGAGTGACAAAGAGCCTTGCCCAAGGGCACACGCACCATAGTCCCAGGCCGGACTCGAACCCACAACCTGTAGCTTTACATACAGATTACAAATTCAATGCTCCAGACCACGAGATCACGGCACTCCACTTGGTATAATGTTTTCTTCATCCGTTATACCAATTTGGCCTTAGTGCAGCGGAAGCAAGCTTTGTCCGTTTGTTTGTGTTTTTTGGGGGGGATATAATCTTTATTCCAAAAAATCGGTATACAATCTCAGACAGAAAAGACAATTAGTGACGGCCATTTCTGTTTCTGACATTAAAAAATACGCCTCATTTACGGGGTTTTGTTTGGATTTCAACTTATAAAACAGTGGCAAAAATTAAACATTTTTTACGGTATATGCAAAGTGGACTCAATGTCAATTCCACGTTCTTGACGATTGGTTTCCAGCCGTACTGTTAATTGCACCGTTTTTGACCAAAAAAAAGCATTTGGACTTTATTTTTAACAAATACATTTTACCTGAAAACGCGATCGCGATTATTTTCAATGTAAGTCGCCCTCATTGTTGAAGCAAATTGAACTGGGTAGTAATCGAAGAGAGACCAAACACGAAAGCACTTAACATTCCAGACAGGTGTAGGAAAGTCAGTCTGGTTTGTTAACCTTATCATTATAAACCACGTCACAGGCGGCGGCTCTATAAGCGCTTAGCGTTGTTGTTCTTTGTTTTTCTTCTTCTGTCACATTCGACGTCTGGGAACTTCTCAATAAGCACTTAAAGGTAGTATACACCATTTGCAGAAAATATTTACTACCAAATTATTAAGAAATATCTTACTCATTTGAAAGTAAATAATGATTCTAGGCATTCAGCAAAATGATTGCGCTAAATATCCTGCAATTATTCCTAAAAGTAGAATTTTCTAAAGAAAAATTCGTGATCGCCGGACGGCGATCGCAAAAAAACAAAGATAACATAAGAATAACTGCTCGACGCCGGTTGAAAACAAACGCTGTTTTTCGTGTTTTTCTCGGCATCCATGATTGTAAAACTTCGGACAGGTCATTTAAACGATATTTACTATAAAATACAACCTTCCAAATCTACTTATTCATGATATTTCGAGCAATTACCAATGGTGTATCCTACCTTTAAAGAGAGCAGCCAACAGCCGCACGACGATGTCGCGTAATCAAATAAACTTACAGAGAGTGTGTGTAGGCTGTTTTGAGGAACATAGAAACATAATTACGGATTCTGCTTAGCATACCTAATTTAGATACGACAGTTTTCCTTACGTATTCGACATGTGGGCCCCAATATGCTTCATCAATAACTACACCAACATATTTACACGACTTCACGTTTTCGATACGACTATCAGCAATGCTCACATTTGGGTAAACATTGTATATTTTCTGCTTTGTACCTATAAGCATGTATTTGGTTTTGGTGACAATTAATGCCAGTTTATTTCTTACGCACCAGTTGTGAAAATTAGCATGTTAAGATCAAATTTAAATGCAAACACATTTAACGTGAAACGACCACCTCCAAAAAAAGACCGTGTGGTGACATTTTTTCACCCCAAGTTAAACCCATCCAATTTCATATAATTTCCGCCTTTTCATCAACACCCGCGTCTCCTGAGTGACAATCGAAACGTTTGGAGTCTTCATTTCCGCCTTATCTCTTTAAAGGTAGGATACACCATTTTTAGGTATCAACAAATTGCACTACCGAATTATTAAGAAATATCAGATAAGATCAAAAGAAAAAGATGTCTCTGAAGAAGATCATGTTAAGATCGAAATATTAGGCCCTCTTATAACTTATTTGATTTGTACATTTCAGGTCATTTCAGCCAGTAAGCAGTTTGCAGCAGTTGTAATCTTATTCATATTAAGAAATATGTTAAACAATAGCCCCACGCCGGTTGAAAACGGCATACATGATTGTAAAACTTCGGACATGTCAGTTAAATTATATTTACTGTAAAATCCAACCCCCCAAATCCACCCATTCATGATAATTCAAGCAACTACTAATGGTGTATCTTACCTTTAGTTTGCTAAAAACACTCCAAGGCCGTTCTGATATATATAAGCCATTGGGTTATTGTTTGATATAAAAAGGTATAGCCGTCATAATAACATCAGTGCTGGAAAGTTTCTGCAATAAAAGGCGAATTAAGTCGAGTGGAAGTGGATTATAGACCAGGAAAGCGAACGTTAAGTGAAGGATAACAATGGTGAAATAGGACAGTCTTGTACGCACATAAGAGCGAGGATATGTATTAATGTGCGATTTTGGAGCGTTGGTGCGAAATACGGTACCCTCTGGAGACATGAACACAATGTGTACAATGGAGACAAAACGTCTCTGGAGGGTAAATTTCTATAGATGAATAGGTCTCCACTGGGGATTTCACGAATTAGATTTTTGGATTTTACTTAAATTACTCAAAAACTAGGATTAGGATGTGGGTTAGGGTTAGTGTTTGGGTTAGGGTATAATATAGGGTATATTGGGTCGAAATTTCAACCCTTGAAAAAAATTATGGTTAAAATGGGAGCATTTTGAAAAACGTGCTCGACTTTCTAACCATTTTGTACACGAGAACAAAGCCATGTCTCCACAGTGATACAAAAATGCGAATGTATGTGTATAATACTGTGTCATTTAGTTAGGTCCAAGCGACTGCTTAAAGTCTGCTAGAATTCTGAATTTAAAACATGGTGAAAACTGAAGAGGCAAAATTCGCTTTAATTCGAACGCACGGAAATTAAATTGGCTGCTCATTTTCCGAAATTGACCGGGAAAACCTAGAAACCGTATACAATTTACGTGTAAATTAGTGCTATATTATACCATTAATCAGTTGGTCATTTTTATCGTTTGAAGCAGTATGTATCATAATCTGAAGAACGGTGCTTGACAACTAACTGTGACGAAGTTTTTGCTCAGTGAATGCCGCATATTCCGATACTTTGAACCATAATCATGGTAATTTCCAAAAGTGCGTCTCTGAGACGCATTTTTGGACTTCTTTTATTATTCTATTCTAAATGTCAGCATGCCAGAAGAAATAAGTTCACAGGGAGTCTAGAGTTATTAATATCCATACACCAAGTAAGCTTATGAACAATAATTGTGGTTGATTACTTTTGGATAGTTGAAAAAGGTATGCTTTCCCTTTAACGGTGACACGTACTACTAGTATCAAGCATGACTTGTGTTGGAAAACTTGTGTTCGTTGCAATTAAAACTAAATTTGTATTTTTTTCTCTCTCTAGATTTAGGTCAGACAGCAACAATTGAATGGACGGCAAATGCTGCGTGTTGTCATGACCCAGAATCAATTCAGTATACACATAGTTTAATTTCCCCCGTGAGCAGCGAGATTCCCAAATCTCGGGAATTACTTGGGTCCCGCGCGTTGACTTTGGATTCCCCAGTGAGTTAAGAAAAGTCAACGTTATCAGGAAAAACCGCGGGAAAAAAAGATAAAAGAAGTAGTAAAAGAAGAAGAAGAGGAAGAACAAAAGAACAGTGTTTCCCTTTTTTTTCATTATAACTACAAATTATGGAAGACACGGCTTATTATATGGCTGAATGGCGGGAAAAGCTTTGGTCACAACAAGTGCCGTGTGTAGCCTTGTGCGCATGCGCGGGGTGTGTCATGACGAGACAGCGCGCGCGCACACTGACAAATAGGCAGCCCGGATGGAACACACGTGGCAGTTACTTCCGTCCACGCAATTGAAAGCTCTATAAGGCTAGATACAAAACGGTTTCGTGACAGATTTCGTTCAGGAAGTAGTTGTGCTGCGATCGTCATCATTTGGCCTTAGAAATAGAAGCAGAGTCGTCAACTAAGTATCGCCTTCAAACCATCCTCTATATAAATACGAGTCGAATCCTGGGGATTTGGAAGCTATCCCTGTATGCTCACAGTCAAAAACCGTAAACTGGTGCCGAGCAGGATCGATCGAGATAGTATCAAACACTGCCAGCAGTTTAGCGGCAGCGTGACTTGGAACTTCCTTCAAACTTCTTTTTTTCTTTCTTCTCTCACCCCCTGTTCTCGTGAGGCAGACGATGTTGGCAGCGGAGAGGTACTTCACGTACTGGCTGCTGGCCACGCTACTGGTGGTGTGCCTTGCCAGGAACTGTGCCGGGGGTGGATGCCCACCGCCGCCCATCAATTGTGAGGCAGGGGGGCCTGGGGAGATGCGGTGGGGGAAAAGAGCGCTCACGGATTACGGAAGGTAAGTCTAGTATCTTATACGGAGTCCGATTAGTTTGATGTGGCATTGGCGACCGACTGTCACCGTAAAAAATGTGAATAATATTGTTGATGTACCCCGATGTGGCGCGGCCCTTAACGTGGCACACTTTGATTTTTCGCCTGTAGCGCCTATAGCTATAGAGCCAAAGTTTCAACTGAAAATTCACAGAAAGTGAAATGTCATCTAGTTCTAAACGTTATCCTCTAACAAGTAACATACATTCACACAATACTCGAAGTGCTTTCAGAAAAAAATATCCATGTCTGTTACAGTTGAACATCCTTGTTTAAAAACAGTCTTATTCAACGTGGTGCAAATTAGTATATTAGTATTAGTATATAGTGCAAATAGTCTTAGTGAAAAATACAAAAATATCACCATCACAAGCTATATTTGTCCAAAAACTTTTTAAAAACCCAACTTCTTGATGCATATATTCATAACTTTAAAAAAAATTATCTCGTATTGTTATGTCTTAGCACCTGCACGCATACTCATTTTGTCCTGTCTGTCTCTTTATTATCTGTCCCTAGGTTAAGGTACAAAAGCATTATTGCTTCACCCAAACCTAATTGTTGTCCTAATTGTTGTGATAATTTTATATTACTTAGCTTGTAATACTGCAATTCAACTTATTGTAAATACTGCGCATTTTCTTGTCTATAAGGACAGCGTTGAAATATTTGTACTATTCAAACGCCCGTTCATAAAAATGTCTATAAAATTGGTAGAGTTTATCTACCCGTTACAAAGTTAGAAGAGAAATGTATCCGGCGTGATTTTCCGATTTCATTTTTTGAAGTTCCTCAATAAACCCTTTGAAAATGCCCCTCCCAAAAAAAATCAATTAAGTCATTATTATTAAGATTCGTTTCAGAGTTGAGAACAGATCAGGGCCCAATTTCACAGAGCTGCTAAGCAAAAACAATTGCTTAGCACAAAAAGTCTTGCTCATTAAAAACAGGTTATACCAGCCAAAATTATACCTGTTTTTCATGCTAAGCAGAAAAACAGCTGATTATCAATCCAGAACAATAAAGATCAGGTGAAAATTTGGTCTGTTACCTTGTTTTTGCCAAGGACAAATTGTCATGCTAAGCAAATTGTTGTGCTTAGCAGCTCTATGAAATTGGCCCCAGGGGCTTTAGTTTAAGCTGCCTTTGCTGTTAGTTATAATGTACACTGAGAATGGCACCGATTTTGTCACGCTCTTGGTATTATTTCTGTTGAAGTTGGCTTCAATTACCAGAGTTCCGGGATCGGATAAATCCCCATGGTGCTCGATATCCAAATCCTGTCTATTTTTAGCGCATCAAAGGCGAGAAATTAATGCGCATTAGGCTTGTCACGGTATACGGTACATTATTAAAATTGCATATAAATATAGGATTAAGTTTGCTCCCAGCTGACCGTAGTTATAGTCATATGGCGTTAATTAAGCTATGCTGTGGTGTCGGAATAAATTTAAATAATGAACACTCATTTATTTCTTCGAACGTATGTAAGACGAAAAGAAAAAAATTGCATTCTTTTAATACATTGAAACAACTCTTATTCAAGGACCAACACTATACAGGATATCTTTAAAGTTTCATTGTAATAATTATTGTCCAATATACATAATTGTCGCTTGCGTGGATTTTTTAAGTCTCTTTGAATGATCGTATACGTGTAATTGTCTTCTCTTTGATGGGATTGCAATATATACAAAATGCACGTAGGCTTGATGCAGCACAGCATTAAAAGTCGTATACACCACTTGTAAGTGCTTGAATTATCAGGAATGGTTAGATTTGAGGGTTGTATTTTATCGTTTAACTGACCTGTTCAAAGTTTTACAATCATGGATGCTGATAACAAAAGCAAGAAAAACGGCATTTGTTCGCAACCGTTGCGCAGTTCTTTTATATTATATGACAGAATACCTAGCGCAATCATTTTGATGGATGCCTAGAATCATAATTTACTTTCAAACAAGTAAAATATTTCTTAATAATTCGGTAGTAAAAATGTTGACCATAATTGATTTTGGAGGATTTGGGAGGGTTAGGGTGAAGCAATCTACCTCTTGACGTTCCTTGTCTTGTTCGAATGGCTGAATCGAGCATTTTATGTAAACACGCTCGTGCATTAACATATCGAAATAAAAAATATCGAAGAGATGGAAAACAACATTTAAACAGGCATATATCGCATACAAATTGTGCATCGCATAAATATTTGTGCCATTGTTTTGTATTGATTTTTATTGAGATTTGTTAGAACTCCATAAATAAATAAAAAATACTACCGCAATTATACAGCCACGTCTTCGTAACGATAACTCTCTCTCAATAAAGAATTTGACTAAGCGAAAGAAAAAAATTATCACTCAATAAATATTTTGTCAACAATGCCGAGTAAGTTTGATGCACTCAAACGGAATAATTGTTTGATGCATGACATAAATTGACAATGGCAAAATGCTGTGCATCTCCAATTCGGTACATTCTTCGGTTATTCGCTGTATTTCATCGCGATTATCCACTCAAAGTTTAACCAGTGGAGCGTGTAGAGAATTTTTGTGTTATGTTTTATTTTATGAACTAAAACGTAAGGAATGACGTCGGAACGTCTGTCATAACAGTAAAAAAATACTGATTGGGGGCACCCGTACAAGGGAAACATGAAAGGGCTTCACATTTTACAATTGATTTTCGACTTTATTTTTCAATATTTTAATCTAATGAACAACCGCTCCAACTAATTTGTTTTGCACGTTTATAACAAAACTGTCTTGATCATCACATTGTAAACGCGCTGAGAAGCTTAACATTTACGTGTACAATTCCCAAACATCAATGTTCAATCGCTACACACTGCCCGTCAACATTCCAAACATGTTTAGAATTTAAATTGATGTACGATAATTGTTTAGAAAAGTGTTTAATTGCCAAAATACAGTTTTTGCAGTGTATATGAGAATATAAATTTAAACTGGTTTTGCAGGAGACGTTCTTCTAAAAAAGACATTCCAAGGTCAAAATTGCATGAGTAAAGTTGTAGACAAATACCAATTTTGCACTTTGCATGGTTCAGTTGAAAAAGAGGTCAGTTTAAATTACGCAATCAAGCCTTGCTCTGGTTTAAATAATTATATGACAAATCTGTGCCATCATTTCTCATTAATAAAAACAAATTCCTTCTAGAATTACTAGGCTGAAAACAAGTTTGAGTTTTTGGTTATCAAGACAGTGTTAGCAAGGATTACCAAGTCAATTCAAATCGAATACAAAGGAAGACCATAATATTTATACATTTTGTATGTATCAGGATGAAGTATTGAACATTATGAAAAGTAAAATGAGTAACGAGGCTAATTTTGTTCACTATGTTTGAGTTTAGGAAAGTAAAAATGTGTTGTCCGGTATGCTTTGTGTGTCTGTTATAGTTTAGGCCTACACACAGCGGTTAATTTGCACAAGTAAGCCGACTTCGTGACTTTCAGCGTCGCAAACGAGTTTGCTTTATTTATAAAGGGCATAGTGTGATTTTTCCTTCAAAGCTGATGTGATTTGATTTCAACAAAAGATTTCCTAAATCACATCAAAAGGCTCTAAATTCACATTCTTAGTCCAAATTCACATCGTGGGTTAAGTCGTTAAGATTCAAATTCACATCGACTGGATTCACATCCACTGGATTCACACCCAGAATGTGATTTTGGAGCATTTGAATGTGAATTTAGAAATCGTTTGTTAAAATGACACCGTGCGATGACCGCCAGGGACTTCGTCTCAGAGACTTGAAAGTGAAGAGTGCCCCAGGATATATATATTTTGAATTCACGTTGACAAGACCTAAGACCACTCCTGTACGAGTCATAACAAACACAGGCTTAATGTCGAAGTGAGGCCCAACTATATTGATGCTCCTTAGAGAAACAGTTTGATTAATTTATACGAGTTTTGGTTGCAGCACGCGCACCAAGGGAGTTGTTTATCCTGCGGATTTGGACACCAAAGCTTAATCTTTAACGCTACGAGCAAAACAAGTCAACTAGACACACATTCAGAGCTTCCTTATCGAACACATCCTCAGTTTATGATTTTTTTATTCTTTTGATTGATTAGTCAATGTATTTTTGTTCATTAAATCTTGTATGCTTGCTTTATCACAGGGAGACTCAGTCAGATAGATTCCCGGATATTATATATATTAAACCACACACGCGAGGATTTAGAAAGTTCATATTTTTGTAATGTAGCCTAAGTTGCATTGCAAGGTAAAAAGGGGGAAAATGAATCGTTCACTATATCAGGGTGGCCTATAAAAAACCGGACTAGCACACCTCCACCACCCAAGGCCAAAATTACTTATACCAACGTATGGAGAATCCTAAAGGAAAAACGATACCCAGAAATCCCGATTTGATCTTATAGTAACGTTTAGCTCTAGACCCTATTTTGGTATCATTTTTCTTCCAGAAAGACTTCCCAACCGTTATGTACTAATTTGTCCGGTTTTGTTTTTCATGGGCCACCTTGTTCGGGTGCTGTAGTCACATGTAATTGCAGTTTGTTCGTGTTTTGAATATGGGTTTTCTAAACACTCTGACAGAGTACAAATAAACGAATAAACAAACCCAGACAAACACAAATCAAAACGCATGAAGTCATGGTCTTCCCCACAAAAACCCAAACAACGCGTCACCTTATCTGGGGAGTGGTACCTATATTAGACAGAGTCGGGTCAGTAGAGTGTTACAGTAGAGTCGGGCACCGATTGACCCAACTTAAATTGTGTTGTCAACCTACTTTTCTTTTATAAAGGAATCGTTATACGAAGTACTTCGGAGTGAAAATAAAATATATATGTCATTTAAGGTAATTTGTTTGAACCAGAGCAAAAGGAAATTCAACACGTCATAATACGAAATGCAATATTGTACACACCCTGGTCTTATATAGTGGGTGTACATCTAGTGGATGTGAATTTGAATCTTATACGACCTAACCCAGGATAGGAATTTGGACTGAGGATGTGAATTTAAAGCATTTGGGTGTGATTTTTAAAAATCATTTGTTGAAATCACATCCTGCTAAGAACCGTGTCTGCTTTAAATGCAAACTCACAAACGTTATGAAGTAAATTTACATTTTGATTCAATTATGTCACCATCACACCGTAACGTTAATAGACACGCAAATCCGTACATTATGTCCCTACGACAGTTTTATAGGAAGTGAGTGGGGCATCTCCACAATAACTTTAATTTCGCATGGAAATCAAGCTTTTTTCCATGAAACCCCATTGATATTTTTTTCTTAATCCGATTACCATGACAATGCGCATGAATATTACTGCATTAATCGTAGCCGATGTGACATGTTTGTTCATGCTACCATGGAATGGAATATTGCGACGCTAACTTTCAACGTTTCCTTCAGATGTACATGCATGTAAATATAGAAATCACTTTCATAAGGCGCAAGTCTTTATAGCTGAGCTACCAAACTTTAAGCACGTCCCTCAGTATCACGAACAAATGGTGACGTCATTACTGTTGAGTCCAATATTATGTGACCTGCGCCGACGAAAACGGCGTAAAGTCGCGCTATGCTATATTGACTTATGATTGAAAATAGCCGATATGACAGTGGGGAATCGTTTTTGTGGGTTTAGCATGATACAATTACCGCATAAACTGTGTTTTCTTTAAAACTACCCAAAAAAATTTGCAAAATAATTAGCAGAAACAATCTACATTTGATTTTACTGAGCGTACCCAAAAAGTAAAATGTAGCGAAATTAATTGTTAACTTGTCTTAATTTGATGTGTGTAATAACTGCTGGTTTTGCTCAATATTAGATATTGTTTAAATACCCTACCCAATAAACTATATATCATTTTAAAGCTAAGAATTCAAGGAATCTGGAAATACCAATATCTCAAAATATCAAAATGTCAACTTTACTCTGATTTTGTGGGAGCAGGTGACATAATGTCGTATGTCGTCATTTCAAACTGAATTACTGAAAACGCCAATCAAAAACTACATAATAATACCCTAGTTTAGAGATTGTCGTATATCAGTTGTTCACGTAGGGCATATAGAGCGTGTAATTCGACCTCGAGAACGAACGAGACTTTACGAGATATCGTACATCCGGGCACATTGAATAAAAGCTTCTATAGGCCTACGTGTAAAGCAAGTATAGAGTTTTCTTCAAAAATAACGAGCTTTGACGTTCTTTTTACTGAAAGATAGATAAACACTTGTAGAAAAAAATTTCATTTCATTTTACAAAATGTAACCGATATATTAAATTACAAAAAAAATAAAAAAATGAAAAAGTATAGTTACGTCTTACGTACGTCATTCCATTGTTCTTTCGTTCAGGCGCTAGTCTTTCCAAAACGTAGACCACATGCAGTATAAGGCGTATAATGTTATGTGTAGCTTACTCAAAGTTACGTGTACGTCATTACATGTGCACAGTGTGTTTGCAATGTGTTCACGAATTATGTCTTTATTTTCATATGAAACGGAAGACCCCCCCTCCTTTGTGGCCGTCTTTGTGCTTGCAGATTGTTGTTGTTTCTCAGAATTTTTATTATTTTTTGTATATATATATATTATTTTTTTAAATTTTGTTTTGGGGGGTGCGTTACGTAACAATAGTCTAGAGGATGTATGGGGGACTATGGGGAATTCCCTCGGGCTCATACCGTGCTGGGTATAGTTATTTTTCCAATGGGACAAATGCTCATATTTCATGATGACGTTCTTCAAGTTGATAACGATCACACGTACGCATGTGATTGTTGGGAAAACTATAACCGAAATTGATATAGGCGCATGTTTGGCCAGGCTTTATGTGCTTCTGACAATAGTATACTACATAAGAGACACACAAAAATAATAGAAGTGGTCTTGAACAGATTTATGTTTCAACACGACGTTACGGTCACTAACCCTAACGTCACGGTCACTTACCCTAACGTCACCTATACAAAAATACTCCTTACGTAAACTGTAGCATGCAGTACTCTGACTACACTGGCCTATGGTAATTGAGTAGTATTTTGTAGTACAGTACCACACATTAATACCTATGAGTTTTATTCACCCGTCGGCCAAATTAAATTAAAAGTGAGGAAAAATCTTAATTCCTGGAACTTGCGGATATAGAAATGACCTAAAGCTAATTACAAATCAATACTAGTTTTATCTGATGAATAATTAAACATTTGTGATTAAAAGAAATTATTGAAAGTGAGGCTAGAATGCCAAAAAAAATAGTTTAACACCATCCAATTCAATACATTCAGGGAACACGACCAAGATGGCTTCCTCGCAAATAAGGTCCATAGGACATTGTCCAATATAATTCCAATATTTCCACCCGTACAGGATTAGCTTTGTGATGCCTGGGCTCGGGAAATTCAATGAAATGAAAACAAAAATTGCGGCGCAAATCCCCGACAATGACTGGAGGGGAGTAGTTGAATCTCTCCGTTGAGCGGAGAAAAATGAAGTAAAGAAAAACCCGGAAAATATGAAAAATTTGACCCGAGAGAATACATTTTTGATGCGTGTCCCTATACGTATACGTGCGGACAGATTGGGTAGAATTCTCAACCAGATACAATGATAACATATTTGGCCTGATTTTGTATCCGAAGATGGAATGGAAACTTGACAAGAACGCGAGGTGACTTTACATTGGTCTCCCACATTTTTGGTGTTTGAAGATTACTTTTCAACATTTGTGTTTTAATATAATGATGAATAATACAGGTTTTACTATATACATGTAAACATATATGTAGGCCTATACCACCAAAGGCAGAATTATATAAAACGCTTGCAACGTACCATCAAAATACCTATTCAATTAAAATGTATGTACACTGAACACAAATATAAACGCCCACAATAATATAAACGCCCCCAAAATGGTTATTTGTCTTGACTTGTAAACAACATTTGTGTCTATCTCTGCCATCAGTGAGGAAATGCTCAGTGATGTAGTGATTCCACCCACATCTGTGAATCACTGCATCACTGAGCAATTCCTCACTGGCAGAGATGGACACAAGATGTTTACAAATCAAGACAAAAAAACATTTTTGGGGCGTTTATATTTTTGTGGGCGTTTATATTTTTGTTCAGTATGTTTAATTCGCAGCTGTTGAAGGATAAACGCCCCAAAAACAGTTATAGGGTGTCTTTTCAACTTTGGTAGCACATTCGGAATGGTACATTTCAATATGGTTTGCCTTATATTTTATCGATCGGCTCAAGGCAGAAAGTCAATTGGGTAATCCTTATGGCTATTCGACCTAAACGCCTCTCATACAGTTACGCGCGAAAACAGTACGCTGCATGAAGTTCACCGGAAGCGGCCAGCGATGCGCATTCATATCAACAGTTATCTTTGAGAAGAACAAGTCTAGCTTAAACTTGCAAATGTAATGCTGTCTAATGTCAGGGTTGTAGTAGAGTCCCTGCAAGTCCGTTCACAAGTCCTTTCGTGAAGCCAGTCACAAGTCCCTTCATAAAGGCAGTCACAAGTAACTGGATGAACAATGACAAAGAAATGCTTTTGTCAAAGCTGTTTTGAATAGCTTGTGATTTGAATTGGAACTGAAGGACTTGTGATGGACTTGCAGGGACTTACAGGGACTTACAGGGACTTACAGGGACTTACAGGGACTTGTGATGGACTCGACTACATCTCTGTCTAATGTACACATTTTAATCCAAGCATGATGGAAAGCTTATTACGCTTCTTGCAGCCAAAGCTTTCTAAATGTTACTTAAGATGCGTAAATAAGAGAGGGGAGCTCAAATGAATGGGAGCACAATAAGCAATATCGACTCGGTTATTTAATTGTCAATTGAAGACATTTAAGTCACCTTAAGTGCTGGAAGTGTCCAAAGTTATCAATTGAGGTGCTTAGACAATGTTTTGGGGTAAACAAATTAATTAAAGCCATTTTTCAATTACTAAAAATTATTTGATAATGCATAATATATGCACATTAGCACCCGCCGTTTTCCGCAGGAATTTGTCCAATCGTATCAAACGAGGTGTCTTAAACATTTGTATTTAGGGCCAACAGGTTCAATAAAGCCATTTCTATAATAACTACGTGTGTATGGGATATTGTTATTAGCCGGCTGGTCGGTAATCGTTGGAAAATCCTGACGGTTTTCAAACAATGTCGCCGATTTGCTAAATTTATAGTCCACATCTTATTTGCAATACGGTTACACGTCTGTGAATGGGTGCCAGCAAACTATAGTCTGGTCTCCTAACAAATTTCCCTAACGTCTATAAAATGTTCAGGCTGTTTCTTCTGAAGGAATCTACGAACACACAACTCTACGCAGGTCAGCATCAAAAACTAATTACTGCCCTGTGAATCCCCTATAGGCTTAACCCATCTACTTTCGAAAATTACAGCAAAAGCAAATGGTGTGTACTACATGTACCTTTAATACCACGGTTGGTAGTGATGGCCAGCGCACGCCCGTCACAGTACACCACCCCAATCAAACACTACAAAGAGTGAACAACATAAGTACGAAATAGGGGAGGAGGAGGGGGAGGGGGAAGAGGGGGAGGGGGAAGAGGAGAAGGGGGCAGCACGGGTAGATTAAATACTTCCGCGTTCCGTTTGCTTAGTTCCTCTTCCTTAACAGCCATCTAAGGCCTAAGGATAGTTTTTTATACTTAATAATATGCGCCCATGCAATCAAGGCAACGGACTCATAGTGTGAAATCGAGAGTATATGGGGAGATAGAGTGCAAATTACGAGGTCAGAAGTAAGAGAGATAAAGGGGTTTGACACGTTGTGATGCCCGGATGTAGTATAATCTCGTAAAATCTCGCACGGTTTTGAGGTCAACTTACACACTATTAAACCGTTTTGCCGTGCATATTATGTGACACGATCAAGCGGAATGAGTCGGATGTCGGGGAATCCCCCAAAATGTTTTAATCAGAACTGTGTTCTTCGTTGGTATTTAAACAAATTTACATAACTCGACAACAAAACATCGTATCAACATTGGGTTTTCAGTTATTAAAACGTACAGATGCCCTCTTTAAAACTACATGAAAACTTATTTTTTGGCCATGGCCGACATCCGACTCATTCCGCTTGATCGTGTCACATATTTCAACTCTTTCCCAAACCGTGCGGTATTACAATAAAGCATTCATTACGTAGTCGTTGGCTGGTAGAGCCCACAACACACCATGCAGAATACCCGATATTCACTTCATTTTTATAGGCGGGTATTTTCCCAGCTGTTCGCTTTAGAATGCCAATCCGGTTTGGACGTAACCAATACTAATTGACCAAACACCAACCAACACAGGAATTTGTAGCAATTTGGGGTTTAAAAGAAACAAACAGAAAGACCTTTATACACGTTTGCCTAGTAATTATAAACGCCCCATATTGATTTTTACAGATTTTTTGTTGGCGTGCGAGTCACTCAACCCGAAGATTGTGAAACGAAATACATGCCAGGTTAATATTAAATTAATCTTTGTTGCTGTAATTGTTCTATATTAATGTCCTGCTGTAGTCGAACTTAAAAATGTCTTTGTTTCGACGACAGGTTTATAGACTTTTGCATGATTGTACGTTCTGGTAGTTTACTGCGCAAACACCTCCTAAGTGGTTATGTCGTTGACACGGATATGCCCGTTTCCTTTTGCGATCGAGGATCGAAAAACAAAAGAAAACAATGGGAACAAAAGATCCTCGAAGGACGGTTTCTTTGTCCTCGATCGGCAAGATAAGCGTAAAGCAATGGGGTTAGGTTTCAGTAAAGGAATAAAGGAAAACACAATAGGGAATCCTCGGTCGTAATGGCAATTCACGAACTATAGCTCTTAACTTTTATTACGACCGAGGATTGAGACCAAAAAAACCAACCAAAAGATATATTACAGGGACATAGAATCCTCGAACGATGGTTTTTTCTTTGCCAACTTTTTCCCTCGGTCACAGGATACGTCCCAGGATAAAACGTATATTGAGAGCGACGCAACATTTGCATGACATTACCATCCTGTAGGATGTCATTTGCATTTTCAATAGTACTTAAGTGAATTTGATCTGTTGCAGATGAATTAAATTGTTTTAAGCGTTCGTGAGTTCCGTACACCATGTCTTACGCCTGTCACTGAAGCTATACCTGCGCATATTCAAAAAGCCTATTTTGAAAATCCGTTTTTACCTTGAGGAACTAATGAGATATTTTTGCAATACAAATTGTCTGTCGTTTCCTTATAAACGATTAGGCCCAACCGCTAATCGATTTCCACAAGATAATAATTGTATTGTGGAAACCATTAGTAATTTTCAGATTATACCTGATTTACATCGTCGAAACAAACGACATACTTGAAAATGTACTTTCGATTTAACTGCACACGTGTAAAACCTACAAGTGTAAATCCCGTGTATAAACGGGAAAGCTAATCGAACGCATTCCTTGAGAGAATCACCGCGTATTTTAGGGGGGGGGGGGGCGTGCACGTTAATAGGCCGAACACCCATGAACACTTAATTAAATGCTTGTAAATATACACCTGTTTTATTTGGATTAATATCAACTTTTTATTAAGAGAATATGATATAAAGTAAACTCACTCAAACGATCAGGTATGTTTGGCATAATACCGTGTACGGTGATTGCGTCTATAGTCACCGTTGTTCTGCGTGGTTTCTGGAGAGTGAGTGGAGAGACGACTCTCTCAGCCCACCCTATAGCCTGGAGTGTTACAGAGAAAAGATAAATGAACACTTCAGAGCAACTCTTGACTGTCAATCCACGGAGACCGTTTAGTCGGTCCGTCCCGTGTCGCTAACCACAGACAAACAACCATGCACGCCTGCTCGTTGAGCGAAGTCCAGTATTAAGGGCGCGCGGGGAAGCGCGCATGTTTACCCGCGCCGCCGTTATTGTTGTACTCGTCGTGTTGTTGTAATCCCGACACGCCAGGCAACGCAATCCTTCAGCAGGGGCGGTATTTTAAGACCCAAGTTCCGGAGGCGGTTGTTGAAGGAGGGTAGTAGGTACAGTACATGCAAAGTAATCGACGTTATGATAGGGTCCAACCCTTCGGGCGCATAGCATCTTGCTTTATACGCATCTTTTCACATATCGCCAGCCGAAGGGTATGTATACATACTTGAATAACAAAATGGAAAACAAGTTCAATATTAATAATACAGAATCTTTGTTCTAAAGTAATCCTCGATCCCCTTCGGGTGGAGTCAAATTTCACCGATTATTTTCGCATTTTCAGAGGTGGAAAAATGTCGGAGTTGCGGTCTTATCCATGGGATATTATGTAATGAATATTGCTACTTGTCGTATAGTTTTTTGTTGTTCCAGGAATACGATTTGGAATGTTATCTTCAATGCTTCAAGCGTCTGAAATATTTTGTTCATCTCGTCGTAAAAGCACAGCAATTGACAGGAGGCTATCTTTTTAGCATTACAGAAAAATCCCATTCATCTTTATATGACGTCTCAAAAAATTGATGTGAATTTGGACCGAGGATGTGAATTTTAAAGCATTTGAATGGTTTGGGAAAAGGGATGGCACTATCCCATTCAGTGACACCACCTCTCTGTTGACTTGTTTAGCTTAATTGATTTTAAGCATGACTTAGTCTTTGCCAGTTATGTCCGATTGAACTGATAGAGTGTCGGTAGCAATGACAACCAATATGTAGTCATTACGTGAATTTACGTCATTACTGTTGTTTTGCATGATGTGACAATTAAATAGCCATCGAATTGGTCAAGTTTGTAATCATTGAAACAACGGTTGCCCATTTACGTTACAGTTCACATGTCTTCATTATTGAGTTCAATCATGCTATTAGAATGAAGCTTTCGTGGACAAGCCAGTTTTGTACATATTGGTGAAGCGTAAATTTTTGAATTTATGAAATCCGGAACAATTGGTTGTATTACGCATGCTTATGTGGAACCCTTTCACGTGAGAAGGTTTAACCAATAATAGGGGGGGGGGGGGGGGGGGGGAAGGGTCAGTTTTTTCATCGGAGTCTGTTTTCTTATGACCTTGTATACCAAACTCAAATTTGGCGTTCGCAATGGGGCCGGTGTGGGGCCGCGGTCACGTGTCACATGTCACGTGTTTTGTTCATCGCATAAAGCATCGTCTTCGGCGAGTCCTGGCGGAGAACCAAATGGGAGGTGGAATTGGTCTGTATCTTCGATTGGGGAACCGTTCTCATGAGTATAGGCCAGTGATTCAATCAGGGCTGTCGTCATGCTTTTCAACGGTGATTTGTGGAAAGTATCGATCTCTATTTGGATTTATGGACAGATGAAATAATGTTTACGACCTTTACGTCAATGCCACGGGGCAGCTGGTGAAGTGATTTTGTGTCTTGTATCTACGTCAGGAAAGACACAGATCGAAACGACATTTTGAAGAGGAGAGAAACAAAAATGATCCCGGATCTTTTAAGTTTAATATCGTAAATATATAATTACAGTGGAATTAAAATGATTCTTGTGGGAACTTTTACTAAGTTGTTTGCAGAAACTCAAGTTAGCGTCGATGTATCCAATAGGATATTTTGCTGACTTAACCAATGTAGATAAAGAACAGGTTTTGTAGGTGTGGGTGTTATCGCCCTCAATGGTCGCCAACTTGCTAGTATTATAATTAATCCGGTAACAATTGGCGGCCTTTTTGGAAAAACAAATTAACAAATGATAACACTCTACAAGCTGTCACCGCTAATGCTGCAATGATGTCATCGCTCACTCTGCAATGCCATCACACAGGTGTTCATACTTTGCCCCAAAAACGCTATGAGCATTACTCCTCCCCATCATTTGATACAGGTGGCCCAATGTTTTGCCCGAGGCTGATGGCCCAGGGGCGGATGCAGGAATTTATGAATGTGGGATCCTAGCCATTGGCGGGGGGTGTTGGGGCTCTCCCCACCCCGAAATTGTTTTACAGTAAAAGCTCTGAAGTGCATTCTGGGACATTATGACCCTATTTTTCTTATATATTTTGATCGTTTTGATTTATTGGGAATCTTTTACAGAAAGCACCACGCTGCTATTTTGCTCTGATATAAAAATACTTTATAAAACAAATCCAGTCCAAAAATTTGGGATCCGTACCTGTGACCTATTGGAAATTGTTTGTTAAAAAAAAAAGAGATTTTGCTGGATCGAAACGTAACCCATATAAAAATAGGTTTAGAAAGTAGAACCAAACTTAAACATTGTAATCTGGTAAAGATTGGGTTTTTTTTAATTAGAGTTTTATTGTAAATTATCATACTGGTGATTCACCAAAAGTTTTTTTTCTTTTTGTAATCACCATGTATATTCTTGTGCATTTATGCAGGAGCGTGTCTTCATTGAGAATGCGCAAATCTTCCTCAATTAACCTTCGCAAGGCAGTCATGGGCTGCACGGGGCAATTTCGAACAATTCAGAGGCTGTAGGGTCATTCTAAATTATAATTTCCAGAAATATGACACCCGCTTGTCGTAAAATGGAAATCTGATCGAATTAAATCGACCGAAACAAACCAATTGAAAAATGTGAAGCACTGCGCTTAAAAAAAATAATAGAATTCACACAAAATATATTTATGTAATTGTTTCATTTTTATCTCCGCCAAGGAGAATATTATGTTTTTGCCGTCGTCTGCCCGTTTTATATTTAGTATAGGATTACGGGAAAATTACTGGGATTTAGGGATTTTAAGGAAACTTGGTGGGTAGATAGCTTATGAGCCAAAAATGATTCCACAACATTTGCAGATGGATTTGGATTCAGATCAGGATTCTGGATCACTTTGAATGATTCGTTTAATGTAATTTAAGACGAGCGGCTGGGGCGCGTCGTTGCGGTTGCTGGGGCAGACGTCTGCGCTCTGCTGAGTGCTGTTATTTTAAAGAAACTAATAATAGGTCATTTCCAAAGATGCATCTTAAAGACGCATATAAAAACAACCATTAGTACCGGTAGTTGGTTTGTTATCCTCGAATGGTTATCCTGCAACCGTGCCGTTTAAACCGCGCGTTTGTTCCTCTCCTCGAGAGGAGTTATCAAGACGAAACGATTTCCGATGTCATTGTTCGTGCAAATCACGCTAGTGTATATAGCCGGCGGTTTAATCGTGGCTATTGGTGTACAAATTGATGTGGTAAAATTGGCAAAACCAAAAACCCAACACCGAGTGGTCAAAATGCCTTCAGCATACGTAAGTGATTGGATGGGTGGGTCAATTTGTATTCTATAGTGTAATACACATAAATGCTTCAAATAAGTTGCTTCCCTTTCGAAAGGAAAACACTATTAAAGGGATCGTACACGTTTGGTAATTGGAACCTATTGTTTGTTTCAGTCCTATATAGTTTATACAATAAAACTAACCTGTAAAAAATTCATTTCAAAAGGTGGTAGCGATTTCGAAATATTGCCGAAAATCTTAAGCGGTTATGTCCACGCAGGAAGAATAATCTGCATTGGAATACACAATCTGAGAAACGTCACTGCAGTAACGCTTCTCAGATTCAAATTTTTGAAGATAAAAAGTGATATCTTTATCCATAACCGCAGTACTTCGAAGTGAAAAGTTTCTAAAAATGCATTATACTATCCAAAGCTGCTGTACTTCTTACCAAGTAAGTTTTTATTGCCATTAATTTTTGAAGTAATTACCAAACGTACACGATCCCTTTAAATGTGGAACTCAAGGAGCCGTACAATTGTTTGTGCAAAAACGTTAAATGTGTTCAATTGCAGGGTTCTCATGCCTTTCTATTGCCACTTCAGACAACAACAAAAGACACATCTGTACGTCGCTGTTAAAATACGTCGAATTCATTTCTCCGTGTTCGTAGCGGGTTTCGAAGCGCCCTGGCTGTCACGCCGTGTAGATTTAGCTGTTATGTCAAGACACGCTCCGTATTAGAAAGTCGTTGTAGGGTAATGAGATTGAAATATTTCGTGATCACGATCCGTTTTTTTATATTTGCAGACTAATAATTCCTGTAACCTGATTCAAAACAGCAACAGCGAGTTGGCATAACGCATTTCAATTGTGTACTCGGTGTTTTTGTTCAATGATAGTATACGCCATTTGCTTTAATTGGCTGTAACTTTTGAAAATGGTTGGGTTAGGGGGTTCCTATTTTTTATTAATATTGTGACGCTGAGATGTTTAAAGTTTTGTGTTCACAGAAACTGGACAAACTAAGAAAAAAATATGCTGTTCTTGCAGTATGGTGCCTTGACTTCCTTCAAACGAATTCAACAAATTATGGGAAGTGTTTGAAAATAGTCAGGTTTTTACAACGAAACAAAATTCTACTTTTCTTAAAAACCGGTGCCGTGATTTCACAGGATGCTTGAGACTGTTATTAACTTACAGTCAAGTAAGGTATTTCATAATAATTCAGTATTTTTTTTTTGGGGTGTTTGCAAATTGTGTATTATTACCTTTAACTTTAAAGAAAATCTTCTTTTCTGATCTAACACCGCGATGATTTTATTATATTTGTACCCCAGATATCACATGCAAACACAAATGCTGAATGTTTAACGCACATCCAGGTTCCCGACTGTTTCTAATTTGCATACGTGTGCAATATTTTAGAAAATGATTCATTACTAATACTAGGGTGACGAGAGGTGCAGGCAGATATTGGCAAGAGCATACTGCTCGGCACCATGGGAAACGAGGTTGCTCTATTGTTTTCTTACAGCACTATTGACGTTAAAGTTATACCTTTCCGCAAAAAAACTTGTAAAGTTAGGATACACCATGTACAGATATCGAAACATTTTACTACCGAATTATTAAGAAATATCTTACTTATTTGAAAGTAAATAATGATTCTAGGCATCCAGCACAATGATTACGCTAGATACCCTGTAATAATTTTTCCGGCGATCGCAAACAAATATAAGAACAACAAGAACAACTGCCCGACGCCAGTATTTTTGTATTTTTCTTGGCATCAAAGATTGTAAAACTTCGGACAGATCAGTTAAACGATATTTAATATAAGATACAATCCCCAAAATCCACCCATTCTTGATAATTCAAGCAATTGCCATACAATGGCGTATTCTACCTTTAACAGCTTATTGCAGTGTCTACAAACATGCATAAAAACATTACAATGTCTGGCGTCATGCTGTAACCACTTGTAATGTAAAATAACAGTGTGGAATCAGTGTTTACAGAAATTAAAATTTTATGATTATCAGGGTCAAAGTTCAGATGCATAATTCAAGTATAGGCGGCAGCAGGTTGTCCTATGAGAGGCTGGGTGTATACCCCTACGGAATCCGAGGCACGTCTACTCACACAGTCTATTATTGTTGAATCATAAAACAAATTGGATTCGGATATTGTATTACAATATTGGTTATGCCAGATCACACGAATCAAAGAAAAACACCCAAACGAACTTTCGAAAGTACAACAAAATTAACATTGTGACAAGAAAGACAACATTACAAGAAGGAATAAGATTAATACTGCTGCAAACTGCTTACTGGCTGGAATGACCTGAAATATACAAATCAAATAAGTTAAGAGGCCCTAATATTTCGATCTTAACAAGATCTTCTTCAGAGACTCTGAAGAAGATCTTGTTAAGATCGAAATATTAGGCCCTCTTAACTTATTTGATTACAAGAAGGAATTAGAAATAAACAATCTGAACTGAAGTCCAAATATTATTCAGTATTAAACTTTGCAGAATATTGTACGAATAATGTCTTATTTATGTGACCTGTCACCACAATATGAGAGTAAAGTCGAAAAACTTAAAAATTGAGATATTGGTATTTTTAAATTCTTGAGAAAGAGAGCTTTCCAATGGTACATAACACATGGGGGTATAAGCAAATATATAAGCAAATTTAGCTGTTGATGAATGTTGGTACGGAGAAGCGGCTTGGTATAACTTGGTTTCCACGTATCATTTCACGGTTACGTCTACCTAAGATAAGTGATGAAGTTGGTCACTTCAATCCATTACCAACATTGAATTCACGTGTTCTCTACCCGCAGGAACTCGGTTGGAGACCAGATGGCAAGGGCCCGCAGGACATACCCCGAGTCACAAGCATCGAGTCCCAAGTATCGCTTCAGAGAACTCCTCAGGCGATTTACAAGAACCGAAAACCACTGAGAATTGTGAGTATAAGTTTCATGATATTTAGATTGGAGGGGGGCTGATCGTTTCCGTGTATCAACGCGAAAACGTACCAATTAACAGATATCTGTGGCAAAAGCACTGATCAAATATCAAATGTTGATGAATTTGGTCTACAAAAGCATTTTGCTTGGGTTAGTTCCCCCGATGGTCAATGTTGACACCCCCCCCCCCCCCGCCCCCGCCCCCGTAGTAGATAAATCCGGTTTGTAAGTGCTACTTCATAATCGCGCACACATCACTGATTTCTAGCGCTCATTGGCTAAACGTGCACCAACGCGTTTTTATTTTTGCATCCCACTCCGCGTGAAGTGAGCGTTTATGACGTAGTCACTTACAAGATGGATAAAGTACCCATCTCTATCTGTGGTGCGTTCCACTTGCGGCCGGTTCAAGGCAACGGAGAACGTCACAATGAAACTTCAATTGTTCTGGCTTCGTTCTGGCTCTACCACCATTGCCAAACTGCATCAACGAAGCCAAAGACGGAGACAAAGCTGGGGTTTGGAAAACGGCCCTGGTATGAATGTTTAAACGCTGGTTCAGAATAATATACGCAAGGATTATATTCACGGTTAGAAATGAAAATGAAAGTACAGCCATATGTTTATTTTGGGGGGCGACACACAGGTTGTATTTCTAATGGGAAAATGTACCATTAAGTCAATCATTGAAGATGAACCAAGTACATCCTATTTGGTGAAAGGCGAAGCCCTCTAAAAACTGAAGTGTTGAATCCAACATGAGTTCGGCGAGTGACCACATTTCAAAATGTTAAATCTAGCAATCTAAATGTTAAATCTAACACTTAAGTTGGTAATTCAACATTTACACCTAAATTGGATTTAACATTTAAAATGCTGGATTCAACCTTAAAAATGCTAAGTTCAACACTTTCACTGTGTGGTCACTCACCGAACTCGGTGTTGAATTCAACACATCAGTTTTTAGAGTGTAAAGTGCCACTATACCGTAATCTAGATATAAGCAGCCACGGGATTTTAACTGCGTAATGAGACGGGAAGACACTATCGAGGGAAGCACTTCTGCGCCAAGAAAAAAATAATAATAGTACAGATACACAACCAATTGTGACTCTGGGAGAGAGTGGGATAATTACAGACGGCTGCCTCAAGAGTACAAGCGGGCTGAATCGACAGTGAAAATCTCTCGGTTCACACTTCAAATCCTTTGCAATTATAGACATTGGATGCGACACTCACACGGCAACAAACATCAAACGCCGAGTAACTCTGACGGTGCAATCTATACAAACCAACCACTTTCCCATGAGATCTGTGGCTCTTGTATTCAAGTCGGAGATGATAGTAGACGCTTTCTTGCTCTAGTTTTAGTGCAGGGGTTCGCACCGATGTCAAAATCGATAGTCTCTTTGTGGCACATTGTAAACAAATACGGTGCAGTTTAAGGTAGAAAGTCGCGCAAATGGTGTCAAACTTCAACGTTTTTGTTTTGTCTGTTTTGTTTTGTCTCCGCAAATACGGTCGAAGGTTGGCATCTCGCTGTACGAATTTCCACCGTAAATGTGACGGAAATGTTTTAAAGTGCACTCCTGCCACCAAATAAAATAAAGTTATGTTTAAAGTTGCAGGTAAAATAAGAACTGTTGTACCATCAGAGCGCAATTTGCCAACGCAGATAATAGAAAACAGTAGTACATTAGAATAATACGTTTCGAGGTAACATTTCGGTGGTCGCTGATTGCAATACTAGAAATCTATTACAATGAGTTTATAATGGGGAAAGAACTGTAAACAGCACGTAAACACTAAGTACAGTACCCCTGAAGATGAGACGCGATGGGTTGTCAAAAACGGCCGCAATGGTGTTGCATTTGGAGTATTGTTCCAGCTTTTAACGGGCAATCCGAAGACTTGATTTATTTTTTAAACTCTCACAAAAGACGAGCGTAGAAACGGGAAGTTAGCGGCAGGTGGCTGACTTCACCTGCCGCAATTGCACAGTTCAGTTGCCGTCAGAGTTCCGCTCGTTTGTCCACCGCACGCACGGGCAAACTTACTCGGAAGAATACTTTAACACATTATGTGACGTGGTATCTCAAAACCATGCAGGCAGAATCGGACAGAGCTATGCGTATACAAAAATGGCTGCAAAAATGACCTGATTTTTGATCCACCTGTAAAGTATGTGTTGATGGAGCATCTGATTTCTGAAAAAATCAGATTTTTGTTCAAATTGAAATTAATCTTTGCTATCAAGAGCTGTGCCTGTTTTACCGAAAGACCCCATTTTCAAAAATTGTTCATGGAATGATAAGATGCTTTGAAGCTATTCAGCTGAGTGAGCGCCACACATTTCACACATACACAGAGTACACTTATAGCCTTATCTTTTAAATGACATTTTATTTATCCTCTGTGCAATGAACCCAAAACAATGATCCAAGTTTGAGCGAAGACTAAAATATTATTTAACTATCATATTGGTTTTTTGTCCAGGAATAAACCAAGTCTGTTTTTGAAATCCGAATTTTGAAATTTGAAACTTGAACCTGAAAATAATTGGAAATCAGAAGTGTTCGTTTAGCATCCCATGCATGGACAGCTATTGACAAGGGGTCTTTTGGTAAAACAAGCACAGTTCTTGATAGCACAGACCGATTTCAATATAAAACAAATCCCAGATGTTGGATAGAACATGCTCTATCAACACATATCTGGTGGATCAAATATAAATCTGTTTTTGTTTACAGGAACAAATATATACATATCAACATCAGGTGCTTTCTATTATTCGCATCCAATGTTTGTAAACATGTTTTGAAGCTAAATGCGCGTGTCCAATTCCTAAACATGTCAAAATGTCAAAATGGTTAAACACTGTCCGTCTTCATGCTAAATATAAGCATGCATGTAAACATGTTGACAAACTGATAGCAAGAAAGTGTTTGGAAAGGTGTTTACCCGCTAAGCAGTTTGTTGTAGTTACCCACATGTGTTGTTTATGGTATGAATTTTAGCCTGTATTTCTTTTCTTGTTTTCAGGACCACCAGCGCACGCAGTCGTACTTTATACGGCAACAAAAACGTCCGACTTTCCGACCCTATGGAGCTGGAACTCTAAGAGATCCCGTCAAGACATTTTTCCTGTCCAGCAATTTTGATTTATTTTAGATTTTTTGTTTTTTTGCTTTATATATATCTCGTCCCCTTATACTTGGTTGTATTTGCTGCTTAATAAATTTGAAATTGAATAATTGCTGCCACAAAGTAGTCCGTTTTGAAAGCATTCTCGTCTTGTGAATTCAAACCACATAATGGCTCATTGGGGTAAAACACATTGTATCGTCATGCATTAATGCAGCCCTTAGAAGTAACTGCTTAAAAGCCGAAAGTGTGCGGACATTATTGCATTGACTTATTATGCATATAGTACAAATTGTGACAACTTTATTATGTGTATACATTATATTGGTTAAGGCCAAGTTAAAATAAATAGTCGATTCTCGTCTTGGCGCGTATCATTAGTTGCTGCCGCATCAAACAAAATAAAATCAGGGTTCTCCCAGATCGTAACGTTTCTCCTTTGCAGTATTGCAGAGCGCATTATATTTATTATAATTATAATATGAGACACTACAAAATTCTTCGATAACGTCCATACAAATAGGTCAAGCCTTCTGGAAAAAAAAAGTGCCCTCATCCTCCTTAAAAAAAAATAAAACGAGAAACTATATATTTTTTTATTTTGGCCTAAAACAGCTTTGACAGAACAGTAGATTGTTGACCAAGAAATGAGTCTATTTCACAATACTATGCGATTTTCCTTCTAGAACTAAAACCTTTCAAAAGAAAGGTTATTTGACTTTTGCCTAGAACAGCTACGCGCATGCTTCAATATCAGGGACAATGATTAGTTATCTGTTTGCTGCCACCAAGAGTCCAAATGTATTGACCCGTGGAACGTATTGTACTGAGAATTTTGATAAAAACGACATTCCACCATTATTGACACTAAGAATTGTATCCGCTATGCTAGAGAAACTTAGAGTGTGTCTAAAAAAAATGCAAACAAAATATAACGAAATGCCACTGGTAGAATCTGTAACCAATAGAACTGGTAGTGGGAAGCTACACTATTCCACTTAACTAAGACACCAAAAAATGATATTGTTTGACAGAGTTATGAGTATAATCCAAGAGTGGTCAAATTAACCACGGGACCAAGTTTTTCGATTTTGTTTTGATGTGCAAGTGTTGCAATGTGAATGAGCTGTTGGTCATTAGCAGCTAAGCACACGTTCCTAAACATCAATGTTGATATGATTAAACATCTCACGCTAAACATGTTTAGCATGTAAACATGTTTCTGCAGTGTATAGGCCAGGCAATTATCCAAACATTTATAGGCAAACAGGCTACCGTTGTCCCAATGCCTATCATTGGAAACTTGGTCCAGTGGTCTATTTGACCTCGCTTAAGAAATTATTCATAACTCTGTCAAAGATTTTTAGATTTAGACGTTTGATGTCTCATTTTAAAATGGACAGGTGTGCGTTTCAAACCATAAGTATATTATCTATATTGGTTACACAGTTACACATTCTACATGTGGTATTCCCTTATATTTTGTTTGCATTTGTTTGTAGACACACTATTACCATTGCAAAGTAAAGCTTTTGTTAAAAGATAACTTCGAACAGATCCATGTGTATATACGCTTGTAATAGTTTTAAACAAAATAGTGTAAAGATTATTTATTTTGTGTATAATTAATACAAAGAAATTAAGGACAAAATAAGCAGTACTCCTTTAGATAATTCAAAAGGTCCTCATTGCATTAAGATATAATGTAAGGCCCGTTTCGTAGCAAATATATGTCGCTTTGCTTAAGCAGTCGTTGCACACGACATCACATCTATCAATTTATCGGGGAATTAAAACAAACCTACTATACGAACTTTGTCTTGTAAATAGTATGTAACGAAGCTATTCATTGGTTTTGGTTCGGTTTGAGTTCGCCTTAAATAACAAATCACACATTTTGAACTATGAATGATTCTTGCTAACATTGACCTTCAAACTCTTTTCTTATTTCTTGATTCCGTTTATTAAATCTTAATTAATCCAATAAACTGTATACATTCTTGAACTTGCTTTTGATTGTTTTGGTTCTAAGGGTTGTTGTATACTAACTATACAGGACTATACTATTTTGTATTGAAGCACGAGGTGCATATATCATAATATTATTAAACTGCAGCACATTAGGGCAATGGTTCACTTACAGAAATAACAAGAGAGGACAACTCATTTTTATTTAAAGGAGGAAGTTATTTTCTTTGTTAATGAGCCGTGTCTAATGAATTAGTCGTCGAGCACATGGCTTCAAAGAAATTGCGACGGGGAAGTAATTTATAATTTAACAATCATTACATCGTTCTGGGAATTAAATGTCGCCTTCAAAAATCAGAAGATGTATCGTTTAAACACACTTTGCCGTTGCGTTATAAAACAGCGGATCATGATTGTTGAGCGAACCAACCGGCTGTCTTGTAATAGCTGTCACGTATTGACCGGCAATCGTGGACGGGGCTAGCTTTGTCCGACCGTCTTACCTCTTTTGTTTGTACTCTAATTTTTCCGGATGATCGCCATATGATTTGTATACAGGGAGTTGAGATCGTGGACGTTGTGACAATCGTGTCCCCATTGTTTGCCTCCAAATTCTTTTGTCCAACGACCACGATTGCCGGTCAATACAAACGCACTGCTACATGCCCATAATAACCCTCCAAGTTGAGAATCATACAAACAATAATCAAATCAACCTGACATTAAAGGGGCAATAGACCATTTTGTCAGTTGTGCATTTTTGTTTTGAAGCAGCAAAAGTGCTCAAAAAATAAAATAAAGGTGCTTGACAAACAACCTGATGATTGATTTTAGGTTTTAGCTCTGTGAATGCTGCATATCCCGAGGAAAAAATATTCTAAGATTTCGATTTTAATTCAAAATTTGCTGAGTAACAAATGAATTGCGACCACAATTTGCGTTCAGGGCGCGTTCTCATCCAGCCAATTGTAGCTTTTCGACCCGTGTGTCACGCACTGAACTGACCAATTGCGCCCACGAGTGCACCGTGCTAGCTGTGTATCGTTCGAACGCTTCCGCGATCTATATTTGCGGAGATTTCCCAAAAGTGCGTCTCCGAGACGCATCTCTGATTTTTAGATTGAAATACACTGAAAATAGATCACATAGTGGAATAAGATCGGATTTCGATCTTTGTCGATTGAAATAATTTCACTCTAAAATGTATGCTCCTAGTTTCAGACTGCATGTGGGAGTGAATGTTCACTCCTTGGGAATAAGAGAGATTCCACCTTTAGACCTTAAAGTACAGATCCACTATGGTAAACAACCTTGTTGTTATGTTACATTCTTTCTAGCGCTATTCCTATAGCGCTATAGGGTTCACTCACAGTCACTTTAACAGTTGTGTTGCTATCGGCTGCATTAACATTGTACGTTCTTTAAAACTCTTTCTTATGGATAAAGGACTAATTGACATTGACTATATTGTGGTACCTACCCAGGCGCATAATGTAGAACATGTGAACAGTAACGAATTGTGTTCTATTATAAAGGCATTTGTAAATATCAAACTTATAGCCGTCTTATATAAGTAAGAATATCGTAATTAATTATCTTTATTTTTTCTGCACATTTTGCACCAAAATTCGAAGGGCCACCCGTAGACGTCGTATATAACGTTTAGTTGACAGAACAAATGTCGTAATACAATCCATACATTTTGATGACAATAAAAGATAGTTCCGCAGTTTTCAAGGGTCCGTGTGTACAATATCCTCAGACTATTTTCAAGTTTAGCGGATTCAATATCGTGAAGAAAAAGGTGCACTGCATTTCAATTTGTATAAATGGCGGCCGTTAGAAATACCGGGGTGATAAACTATCTAATGTTCAGTTCACTCAAAATAAAATTACATTTAGCAAAATGAAGATTGCTTTGGAGGAGTGTCAAAACAATATATTTGTCAATTTTAACCAAAATATTGGTTAAATTAATTTGACTAATATTTTTGTTAAAATTACCAATATCATTGGTTATTTCGACCAGTATTTTTACTAAAATTGACCAATTGCATTGGCTGGACACATATCTACCAACCAGTTGGTTATTTCCACCAATCTGTGTTTTGGGTGTAGTTACTATTATTCAAAGAACCTAATACTTTCCGAGTAATAAGCATTTAAATATCGGTTTCTATTTTTTAAGACACAATGTAAATATATATTTATTTCTGTCAGAGCACAAAAAAAAGGGGGGGGGGGGGTGTTTAGAGTCCTAAAACCTTCCTCTGTATCTGCACCTGATGCGATTTATTTTTTTTGATATCGGGACAACAATTCTAAATAATAAGGATACTGGTATTACCCTTCCGGGTCTACCCCTATATAGAACCGATGTTGAAGTAAAGTGGGCCGGGAATGGGGCCGAGTCGGACCACGACATCAGCCTTAAGCAGCCCGAGTATTCAAGATCCTATCGATCTTCCCTCTACTAAAGGAGTACTCTGGATAATTATTGGCGAAGTACAAGTTGACACTGCACGACAGGTGAAGTTACTGTAGCGGTTTTGTTTTGTTTGTTGGCGCAAACGGTGGAAGAAAAGCGTGAGATGTGATGAGTATTGGACGATCAGGTACCCTCAGAGGCAAAGTAATAAGATATTAAGGAGGGGAGAATAACACACAAAAAGGCTGGGGACAACCGCGCGATTGCGGGTGAGAGTGTTTGATGCCCAGCGTACGTGACGCGGCGAGGCACCGCTCAATATTGGAGTGACAGCCATGATCAAAGTGATACCGTTCGCACGATTTCCTCGCGAAGACACAGACACGTTTTTGATTTGGTTGAGGAGGGGCTCGGCTTTTTAAAAAACATCCGCTCGGACGGAAAATCTGGACAAGAGTTAAACGATTATCAATTAAACTCGTCGGCGGTCGGGCGGCAAGGTATAGCAGTATATTACTGCTTGGTTAGATACCGTTTATAGCATTATGCTTGTGGCTACACGCTTCTGTTGATTGAGCACTTTTTTTTTCAAAGGGTAACTTACACTTTCAACGTACTCTAGCAAAGGAAGGGTTGTATATTGATCACATCGCTGAAGTTTAAACCTTTAAAACTCTTTTTTTTATGGAGTACTGAGATGCCCTTATATGTTAAAATGAAGTCACCGGGCTATTAATTGTTGGCAGTATAAGGGGATAAACAGGATGACGACAATGACCACAATGACGACAATGACGACAATGACCACAGGGTAGCGACATCTACAAAATATGACGAAAGGCTGCCTATGCATGGGATAATATATCAAAGTGCGATGACACTCAGAAAATCCAGGCTTTCCACGATTGTATACCTGTGGTATAGCGGAATAACAAAAATGCCTACTTGGCCCGGGCTGCAAATTATTGTTTAAATATGTTTTTCTAATTTGCTGTTTCGGATAATTTTTAAGGAAATAAAATCCAAAAAGGTTATTTGGTTGGAATTCATTATTTTTTTTCTTTCTCATTTGTGGCTTCAGGTGAATTTTAAGTAGCTTCTGAAATGTCATTACGTATACACCACATTCGGATGTCGTTTTGAGAAAGAAATATGCACCCGCAGCCTTAGGTTCTTCAGCGCTGGCAACAATTCGTCCTTCGGAAGGGACAAATGTTTCCACAATTTGAGAACACACATTATAGTTATGCACAAATGTATTCTTGTAAGAGTAGCCTTACGAGGACAACTCAAAGAAAAAAGAGAGCTGTCCTTCATACTTATGGCTCCTCGAAAGAGCGAACATTTTCTCTTTTGGAGTGGTTTTCAATTTTGTTTAAGTTTCGTTTCGTTCGAAATCTCAATTTCACTCTTTTGGAGTTCATGGTTTTACAAGAAATTCACTCTTTTTGAGAGTGAGCTTAGAGTGAGCTAGTCACTATTTTACATTTACAGAGAATATTTGCTATAAAACACAAATTCATTTTTTTTTCAAAATTACCACAAAAGCAAATGTTTCATACTATACCTTTAAGTGTTTTTCATTACACGAAATTATACAATAATAACCATGACGATCATACAACAAATAGTACCTCAGGGAGATCTTGTCATAGACTTGTACACAAACAAAAACCGTCCATGCATAACCCTATATTAAATGTAAACACTCCCACCATCCAAACATTGTAATAATACTATACGAGCGAAGGAATCGTTTTAAGTAACACGCGATCATAAAATCTGTTCGGAAATGGTAGTTAGAACGTTAGGAAAACAAACTCAAATTGTCTCCCCAAGATCAAAGTCTCCCCAATGTAAACAATAAATAAAACAATTATAAACTAGAAAGGGTCATTGGTACCAGTACTATTGTAAACTCAAGACAAAAATGGTTCTTGTGTGGTCGGCTAGTGGTCTTGTGTGGTCGGCTAGGGAGAGTGTAAATAGCGTAAAGTGCACTGAGTATAGAGTGCATTATACGCGAATGCTTGTTAGTAATGGGGTGAACACTATTGAAAGAACAATACTTGATTTGTATACCTTTACGTCAGGCCGCCGCGCCTTTACCGCATATATAAACACACAGAAGTGTGTTGAAAGCTTCAGGGGACAAAAAAGGCTATAGGGTGAATGACTTGAGAACGAACCTAAGTCTGAGTTGGGTTAGAAACAAACAAATAAAGGATGCACTCAAAAGAAAAAATGAGAGAGATGGACAGGAAATTTAGGTACGACGCACTTTGTGACTTTGCGCTATAATAAATGAACCAGACAATGCAATCGCCACAATCGATGCTAGGATCAGCAACTCTTAAAGAACGTGACTGCTTACATGTGTTTGTAAGAGTACATGTATAACGGCTATTTTAATAGAGGCACTGGGAACTATGACGAAAAGACTCCAAGTCTTGTAACCATACAATAGACAGTGTTTGTACCAATGCACACCAGAATTTGCACAGCAACGTGCAGACAATCGATAGGTAGGTAGTCGCAGACAATCGATAGGTAGGTAGTCGCAGACAATCGATAGGTAGGTAGTCGCAGACAATCGATAGGTAGGTAGTCGCAGACAATCGATAGGTAGGTAGTCGCAGACAATCGATAGGTAGGTAGTCGCAGACAATCGATAGGTAGGTAGTCGCAGACAATCGATAGGTAGGTAGTCGCAGACAATCGATAGGTAGGTAGTCGCAGACAATCGATAGGTAGGTAGTCGCAGACAATCGATAGGTAGGTAGTCGCAGACAATCGATAGGTAGGTAGTCGCAGACAATCGATAGGTAGGTAGTCGACGACAATGGATAGGTAGTCAACGACAATGGATAGGTAGTCAACGACAATGGATAGGTAGTCAACGACAATGGATAGGTAGTCAACGACAATCGATAGGTAGTTAGCCATTCGTTATGAAGTCGCATATATAGAATCGTTAGGTATTCGCAGACAGTCAGTATGTAGTCGAAAACAATCGATACGTACTCCAGTCAACCGGTTCGTAGTAGCAGACAATCAGTAGAATAATGATGGGAAGTAAATTTCAATTATTTTCACACCAGCTACGAAGCCCTTTATAACGGAGTCACAATCGACACAAGAACGCAGACAATTGAACATCAGTTTAAAACCGACAACCAACCACAGACGATTGACTGAAGCTATAGACAGCCCGCAAATATTGGAAGATAATCAGACAACCCATATTTTGTTTCATTTTGCGCCAGTTACGAAAAATGTCTGCGATGTCATAACGTCACATAGAGATGTCGCCACTCTCGCAGACTGAATTAAGTACAGCTTAAGTGGTCGCAAACATTCATCAGGAAGACGACCAAGAAACAGGGTCGGAAATCCACCATCTATCCTCTCTTCTCTAAAACAAAAACAAATCAAATTCCGCATGGGGGGTGTATCCCACGCAAACAACTTTAACATTGATGCCACTTGGACAACGACGAGTCGAGCCAAAGCGAACGCATGGTCCATTTCCCCCCTCCGTACTGACGAGTTAGGGGATTTACACAGCCTGCGCGATTTTCATGGGATTTTACACAAATAATTGATTAGTTGTCATTTTTTATTTTATATTTTAGACGGAGCTCTACATATCCTGTCACTTTATTTGGCAAGCCGCCTAAAAGCCGCCACCAAATATGAATTATTTACACGGGTACAATTCACCAGGGAGTTGTCTCGCCAAGCGAGACGCCACAAGATGTAATTGATTAAGATACATTAAGGATCTATTAGAAACTTCTGGATTTTGTTTTTGTTTTTGTTTTATTTTGGGGAACCATCTATTTTTACGCATGACACACCTTGGGGAGCTGAGAATAATAACAACGGCGATGGTCAAGGAGCCAGGTGCAAATACACAGAATTCCCCAGAGTCAACGATTGATGACGAAGGTTTGGGACCTAATACTTGGCTTGGTTTTTGAGGAGTGACAATCAAGAAAGTGTAGACGCGGTGATCGTTCGGCATTGGAAGTAAAGCCTAGTTTCTATATCGACGTAAAGAAATGCAAAATGAAACGCAAACGGAACCCGAACTGCAACGCGGACATCATGCGGGAGAGGGGCCGACAACGTATAAACTACCTCGCAGAGACGCAGACGAGTTTAACGATTCCGCGTACCGTCTGCGCAGTAAACGTAGTCTGCGTAAGCTTAACGTCGATATGGAAACCATAATAGAGAGTTCACTATTTTACTAGTTTTACTACTACTATTTTACTACTAGAGTTTTTGAATACAGTGGCTCAAAGACAAGTGATACTCGGATCGACCCCTATATTTCCTAAATTTGTATTCTTAAAAAAGGCAAATATTCTGAATGTTTAAACGACGACCTCAAATGCCCTCTACATGATCTTTGACCTCAGAAATCCTTTGACGAGTTATGTCTTCCCATCCAAGGGTCACTGCATCACTTTAAAAAAATATATACAAATCAAAAAGAACAAATAACTTACAAGTGTAACTTATTAAAGTAACTATAAGTTTTGGGGAGGAATTTAAAAATGACTGCAGGAGAGAATTTTTTTTTGTAAAAACGTATACAGAAATGCCATTTGGCATTTCCGCACCATATCATTCCTGAAAAGTATTGTGAATGATTTTTTGTTTACATACCCAAGTCAACTGGGATTAACAATACATTCTTAAGTACGGAATCCATATACAAAAGGTCACGAACACAATAGCAACAGCGCAACAACACAATAGACAAAAGGCAATAGCAACACAATACCATGTGGATGTCAAGACCATTTCTTTTCTTCAATTCTCGATCTGCACTGTATTCGCTGAATGCTTCTATTTCTAGATCTTAACGTAATAGGATTAACTTTTGGTCCTTATGCTTGACTTACCATTTGCGCTACGCATGGAGTAGGCAGCTTTTTGAAAAGCAATGGTCGACATACTCAATCCGTTTGAAGTAAGATGCAAGCCGTTTCACCATCTGACCTCAGAACGACCCAGTTCGCATTTAGACACGGCAATATAAGTCGTCGGGCCATACGAAAAATATATCTAGTTTTTTTGAATATTTGTTTTTCATTTCCCCCCCAACTTATGACACTGCTTTCAGTGTGTATCATGCGCAGAAATCGTTATTTAAGGACAATTTAAGGACAATTTTCGTTTTTAAATTGTAAACAACAAGTTACTAGGCTTACACTGAATAAAAAATATAAAAAAAAATAGCACAATGATTGCAAATCTTCATGAGTTTTTATTTTGTGTAAAGCTGATAATTGATTTTATGGCGCGTTGGGTGAACCACCAAGTGACGGATCGTCTATGGACTTTGTGCAAACGATACGTCACCGTGACTTTCTCGTGCAACTGACATTTTGATTTAAACAGAACTGTTGTTTGTTTTAAAGGCTACACCATTTGCATTTGCAGTAATTTTTGAAAATGGATGGATGCATGGGTACATATTTATAGTAAATATTGTGATGCAGACCTGTTTTCAAAGCTCCGAGTTCATAGATGCTAAACAAAACACCACCAAGATAATGAAATGCGGATTTTGTAGCCTGGGATAAATTTCATAGAGCTGCTAAAGAATACAAATTGCTTAAAAGGTAGGATACACCATTGGTAATTGCTTGAATTATCACGAATGGGTAGATTTGGAGGGTTGTATTTTATAGTAAATATATCGTTTAACTGACCTGTCCGAAGTTTTACAATCGTAGATGCCGAGAAAAGCACGAAAACAGCGAATGTTTCTTTATAAATTTATATTTTTCAGAATAATTACATGATAACTAGCGCAATCATTTTGCTGAATGCCCAGAATCATTATTTACTTTCAAATGAGTAAGATATTTCTTAAAAATTCGGTAGTAAATATTTTCGATATCTGCAAATGGTGTATCCTACTTTTAAGCACAAAACATTCTTGCTTAATAAAACCAGCTTACCAGCCATAACTCCATGATATGTATATTGTTTGTGATTGGTACTTGGCTGTTGTTAGCTTAGCATAACAATCGCATTGAATTTTAGCTCCTTACCGGATTTACCAAGCAAGGTGGTTTTGTGCTTAAGCAACATTTTGTGCTTAAGCAACATTTTGTGCTTAAGCAACATTTTGTGCTTAAGCAACATTTTGTGCTTAAGCAGCTCTATGAAATTGGCCCCTGATTTCTTGATTTCCTCTAGTTGAAACGGAGCAATTTATAGACATCCGCGGGGAAATACAGGTAAGGAAACCAGACTCCAGTTAGCTGGCACCCTTTCACGGAGGTGTAACAGTAATGCAAAACAAAATGTGGACCAACTAAATGTGATACATTGGGGACAGTGTTTGAAAATAGTCAGGTTTTTCCAACGATTTCCGGCCGGCAATCGTTGGAAATTGATACCAAATTTTTGAGAACCCCAGCCCACCGGATGGTGTGATTTCACAGGATGCTTGAGACTGTTATTCACTTACAGTCAAGTAAGATATTTCATATATAATTAAGTATTTGCTTTTTTTATGTTTTCAAATGGTGTATATAACCTTTAATATGAAAATCGACAGCTTGGTGCATGTCATCTTCCCATGTAAGAAGAAGAATGGTTGAGATAGCAAGCACGTAAACACAAAACATACATTTACATTTTCAATGTTCACGGTCTCTAATTTCTGAGCTCTTTTCATTCTCGCCTTCGAAGCAATGTAATACTTGATTACGCAGGCGACCTTGGCATGACTTTTGTATACGTGAACAATATCTGGGCAGGGGAAATGAATGTATGGGTAAATTGAATTGCGTGGCAGGGGGCAACAACCCGTAAGGGAAGTAGAGGCTATACGGAATCAGACCTCTTCGTCTCGTAATGGGAACTCGAGCCTGGAGGAGAAGCCTACGCCCCCATATATTAAACGAATGTTATGCCCTGGTCTCCCTGTGGCGACTATCCATAACTAACTACTACGAATATACTACTAATATAGACATTAATGCCAGTACGACTAATCACCACAAATGCCCGCGAATCATTGGCGGGCATTTGTGGCGATTAGTCATACCAACAATAGAAAATATGAAGAATTAGAACAAGTCAGAATGCGTCGGGACGATTTAATACTACGTAGTACGAATAGCAAGGCGAACAAGAACGACATAGTCGGAGATAGAACGATCAAGATGGCGAACTGGTGCGAACTAATGGGAACTAATGGGAACTAGTGCGAATATCCGAGGCTTCTTATTATGTGGTTTTTTACACGTCCGCAAAAGGCGAACACTTTACGGCTGGAATTACGACTATACCCAAACAGCTCGAGTTTTGGGGGTGGTCGCCAAAAACACATCAACTCTTTCCGATTAACATCAATTCGTTCAAAAACAAATTGACCGGTTACTATGACAATATCAGTTGTAACGGTTCATTTCTTTTAGGAAACCTAAACAAATCCCCAACGGGGTGGTGAAGCTTTCAAAACAATCTTTGTATAAGAGAAATATAAGCTGGTCTGAGAAATCAATAATTGTTGCTTACAATCACGATTGGTCTGTGCTCTTTCACCGAATGGTGAAAATGGCTATAACTATAAGTACTGCACCGTTGATTACGCGCGCACACAGTCAACCATACGCCGTTAAACAATGTAGACACATTGCAGGCGATAAATACTCCCACTCTCTCTCTCTAAAAACAACTGAAGCTTGACAAAGCATTTTCGCTTCCTCCACCCACGCCTTAATTTTAAAGCGAAATGCCCCACAACTAAAAAGGTCAAACTACAAAGCGTTTTAGGTACTTTTTTCTTAAAACAACTTGTTGTTTCAATTTTCTAACAACTGCTTGATAAATCGAAAATCCCACGAGTAGGCCTACCGAAAAGGTCGCTATTGTTTTCCTTCCTCCATGATACAACAAACATATCCCGCGAGTGTCGCGGATTTTGACCTTGTGGTTCTGTAGCACATGTAATGCTAATTGCTTACCCAGGCTCGGCAAGCTAAGCTGCTCTCAGACTTGGTTTTCCTGAAGTCCAAACCCCGGCTACAAGCACCCGTGAATTAGTTGGTTAGCAATCAGCTGCCACCTCCTTTCTATTTCCATTATGAGTAAAATATGGTGTCCCCCGAATGTAAATTACAAAAAGCCAAAAAGAGAGAAAACTTTCTCTCTTGAGCTTGTTTATTGTATTGTGTTCAAATATTTTTGACTCGAATTGACTAGAGGTAAATACTCGAGTCGACTCGACTCGACTCGACTCGACTCGACTCGAGTCGAGTCGAGTCGAGTCGAGTCGAGTCGAGTCGACTCGACACAAATCTTTGACTCGTTACAACTCTGATGCGAACGCGGTATGCGTAAAGCCCGGTTGCGATTGCATACATAATATAACCGAAATCGTTCAGTAGGATACACCATTTGCAGATACCGAAATTCTTTACTACCGAATTATTGATAAATATCTTACTTATTTGAAAGTAAATATTCATTGTAGGCATCCAGCAAAATGATTGCGCTAGATATCCTGTAAGTGTTCCGAAGAATTATTTATAATTCAAACAAAATTACGACGGCGATCGCGAAAAAACCCAAGAACTACATAAGAACAACTGCCCGATACCGGGTAAAAATGAGCGCCGTTTTTCTTGCTTAAGTAGGATTTTCAGTACATGAATTATGTGTCTGCAATATGCTGCTCTCACACTGTGGCGAATATTCTTGCGAATGTGAATATTTGAATTTCGGTCACACGTCGGTCGTCCTCGGTCGTCCCTCGACCTCTCCTGAAATATCTTACGAATATATTACGAATGCTTACCAACGCTTTCCAATGCTTTCCAATGCCTTACGAATAGCTAACTATAACATTGCCAACGCTAACGCACGCTTTACCAACGTTACCAATGGCTTACAAATGCTTACGAAAATCGACGGCGAATGACCATCTTCACAACATTCGCTAAAATTTAGGAAGCGCTTCCTAAATTGACCGATCTTCGTAAGGAGGTGGAGAATGACTTGTGAACGTTTCGAATTTGTTACCAACGCTTACGAAGACACGGCGAATGTTGCGAAGTTTGAGCGATTGTCAAATATTTCCATTCGTATAGCACATTCGCTAGCATATTAGCCACAGTGTGAGAGCAGCATTATATTGTAGGTATTCACTATATAGCGTTGTTCACAACCACAGAATAATGATCGGAAGAATAGGATTAAATGTTGAGTAATAATGTCTTTAAAGTGGCATCCCATTTGCCGATTGGTACGTCGTACATGCGACATCGTTCGCAACTCGTTAAAGGTAGTTAAACACCATTTGCTTCCTGTAATTTCGAAAATGGACGGGTTTGGGGGTTCATATTTCATAGTAAATGATGTGACGCTGAAATGTTTACAAGTTTTGTACTTATAGATGCTGGAAAAACCAAGAAATCAAACGCTGTTCTTGTAGTCTGGTTCCGTGACTTCCTTCAGATAAAATAGAGCAATTATAGACGCCAGGGAATTACCAGGGCTGTTTAGAAAACCAGACTAGTTGGCTTGCAACCATTCACAGATGTGTAGCCGTATTGCCAAAAAAATATGAACATTGAATAATTTGGTGACAGTGTTTAAAAATAGTCGAGTGTTTTCAACAATTCTCCTGTAATCTGGAAAAACCTAGTAAGTCAAATTTTTGCGAAAATTGAGTTAGACCCATATTTGGACTTACTATAGGTTTTTCCCCTTCAGTGTGTAAACCTCTTCCCTGTTGGCAGTTTTTTAATCTGGAAGAACCTAGTATGTCATGTAAGTATATACTGATGTAATGTATACTGATCTGGAAAAAACCTAGCAATTCAACTTGCTAGGTTTGTTCAGATCAGTACACATGACATACATGACATACTAGGTATTAAGGGACGAGATGGGATCCAATCTTGTTTGCTGATTCTGGGGACACACTTTTATGCGTGCAGACAGCGTCCATGGTAGCATCGGAACAAAACAGTTTTCCTTCGTTTTCTCAAATTTGCATTCAACAGACTTACTAGGTTTTTCCAGATTACAGGAGAATTGTCGGCAGGCAATCGTTAGAAATGTATACCAAATTTCTTTTTTTAGTAAGGTTTCATAAGAATTTTGTATATTTTTGTTTTCAAATATATTTGCAAATGGTGTGTACATGTACTAACTTTAAATCTAGCTGCACCTTCATGAATAATATGTGACATTATCAGCCGGATTTCACAGGGAATTACCGTGCAAATATCGACGGTTAGAACACACTTCAGCTTCGGATCAGAGGCAATCAGGTTTTTGGTAATGTCAGGTTTATATAAAGTTTGCCTCAATCTCGATCGCCGTGAATAAAACATGCGGGGTTATGCCCCAAACTAGGCGCTCCAATTTTGAACGGATCTGCAGCTTAATATTACATGGCGGTTTCCCCCTATATTCTACAAGTGAAATGTTGTCACTTTCATGTTAGGCCTAATTGTGTGTTCGAAACAAGATATTTTACAAATATAAATTGCAACTAAACTTTTATTTCATTTTTCATATTGTGTATTTAAAAAGGTAGGATACACCATTGGTAATTGCTTGAATTATCATGAATGGGTGGATTTGGGGGGTTGTATTTTATAGTAAATATCATTTAACTGACATGTACGAAGTTTTACAATCATGGATGCCGAGAAAAGCACGAAAAACAGCGTTTGTTTTCAACCGGCGTCGGCGTCGGCGTCGATCGCGAATTTTTCTTTATACAAATATATTTTTTTGAATAATTACAAGATATCTAGCGCAATCATTTTGCTGGATGCCAAGAATCATTATTTACTTTCAAATGAGTAAGATATTTCTTAATAATTCGGTAATAAATATTTTCGATATCTGCCAATGGTTTATCCTACCTCAGTTAAAAAAAAGGAGAGAAACCCTACTGCCAAAATAATATCACGGAGACACGAGTTAGAATAAATGAGTTAGCATGCAGGAACTTGTACTCGTTAATTATCAATTAATTAATTAACTATAAAAACACCAGACCGGCCAAAACGAATTACTAGAAGGAGATTCGTGGGGCTTTGTATAAAGTTGCAACCTGGTACAAGTATGGTACAAGTTGGCGAATGACAAGACGAAGAGAGCGACACTATAGAAGATAAATATTAATTCGTAGTTTCAGAGAGCGTGTCCTGTCAACACCTTTAAAGGGGGCACTAGAACATAATTAGGTCATTCTGTCATTCTGGGGAGTTGGAACAAGGCGCGACGCGTGGCGTCCCTATTATGTCTAGAACCTGTTGTGGACATGCGAAGCAATTTCAGTACATTACACTACACAGTTGTTCTATGCATGTTTAAGTAGGTCAACGCACATAATGTATAGACCCCATACAAGCTTTAATAAGTTAGTGACTCTTACCTGTGAATTAATATACAAGTGAATTAGTATTAGCTGTAAACAATTTAGCCTACCCTAGTGTGCCGTCTGAACATATTATTCAATATACACCTTGTAGTTTAAAGGGAACGTATACGTTTTATGGCAATAAAAACTTAAGAAGTACAGCAGCTTTGGATAGTATAATGCATTTTTAGAAACTGTTCACTTCGAAGTACTGCGGTTATGGAAAAAAATATCACTTTTTATACCAACAAATCTGAATCTGAGAAGCGTTACTGCAGTGACGTTTCTCAGATTCCAGTGCAGATTATTCTTCCTGCGTGGACATAAACCGCTCCAGATTTTTGGCAATATCTCAAAATCGCTACCACCTTTTGAAATAAAATTTGTACAGGTTAGTTTTATGGTATATATCTATATAGGATTGAAACAAACAGTGGGTTCCAATTACCAAACGTACATGATTCCTTTAAATGACCTTACACAAACACGTAGGGCATATTGTTCCATTTTGTGGTCAGTTGAGTAGTACATGTATGTACACGCATACGCAGAGGTTTGTACCAACAAAATAATTGCAACACAACAGAAGCATGTAAAAGATCCCCTGTTATATCGGAGCACTACTTTTGTCATAAAATGTCAAATTTCCCAGGAAACTGTTTGAATACATGCAAGTTCAACATTTAAATAACTATTTGACCGACGCATGCACAACGTGAATTGATATTATTAATACAGAAACAAGCAACATTGTGTTACATGTACATGTAGCTTAGCACCAAATATGTGACACGATCAAGCGGAATGAGTCGGATGTCGGGGAATTCCAAACATGTTTTAATCAGAACTGTGTTCTTCGTTGGTATTTAAACAAATTTACATTAACTCGACAACAAAACATCGTATCAACATTGGGTTTTCAGTTTTTAAAACGTACAGATGACCTCTTTAAAACTACATGAAACTCATGTTTTTGACCGGGGCTGACATCCGACTCATTCCGCTTGATCGTGTCGCATAATCGTACAGCACATGCTTTATGCACAGTGTACAGGCGTTACATACGTTGTGTTTGTGGACCTCAGAACAATAATGTCCACACTGTAGCGAAGACGTTTTGTGGACTTGCCCAAGTCCGCACAAAGTTATCCCTCTATGAAAAAGGGGCTTTGAGGGGAATAAAATGGGTTATGGTATATCTGCGGGAAAAATAACTACATCGTAATTACCTCAGAGGTCCACTATCAAAAATTGGGGTTTAAACAAATTCTGGATGTGAGAAAAGTGAGTATTTCGGCCGAAAATTGTTTGATACACGAATACAAAAAATTGTCCACATGTGTAAGAGAGCACTGGTTTTATGGATCGGATTAGGCTCAAGTAAACATTTTTGGCGCTATTTTTGTTAATAACAATACTGTATGGTCAACAAATACTATTCCACACAATCAAAATGTATGTCTTATGGACCGAACTTAGCCGATACGGCTCATGTTCACTAACAGGCCTTCAATTTCTTTGCAAGTTCACAAAAGAAGAAACGTGCGACACGTTTCCGATATGAAGAGTCCGGCTAAACGACCTTCAATACGCTTCTGTAATCAATGAAAATACTCCCCACTACGTCACACGGACCATGACGTATATTTATTCAGGGGGCGACATAATGGATTTCGTACATAGATTATGGAATTGCTTTTTTTCCCTTTTCTTATTACATGTAATAGCAAGACAATTCACCCCGCTTGTTCCGAGATTGTTGCCTCGCGTCTTTCATTCGCCGCGGGGACAGGGACTTTTTTTCCCGAAGGGCGAGGCAGACTGGATACTTCAGCAGAGAAACCATGGAGGAAAGACCGACCGGTGCGCAGGGTTAGGTAAAAATATAAAGGGTTATTTAAAAGGAGCCTAGGATGAGTGTAATTACAACAAATAAAACATTGGGTATATTGATAACGTCACTCAAGGCGCTTGATACCTTTACCATCTTTGCTTACGGCACGTACACGGGGCAAATAAAGCATTTCACCTCCTGTAAGAGAATGAGCGGATAACTTTTTCTACAGAGAATAGGGTGAAACAACAATTTTATATGAACCAAATCCCACAGGATTTGGGATGCGAGGGTAACAAATTTGTTGCTATTTCCAAATATGAGATTTATTTATTTATTTATTTATTATTTATTCAGAAATTGGCCGGGACAATTTTTGTTTTCCCAGTGGGGTCCTGGTGTAGAATGTAGAATGAAATTACAGTTTTTGTGGCGGGAGGAAGACCCTAGAGAATAACATGCTAGAGAAAACCTACGGAATCAGACAGGGACTGAAAACCCAATCCACATATTATTGGCCCAGGACGGGAATCAAACCCGTGGAAGGCGATAAGAGAACCGCTACGCCGACCTGACCCTCCGGTGGAAACTCGAACGAAACTGAATTTTACTTATATATATAAATACATCGCCTTGCCATTATTAGTTTAACTCGATTGAGTGAATTTCCGGACAAGGCTTATCCCATTTCGTTTTCACCACAGGTTACGGGAACATTGATACATTGTGTAAAATACCAGTTTGAACCCAATCCAAGAAACGCATACAAACACAGCAAATATCCTAATAAATTAATGTTTATATTGGTTGTAGACCAAAGCATTTACATAAACAAAACCCTTGCCGTTAGCAAGTGTCAGTTTGCTTAACGGCTTACACAATGTATGTCAGGGCAAAAGAAATGTCAAAAGAAATGTCAGGGCAAAAGAAATGCATGTATACCCAAAACAAATTGAACAACATTGCATCTGAACATGCAATAATATAATTCGGTCGATACTTTTTGATAATAGCCTGCAACGAATACAAATTGAACCGCCGGTCCGACACGATCCCATCGTCTTGAAAAGCGAGAGCATACATGAATGGGGAAATGCATTGTACCGCCGTTTACATGGACGACAAATGTGACACATTGATTACAACTTTCTCCTTCCATCTGCTGACTAATTTCATTTGGAGACAGGTCTCACAGATAAAAAAAAAATTGAATTATTGAAAAAAGGGAAAAACGATTCCCTAATTGACAACGAGGAGCCAAACCAGGTGCAATGTAGATTTTACTGCTCGAATTTACTGCTCTTAAATTACAATATATCATTATCTCTGGTTTTGAACTCTTCAAAGCAAAGAGCACATTAGTTTTAATAATAGTACATTGCAATACGCAATGACGATAAAGGGTTTGTGCCAAACAAAATGGATCTTCCCTGCTGTTTGAGGCACACACAGACTCACACAAAAATATAATTTATCAGGTACTAGTACCAAAAACGTACTAGGCTAGTACCAAATGGTACTACAATGTACAAGATACGTTTGGGTGGTATATGAAACAGTTGGCTCGATCACGCACTAGGGCTCATATGTAATTTCAAAGTGATAGGTATCTACACTGAACAAAAATATAAATGCCCACAAAAATATAAATGCCCACAAAAATATAAACGCCCCAAAAATGGTTATTTGTCTTGATTTGTAAACAACACTTGTCTCCATCTCTTCTAGTGAGGAATTCCTCACAAAATGCCCACAAAAATATAAACGCCCCAAAAATGGTTATTTGTCTTGATTTGTAAACAACACTTGTCTCCATCTCTTCTAGTGAGGAATTCCTCACTGGCAGAGATAGGCACAAATGTTGTTTACAAATCAAGACAAATAACAATTTTTGGGGCGTTTATATTTTTGTAGGCGTTTATATTTTTGTTCAGTGTAATTGGGTGCTATGTACCAAAGCTGGAGTATTTATTCTTGGTACCCCAAAAGACTAGGTGCTAATAAGCTATTTGCGCGTGACCCCGAGTTAAATTTGAATAACATCTGGTACACTGACTTGCTCACACAGCTTGGCACTGTTGAACTTTGAATTCTCCAGGCCAAAGACACTGTTGCTATATCACGTGATTCGGGGCAAGCCTTACGCTAGCAACCCTAAGCCTCGGAATGGTCTGGTGTCTTTGTGCTGAACATGTATTGGTGCTGAACGTCAGTTATGTAACTATTCAAGAGCTTGCCCGAATCATACAACTCTGGGCATTTTCGAAACCGTTGCTTTGTCTCCGGCTTCGGATCCGAACTCCGAATTACTGAGAAGCAAATAGAAATGGAAGCAAATTGAAATATTCGAACCTTTGGGTTCACATCAATCGATAAAATATTTCTGAAGCACAACAGGCATCAGAATGTGGCTGGATATCTCACAGATAGGAGCCACAAATCGCCTTAAGACGAAGATGAAGACGAAGATGAAGACGAAGACGAAGACGAAGACGAAGACGAAGACGAAGACGAAGACGAAGACGAAGACGAAGACGAAGACGAAGATAAAGACGAAGATAAAGACGAAGATGAAGACGAAGATGAAGACGAAGATGAAGACGAAGATGAAGACGAAGATGAAGACGAAGATGAAGACGAAGATGAAGGCGAAGCCAGGGATTCGAAAGGACCCTCTGTTGGTACTATGGTGCTATGTACCAGCTGGTTGGATCAGATACTGGGGTTGTACCCTGGCTACCTTACGGAACTCCTTGCTGTGGGTCTTGGGGCACACCATCTCACACCAACTGATTGGGACCATGTTGACACCTGCGCAATCGAAAAATAACACACAGAGTATAACCACTTTACAGGGTGGTTTAAAAATAAGTAGATTCCAGAGAATTTATGTTTTAATGCTGATAAGTAGGGTGTTTAGAAATAATCCTGAAAAAATGCTAGGTCCAGCTTATTTAGATCTTAAGATATGTATGCAGGACCCTTATTAATGGCATGTACAAAACTGCATGGCTTGTCAAAGGGAGTTTTAATTGTAAATAATCATGCTAAAGACACAAAATAAACGTAAGAAGCCAGTTTTGGACAAGCCAGTTTTGTACATACATGTACAGTGCGATCTATAATGGGCCATATCTTGAGATTCAATCAAGCTAGACCTATAATTTGTTCAGCATTATTTCTAAACACCCTACTCATCAACCATATAAACAAACATTTTCTGGAATTATTAGAGGTTGGTGAACAATTCCTAAAAATTTGGGCTAATAGGCAACCTTTTGTTAACCACCCTGTAGTAATTACCGGTTACTTTTCCACTGTTGTCTTTGATAAAAGGCTTCAAAATAAACCACAAAGTGAAACTGACTTAGTGCATTATACAGTAATATAAATTCTTTTAGGTTGAATAGAGAATTGACTACAGCAGGGTTTGAACCTGTAACCTCCAGATTACTGATCCAGTGTCTACCGGTACCAACTGCGCGGCAGAGTTGGTGCAAGTCCAGTCACAAGTCCAGTCACAAGTCCAGTCACAAGTCCAGTCTCAAGTCCAGTCTCAAGTCCAGTCTCAAGTCCAGTCTCAAGTCCAGTCTCAAGTCCAGTCTCAAGTCCAGTCACAGGTCCAGTCACAGGTCCAGTCACAGGTCCAGTCACAGGTCCAGTCACAGGTCCAGTCACAGGTCCAGTCACAGGTCCAGTCACAGGTCCAGTCACAGGTCCAGTCACAGGTCCAGTCACAGGTCCAGTCACAAATCCTTTCATAAAGCCATTCGCAAGTAACTGGTTGAACAATGACCAGTTTATTTGAATAGTTTATTTGACTAGCTAGTGACTTGACTTGAGACTGATGAAGGACTTGGGATGAACTCGGATGGACTTCCAGGGACAACAATGCTGTCCAGCCCTGCATTTTTTTCAATTTTAAACCTCCCTGGAGACTAAATGCAGCTCCAAACATTCACCCAACCGCCAATTTCCAAGAGGAGCGACTCCCTTAGCGAATCAGTCATCGTTAAAGTCTAACTTATCCAACCATCCCCTGCACCTGCCAGTCACAGCAGCTGTTCACATACCTGTCCCAGGGATCCTCGGCACGCATTGGCCATTTAAGACTCGGTAACTGAATTACTCTGACTTGTTATTCAGCTTGTTAACGTTTAACAGCGTAGAGTTACGCTCGTCTAGTCTACGGTTGACCACCTTGGACAAGTGCGAGTATCCATTTATCTATAGGTTGCCTTCCTGTGACACATGGCAACTTCGAATGTACTTAATAACCTTATCAGGGACTGTAAAACTCTGCGAACATTCTTTTGTCACTTGCCAGAGGAATTGAGACCCCAGTGACATTTTGTATCTGGTTCCGAACCCAGGATGTTGTATAAACTTGTTTTGTTTTGTTATGTCGATATTGCAGTGAGTCTACTTCTGTTGTCAGGTTCAGCAGATGCAACAAGTTTAAACACTGGTTTTGTTGTATAATAATTAGAAAAAATTTAGATAATTGAGAAATAAGTCTAGCCAATCAACAAATATATATATTTTTTTTAAAATTGAATCCTTGAACAGGGTGGTTCAAACAAAAGTTAACCCAAGTTTAAGGCGATTGTTCACTAACATCCTACAATTACAGAGAATTTGTGTTTACCTACAGTGATGATGGTAGTCTAGTAAGAAATGACTTGTGAAAAACACTCAACCCTTAAATTTTTGTTTACAATCAAATTTTTAATAGAAAACATTCATGTGGTTGCCATGAACAGACACACAAAACTCAACAATTTGTTGTGGAAATAGTTTTTTTAAGCTCTTAAAACCACAGATTCCTGCACGCAAATGTGCTATTACCTGATTCCTGACACCCAAGTTGGAACAATGCTAAGCCAATACAGGATCATCATAAGTTGGTCAGATTCCAACATGGGCAATAGAGCGCGTCGACTCACAAAAACAAACATGCAACCTGTACTTGTATTTTACTGGATCACTAGACTGAGTTTTTTGCAACATTTTTAACCAATATGTTAATAACCAGTTCGATATATTTTTCAGCTAGATATAATATCTTCAGGACAAAATTTATCTTAGTTAATATCTAAATTTCAGATTTTCTGTCATTTGGCAGATATATTTTAGACTGCATTTTTGCAAAATAAATGCTATTTTAGTTTTTGCAATAGGACTTTTTTTGGCAGTAGGAACACTCAATGAGTTTAACCAGTCGAACACGTTCCTTTCTGGCAAAATTCTAAGTAAGTTGGATGTAGAATGGGGGTCAGGTCAAGTCTTCGTCCTCGTCAAGTCTACAAATATATGGTGTTTAGAAATAATCCTCCAATGCACACAGCTGGAGTGTATTGACATGTACCACTGCCATGCAATGAACAACTCTCATAGAGCAAGGGTAAACTATTGTTGTTTTTATTTTTATTCCCAAATGTGAAAAATAAACTGTTCTACGAACCTGCTTCGCTCTGTGCGAGCACCACCCCTAACTCATTCTCTGCTGTTGACAAGAGATAGGACTGGGCGTCTCCTAATGATAGCTTCACCAAGTGCATTAAGGATTGTTCAACAGACAAGTCTATTAAAGGTAGGATACACCATTTGCAGATATCAAAAATATTTACTACCGAATTATTAAGAAAATCTTACTCATTTGAAAGTAAATACTGATTCTAGGCATCTAGAAAAATAATTGCGCTAGATATCCTCTAATTGTTTTGAAAAATTAAATTTTATAAAGACAAATTTGCGATCGCCAGACGACGACAGTGAAAAAAACGAAGATAACATAAGAATAACTGCTCGACGCCGGTTGAAAACAATCGCTGTTTTTCGTGCTTTTCTCGGCATTCATGATTGTAAAACTTTGGACAGGTCAGTTAAAGGATATTTACTATAAGATACAACCCCCCAAATCTACCCATTCATGATAATTCAAGTAATTACCAATGGTGTATCCTACCTTTGAAGGTCGGGTGAGATTCCCAAGTTGTAATGACGCTCGTTTTCTCTGCAGTGTTTGTCAGTGGCATTAAATAAATTTTAGAGGGGCGGGCAGTCACTGGTATGGTGCTGGGACGAGTGCTGATGATGTCACTTTGAGGACTTAAAAACAAAAACAAATGAGTTCCATTAAAAATAACCCCGCCCCTCCGCTCGGTTATGTTGAAATAATGCCGGCGCGAACTGGTTAACCCTAACTCCCTACACAACAAAGGAAGTTGGAGGATTTTGAAGGAATTGTATTGTTCAATAACAATGGTGAGGGAGTTAGGGTTAAAGATATCTCTAAATGAATTAGAAATTGCAAAAATAGATAAAGTCTGCAGGTTAGACAAAGTCTAGTAGTCAAGAGGCGATTGTCTTGCAAAATTAATTACCGGACCTGCACAGATATCATAGATGCTTGTTCCACCAGCAGACATTTCAAAGACTTGTAGAAATCTGGTTAACTCGCCCCCCAAAAGGATACAATTCTAGCGAGCACCACGTCACCAGGCCGGTAGGATTTGTAGACCTCAACCTTGTCTTTCTCGGAGGCTCGGATGTCTTCCCTTCTGATCATACCGCGGAAACTCTGGGTCAGGGGAGTGCCTTCAACGCTCAGGATAGCGCAACGGCAAAATCGTGGATTGACACTGGTCACCTGAAACAAGAGATTGTGTTTGCGATTGATGATAATTGGTAATGATTGATTGGGTGGGCTTTTTTTGTATTGGGAGAGGACTGGTGGGTTTAATAACAGGTTCTGAGTTATATCCAACCAATTAGCCACAACACACTGACCATTATACCAATCACCAGTTGTCTTACACCAAAGGCAAATCGGTTGCTAATACCATTCATCGTTCCAGAAGGGGAGGGGGGGGGGGGGGGGGGGGGGGGGGGGGAGGAGGAGGAGACCGAGAGAACATTGATGGATTTGGGAAGATATGATTATGTTAATGTTTGGAAAATTATTACTAGACCCAGATCCACCAGGAGGTTTGGGAGGAGTTTGTTCTACATAAACTTGTACGGGTAAAGATGTCTTTAAAATTAGTGGTAAAAAATCTAAAATTCCAGATTTTAAAAATTTAAATTGTCACCCCTGCCAGGGTTGTTAAGATTTCATTACCTTAACTGTGACGACTGAGCCAACCTCTGGTACTACCGTCTGTTGATCTTCAAGCAAAATTTGTAATTCAGGCAACTGCTAAAAAAGGCGAAAACAGAAAAGCACATGTGACAAAACAAAAAGTGACGACTTTTCTTGCAGTCAATCCCTGTATGTTTTGTTTTCTTTATAATAATAAAAAAAAAAATCTAATTTGGGGCATGACCTCAAATGACCCCAAGATGACATTTAACCTCAGTAATCCGATCAGTAATCCGATGCAAAGATACAATTGGGAAAGAAAATATTGTTGTTCGCAACTATTGTCACAGATGATCGGAGGACCTAATGAAGATTAACTCACATCTTCCCCCTGTTTGGACTCATGTTGGAAGCCAGCCAGACTGGAGTAGACATATCCTTGCCTTGTGTAAGTACCTTTCCCTGCCTGGAACTCTTCTGTACTGCCGAGGCGTTGACCTACAATCAAATATTGAAATGCATTTTTTACCTGTTCCCACAAAACCAGAAAACAAGTGGCGAAATTGAGTTTTTGGCATAGTAGATAGATCATTATTTTTAGATGGAAAGAGGACACCAGAAATAATTTGACACCAACATTATTGTTATATGTTGTTTATAACTTGCAAATATATGTTAATTTTGTGTATGGGTGGTTTGCCTCAGCTAAGCCTAAGGAAATTTGAGAAATTAAAATTTGGAAGTTTTGTGTTTTTTTTGTTTTGTGTTTTTTTTGTTTTTCGTGGTTTAGAACGATTTCACCACTTGACCGATTTTTTTCCCAGGCAACAAAAAAGGCCGGGTGCTTTTATTCCAAAGTTGTAACATCCTGCAGACTTATTCTGCATGTGGTACTGTTTTGGCAGGTAATACAAAATAAAATAAAAACCCACCTGGGATACAAATTGTGGAGGCCGCCATCTTCCTTTCTTTAATCGCACAGCCTCTTGAGGGCGCTCTTTTAATATATAACGGCCGGTCAGTTTTTATTCGGGTGCATGGTTGGTCGTCGTTTACCGTTTGTTTTGAGGGGCATAATTTCAATGTTCTTTAAAGTTAACTGAACAAATAAAATGTTCAAATGAAATATTTAATAACGTATTGGTTCACTTTCGGACAAGAAGCAATAAAATTCGTGACTTCATGTACGACCTGTGCAATTACTGTATGATAAGGCCAATATTTTGTAGACTGCGATTTCCAAAAGAGGGCGCCATACAAAATTAGCGGTCACAATTAATATGTTTAGCACCAAACAAATCTTTGTAGTCTAGTAGACTGCTGCTATTTATCTTGTCAACAAAATGTCATTGACGGTGACGGCCTTCATATTTAATAGACATCATTTTATGCACCAATCATAGCCAATCTAGACAGAATTCAATTCAGTGCAACTGAAAGTGCGATTTCTTGAGTTATCTTGCCCGACGTGAGTGTTTGTTTCTGGTCGATTTACGGTCGATTGGCTGTAGCTTGCTGTGTAGGACAGGTTTTCCTCCCTGTATGCTGACAAAAATTATGATACAGTGACGATCACGTTATTGTTTGTCTTTATATTTGATAAGCGTCAATTTTATTGACCTTCCCCCAAAGTTGTGAATATTGACTTCAATATATTCGTGACAAATTTCACGACTTGCCCTAAAAGTCGTTAAAATTGACGCCAATATTGACGTCAATAATTGACGTCAATATTCACGACTTGCGTAGTCTCTCCAGGGCCACCATAATTATGACACTAATTGTGACCAATCTCTAGACGCAATTTGCAACTGCACGATTTATTGAGTTCTTTGCAAGAATTGCTACAATCATTGCTTACACATTTTGTAACATCATGTAACAGCATTATTATGCTTGTTGGCCGGTGTGATATGAAAATCAGATTCCTGTGAATATCGGTTAAACCCTCTCACTTGACCGGCCTCTCTCCTAATTATTATAATCATCACCTAATTAAGCATGCGCAATGAGTCCGTATTTCAAAGAGTCTGAAATTCATGCTACACCAGTTCTAAACTTATTTAAAAACCAGCTCAGGGACCTGAACCCGTTAAGTTGAAGGCGAGGGCATTAACAATGTTCAGGCCGCGCTCATGAGCCGGTTTTAAAACTTGAGCTCCTGAATAAACGTTCTGCATTGTACACTCAAATTCGGGCAATTGAAGAAATATCGCACTGCACCTCTAGACCGGACTTGGGGCTTCTGGACCACTTCAATCAAGGACATCTGTGAGTGGTCTGAATATTTTCAAAAGACTTCGAAAGTGCCGGAATTTCTCACTGGTGTCTATGGGGATTGTTTTATATAGGGGTGCACCACTGACCTCTACACATGGACGGATCAATGCCCATTCACGCTTGAAGTCGGCGCGAACGAGAAGTGCAACATGGCGGACCCACGACGTCACTCTGTGAGCCAATGAAATGTCCAGGTGTCGAGGTCAGTGGGTACGATATGTATGACGTAATGTTTATAAATATAAAAAAAAGGTACAGAGTAAATCCACTGACCTCTACACCTGGACATACACATTGGCTTACAGAAGTGACGTCTTGGGTCCGCCATGTTGCACTTCTCGTTCGCGCCGACTTCAAGCGTTAGCAAGGCAGAATATAGACAGTGACCCGTCCAGGTGTAGAGGTCAGTGGGGTGCACCCATACATTTGTGAACAAAAAATATATCAAACAATAGCACTTATGAACAAAAAAACACCCGTGAAAAAAACCCACTCGTTACAAAATTGCCAATTTTGCTTCTATAATATCAGCGTCTCAATGTTGCTTTTAATAATGCCCATGCCGTTGCAATCCATTCTGCACCCACTGGTTATAATACGCTATACTTCCAGTCAGTCAACGCTAAATATATTACCGCCGACTTCTATAATTACCCCTTTTTCACAGAGCGCATGAAGTGGTGAAACACATCATCCTAGGTTACCAGGGGCATCGACGCCTCAGGCTCTGAACAGATACGATGTCCGTGTATTCTTACTTATTGACTAAGAATCTGTCAATACTACCTTTAGAGGTGACATTCTTTTTTTACAGATATGTACCTTTTACTGTAGAAAGGATAATTTAAAATATGTGTGTTCCCCAAAAAAAATTAATTAATAATAATAATAAAATAAAAACCCAAACAAGCAAACAAAAACCCCAAACACCCCAACAAACACACACAAAACAACAACAAAAACAAATCAAAACAAAACATAAATAACATTTTTATTTGTTTTTTATCATTCCAAAAATATTACCAATTATTAAACTAAAGCTCTATACCCCAAATTGATATTGTGCCACTTTCCGGTTTGATTATTAAGTCAAATCCAAAGCCAAAACAAACCTTATATAAACCTGCACGAATTGGACTTCAAACATGCAATATTTCAGAAAATCTTAATTTATTGCCAGTTTTGAGTTGGAAGAAAACATTACAGATGATTAGACTGTTTTAACCAGAGTATAAATACACAGTATCATCTGACGTGTGTTGTGTGTTGTGTGAATATTCTCTTTCTTTTATCCACAAAGAAGAAATCACCAATGTGTAAAATGCTGGTATCGTTTAGCGCCTAGAAGCATTCTTTCTCTAAAAGTGGCCGTGCTCGATTTTGACTTGTGGTGGTTAATCAAACATTTCTTTGAATTGACAAAAGCAAAAAGGGTAAAACAAACGGCACTTGAAAGCTAATTTAGTTATCTTGAAGCTCATACAAACATCAATAGCAAATGGTAAATATTCAATGAGCAAAATGGCGTGTTCCATTTGCAGCATTTTTTGGGAGACACGCTATTCAGAAAACGCCACCATTTTCTTTACTTGCCGCATGAATAATACTAGATTCTCGTGTGATATCAGTGGATTGAGTATCCCACGATGAATGCAATTATTTGTATGTTTGCCATTTCATGAAAATATGATTCTACTCTGCAACTAAGCGTAAGATGTTATTCACATCTGAAGTTGTTGAATCGTAATGATCTGCAATGAACAGTCCAATTGCTAGGAAAATATTATAGAAATGACCACTGTTTGCCAGGTGATTCAACGGAGCCTCGATGTCGCACTCCGACGACAGAGATAATCCACTTTCAGACAAAAAAACAAAACCTCAATTCAACACAATTTTGTTTCGCTTGATGATAATTATTACAGCACCCACTCTTGTAAGGGGCCTCATCATCGACATCGATACAAATCAAACACTCCAGAAATAATTATGTGGTTACAGAGCGGGTTATTAGGCCGTTGATGAGACCTTCTTGACGGTTGAAACGACTGAACGACAGAACGACAGCCGCAAAAAAACACACACTGTTCCCGAGTATGATAAAGCCTGGGCTTTACTGGTTGAAATGCGCTGCTGCCTGATGAAGCCCGCACTCATCGCCAACCTATCAGGGTGATGGATCTTATTTTTTCTTCTCGACTCAAACCAAGAGCATGTAATGACAGCTAGGGCGAAGAAGAAACAAAACCTGGCCGTGCATGCTCGGTCTCAAGTGGTGCCTGTGACTCCTTCCGTTGGCGCACTTCCTGAGATGAGCACTAGCCTGGGAGACCCGGCAACCTAAATCGGTGTATATAACCAGTAGCTGGCTAGTGCGAGCATCTCAGAGAAAATAGGCCTTCTTGCCGTCGGCACCCCACCCTGGACTCCGATTTCATTATCAATCGTGGGCTGATCAAACTGGGAAGTTGGTTTTGCTCTAAGGTACACTGTTGCTTTTTTTTGGTATAAGGCAGAAATCTTTAAGTATTTCTACTTAAAAAAACAAATCTCAACGAAGGTTAGTTGTAACAGTGAGCCGATAAAAGTGTTTCAAGTTTGGTAGCACAGGCGGTATAGTCGTCTTTATATACAGGAGTCAACGATACATTCGCGTGTTTGAATTGGCGCTGCACGGAGATTCAACTAGTTGAAGTTCATCCAGCGACATCGAACTCTGACCGAGTTTACAGTTTAAAAAGGTAAGATCATAATGAAATGCATGAGTTCAGATGAGATTCGAAGGTTTGCATGGTGAAAAGGCAAGATAGGTTGTTATAACGGTATCACAATGTTGTAAATTCTCTTTTGTGAGTTGTGTGGTTCTAAAAAGAACCGATCGGAGCGTCTAGTCACGTTCGGAGATCACTGAGATTTGATATTCACTCGTGAAAATGTAAAATCAGTTGATTAAAGAAATCTAGAAAATCGCTGACTCCGCCCCAAAACAGAAACAGGAAACACGGCCTGTATACAATGGTCAATAGAGGGCGCTATTTAAAATAACGGTCAAGCACAACGCCCTCATAGACATCTAATAAATAATGTGAACAAGCTAGATACGACGTGTACATTTTCATCGTTGTCGTCATTGTTCTGAAAATAGGCCGCGTCACAGAACACACGCGTATTGCGAACGTGCGCCCTCCCCGGGCGAATCAATTTTCAGAACAGTTGTTCGCATGTCATGTTTAGGTTTTATTTAGATGTCTATGAACTAAACAAAACACTAATTATTCAAAAGTATAGGGCCTACAGATTCCTGATCCTGATCCAGATCAATCTGAAAATGGAATGGAATTCATCCTTGACCCATAATCTATATCCACCAAGTTTCGTTAAAATCCCTTCAGTATAGTTTTTTCGTATAATCCTGCTAACAACAAACTAACAGACGGACAGACAAACATATAAACGCAGGCGAAATCATAACCGCCTTAGCGAAAGTAATTGTTCGTTAGTGTCACTTCCAATAGCAACTAGGCCTATAATAGGTATTGAAATTACATCTGCGTACGTCTTGTTCCATGCATTTTGCAACAGAACAAGTATAACTACGGTATCCCTGCATTCCATTGAGTAAGATAATAGTGATGCCACATTAGGGTAACCATACACCTTCACATCTTCCTATCTTCCTGTGGCAAAAAAACACCAAACAAGGCAGAACACCCTGTGTAGCGTGAAGTGTTTGGCGCCAATTTTAGAAGGCTCGATGGCGATCTTTAACCACATATAGACGCATTCATGTAAACCAATTCCGTGTCAGGTAAATGGGGAGTCTAATTTCGCATTAAATGTTGTTAACCAAGTTGACAGTTTCCTAACCAAAAGGTCACACGTGTAACCGTGGGATATCTGATTGCGTAGTGCTTGAAATGCATTTGCTGTGATATTAGAGAGGTTTCGCATACAAACGAATACGCGTACGTTTAGCTATCCCGTACGCGTTTTATACTTACGTGTAGCGAGCTAGATATCCGTGCTTATACGGTTAGCGGATAGTGAGAAACTGACGTCATAAGTCCGCGAACATTGATGACGTAATCCGTTAAGCTAACCGTATCCGTTCGCAGGCGAAACCTCTCTATTATCCTTTCACATCAGACACAATTCAATTACTAACACAAATGTACATAATGTCGCTCTTGATTTCAACAACAAAACATTACTACAATCGATTCTGTTTTAGCCTTATCAAATAATGCCCATTCCGTAGTAAACTATGCAAACTTTCCCCATGCAATAACACAGCTGAGATTCAATTCCTTACAAAAACATCCCTCCCAAAGCACCAGCCTACATCCCTACTCTTCAGACATTCCTCCCGACTCATTACAAATATCAATTTATGGCCATTATCTGTAAGCACGATCATCTGTGACTATTACGACAGCTCCTTAGGTGTGAGGGTCACACCTTCTTGGCACACATACCGTCACAGGGTGGCCCCCGGGATACTAGTCACGGGCCAACCTTATTGGCTTGCATTTTGAGCATTAAGGACCTAAGAGGTAAAGGTGTGCCTTCGGCTATGATATTCAGCCAGGTCATCATCAAGATGTAACTATACCCCTTTTTACCCCGGGCAAGACTAAGTGTTAAGTAAACCGCATACCGAAAAAAAACCAGCAATTGCATCCCTGACAAACGGTTTGAAGACGGCGTTTGTTCTGCACTTGCTTTCTTTTATTGGAAGAGGCATATGCGCATATATATTGCCACCTATATGTTCCCAAGAAAGCCATGCGTGAAAGCTATTAATGGAAGTTGCAAATCTTCCGTTGCACATCGCTAGCTCTGTGGAGGTAGAACTTATAGAAATGGCAGAGTCGTTTGGTCATGCAGAAAAGTTATAGACAAGTTATAAATCATACACATTTTTAATCGCGAAAATACATTTCAAAGAACGACTGTCGAAAAAGCTCACTTAGTGCTTCAAATCAACAAAAATAATACATTTGTTCTCCTCCCGTCGCGTACCGGCGGCGCCATCTTGGATCTTGCGAAACCACCTCGCGAGCAGGATCAGTTAAAACGTGATCCGGATCCGCTATTGACTTTACAGACCACCGAATCTGCGCGAAACAAACCTTCGTCTTTTAAACTCCACACAAGGAGGCATAATGAGGCCGTGTTGCAATCTGTTGTCGTGGAAGGAACGCTAAAAGCATAATCCCATGCAGCCGACAGATTTAACTTCGCACTTTCTGTATTTCACCGCCGAGATTCCGCTGAACTCGGCTCAACACTTATACCGTCGACTGATATTTCTTGACAAGGGGTCTCTGTCCGCTCTAATGGACGCATTTCAGCCGTAATCTCGTCTAGCTGTCTGACAGAGAGCCGAGCTAATACGCTGACGACTGTTATTCCATTAGTGAACGGGGGACTCGGAACGAGACTAGTTCATTGACACTATTCCAAGCTGAAAACTTGACATGTCATCGCGTTCTCTGTAATAAGTTATTTTTCGTATTCGTGTTTTCCACATCTTAAATTACAAAAAGTCACAAAATAATGTTTTGCTCGCTAAACTCGCTGCCCCCCTATCACTTTAACCGTTGTTTACTTATCGGAGAGTGCTTAGAGTGAGCTTAAATTCAGGTAAAGGGAAATCCCCTTTAAAATCCTCGTCCCACAGCAAGTGGGAACCATTTTTTTAACTAGTATAGACCTATTAAACGCGAGTCGTGACCGCCCGATTGTATGACTTGATAGTCGCAACATTAACCAATTTTGGCGGGAATAGTCGGCTAAGCTGTTGAGAACGTGTATCCTTCAATGCCCCGATTTCTTTCAGTCATTATTCAGTTCATTTAATTTAACACGATTCACAGATATAATTACCCGGCCCACCGCACCACCTTCCCATCCCCTTTCTTCGAGTAGCGATACAAGTGCACTGCCCGCCTTCAACGCGGTCACAGTAGACAGCGGGCCTTGTTCCATGAAATCAAAAGTCCACCTGTTTTTCCCGATATCAAATTAAGGTAAATGTATTCCTTGGAAAGCCTAACGACCCGAGTGTTTCGGACCAATCAAATTGGGGTAAATGGTAACTTTTGTATATGTATTTTGGGTATGGTTTAAATTGCATTTGTCAGATCAGAGTCGGCTCCGAACTGAACAAATCAAAACGTAGCAATAGCTAAAAGGGGTACATGTTTTTTGGGGGAAACTAGAAAGCAAGAGGAACACTTCAGTTTGTGAACTAGTCAGTATAGAAATGATTGCAATAAAATAGTAGTTCCTTAACAATTTACGCCAGTATTCTCTGTTGAATAATTAAAAATCGAAACTAAACATATCCTAATTTATGTTCAACCACAAACCACATGGTGGTCGTGTCACACGACCAGATGTGGCCAATTTCATGAAGCTTCTAAGCACAAACATTTGCTTAGCACAAACAATTCTTGCTTAGTAAAAAAAGGTTACCCGCCAAAACTCCATGCGCTTTCCATGCTCAGGGAAAAACCAGCTGAACACCTGTCACAAACAATACACATCACCATTTTGGTTTGTAACCCTATTTTATTTTTGCCAAGAAAGAGTTTTTATGTTAGGTACATTTTTGAGCAACTCTATGAAATTGGCCCAGTCATCCTGATCACGATCAGGGTCTTTGCCTTAATTGTTGCTGTGTTGAATAATGAATGGCGGACGGGCAGCGCAGTTGGGCCGACTGCGATCACGACTGTAAATCACATTGCCCTCGGCCAGATGTTCACGGGACCCCCCTGCACCCAAGTATCAGTCATCATTATACATCCGTCGATATCATGCGAGTCATGGGCGAGAATTGAAATAGCGTATTATTTTACGGGGAGGATGAAACGAGACACATAAGTTTATCCGCACGTGTATTAACCTATATCCTTTCCTCGAAGTTCCCAGGATTATTTTTGTATTAATATAATTTTTTTCTGGTAATAAAACCAAGAATTCCTTGAAATCGGCCAAGGCACTATTTAGCTCGCTAGTCTGGAGAAACATGCAGAGAAAAGACAATCAGAAGAAGTTGCAGTTTTAGAGGTGGGAGAAAAACCCACAGAATCGGGAAGGTGGAGGGGAAGAAACACAAGTGAAGAAAAAACTCTCAGAAAGCTGGGGAAACCTTCATGGTATTACTAGCAGGGACTGAAAACTTAATCCACATACATTGGCCCAGGCGGGATTCGAACCCGGGTCACAGCGGTAGAAGGCGATAAAACGAAGCCGCTATGCCAATCCGACTTCCCTCAAACCTCACGATGGTTCCTTGTAACCAACATAAAATACCAACAATAAAAATATGGCTCACCATTGTTCCCTTCCCATCCATTATGTCACTCGTTTGTTTGGTCATGATATAGCTCTGTCAATTTAGGCATTTCATTTATTTTATAAAGTAGGCAAATGTTTTCCCCACTTTGATTTATATTTATATTTTATGTACAGCCACTCGCCACAGCTATTCTTTTTGTGTGAGATTTGTATGTCTATAAATTATGTAAATGTAAAAAATTGAATTGAATTGAACTGAATTAAGCTATATAATTGAGCTATTATAATTGAGCTTTATAAAGTACGAAGCTAGACACTTTTCGTTTAAATCAAAACAAAGGTTTGGTCCTTTTGATATTGAATTTCATCTTTGGTGTTCGAATTAAACAATAAGAACCTGTGTCCCAAAGCAATTTCCTCGTTTCCCATCTTTTTTAAAATTGCGCGTTAAACATCGTACTTCAATTTGACTAAAGGCTGTTTTCATCCAGCTCCTCACAAAAACACATTCTTCTCAATGTGATTTGATTATTCATTCAACAAGACTGAAAGAGCAGACTTTAATTACCTGACGACGGGCAAAGCATACTGTCCGTAACGTTTAGTTTCCTCCGGGGTTTATTTAGGACCACACTAACTCACAAAAAGATAATTACCACATGGTGCTATCGCAAACAATTTATCTTATTACACCTTCACCATACAAACCGGAAATTTCATTACAAATTTACCTTTACAGATGCATGCATTATACCATTAATTTTCAGTTGTGCATTCTCATCGGTGGAAGAAGCAAAAATTCTCAAAATCTAAAGAATGGTGCTTGACAACTAACCCGACAAAGATTTAGCTCTGTGAATGCTGTATAATTATTCCGAGAATGTTCTAAGATTTCGATTTTGAACCAACTACTTATGGGAATATTAACAAATTCGTCTAAGGCACATCTTTGGAATTCCTGTATTATTTTCTTTAAATCATCTCAGACGGAATAATTTCATAGGGAGTTAGGAGCCATTAATATCTTTATATCAATAATGTTACTTTTTGGATAGTTGCAAAAGGTATAGTTTCCCTTTAATGGCAATTTGACTTATTACCAAACAAAGAGAACATTTAATGTGCATTATCCTTTTCGGCAAGCGCTAGGGAATGAAAACAAAGGACTACAATGTATACCATTTGTAAATTGGCAGTAAAAGTTACCTAAATCTAAAGAATAATGTTCGACAATATTCGGGCGAAGTTTTAGCTCTGTGAATGCAATATATTCCGCGAAAAAGATTTATATTTTGAACCAACTAGTACTAATTAACAATATTGAAAAAATGCGTCTTTGTGAGCCATTTTAACTTTTCAAATTATTTTCTTCAAAGTGACATTATGTCAGAAGAAAAATATTTTCACAGACAGTTTAGAGTCATGAATATCTTTACACCAAGTATGTTTTTAACAATAAGTCGGTTGGTTACTTTTTGGATAGTTGCAAAAAGTATACAACCCCTTTAAGGTCTGGTAGTGCAATTTCCAGTAGTTAATTTGTGTACCACATTTACAACAAAATGACGCCACTTATTCGCTGACGTTTCTGGATATTTTGTTAATTAACCATCCGCTCTGCTATTCGTTATACACGTACTCATAAAAGAACAACACTGCCACACTGCTGCAGGGTTTTTAAAGCTATAAATGCATAGATGCGATTAATAATTCATATCAAAGTGTTCCTTCCGTCGTGGGATTGATCTGATCCAGCTTGGGAATCTCACGACTGTTAACACCTTCAGCTATTCAAGCTTAATTGAAATAAAAAACAAAAAAAACCGTCCACTCTCATTTTAACGGAAGCGCGACGCAGACGTGCAAAACAAACCACCTTTTTGTATCCAGGCTTCGATTAACTGAAGTCATACAATTATAAATAGTTATTTTCTCTACACTGTAAAGTTGGTTATTTTACATCAAAAAGGGATGGCAGCATGATTTCCCCATAGAGTAAACTGAACATTTACAAATTACCAAGATGATTTCACGCATTTGAGGTTTTTCGGAATCCTGGAAACTTATTTCGATGAAATATATCCATATTACTTGATTTACTTAACACCAAAATTCGTGACGATTAAAGGTTAACAAGCAACATATATTGTACTTGAACAAAAAATGAGTTTGGATAGCACAAACTGTTCATACTTACAACACTGTAAGTTTCTAAGAACAACAATGTTTGATCTTGCTGTTAATTATTATATAGGGGAGAGCGGGGCTAGTCCGCCCTAAGGACGAGTCCGCCCACCAAGGGGATTTCCCACCACTACAGCCATCAGGGGAAGTTTTGATGATGTAATTAGATTACGCAGGACATGATAAAACTCCTATAATAGCTGCACGAGCAGGCTCAACAGGCTCATAAAGTTATCATCAAAACACTGTTTACATATCATGTAAGTAAACATTTCTTGCATCAATAATATTGTATAAACCCCAAAACACAAACAAAGATGGTTTTATAGTGGTTGTCATTTTGAAGATAATAACATTTACAAAATGATTATGCAGTTATGAACTCGGTTTACTGTGTTAATGACGCATATGACGTGGTAAAACACAAGATGAGCCCTTGGGGCGCGTTCGCCCAGTATAGAGTGGAACAGGTTTGCCATGTGGCGGACTTACCCCACAGTGATGGGCGGACTTTCCCTATCAAATTAATATGCCTATTATTTATTTAAGCAAGCTAAATATACATATTTCAAGGTGAAATAAACTGAGAGAGATATCCTTATATATAATAATGTCACGTTGCAAAACTAGCACTCTTACCCATGCTAAGATGTTATATTAAACCAGAGTACTTTGATAAATCAAGTTTGAAAAAGGTCATGAGCAACAGGTGGATAACATGATGGGTTACCATGACAAGTTGTTCCACGTTGTACTTTACAATCACTAACTAAACTGTTGATTAAAAATTAAAAGTTGTGGCTCAAAAATATTTAGTTTGCTAAGTAAAATTAATTAACTCCTCACTTTTTTAATGTAATTGCTATTTTTTCGACCACGGACGCTCATGTTGATTTGTGATGTGCGGAATGGGAATTTTCCGTAGAAAAAAGGGTTGAACGTTCACGCGCGACGTTTCAAATGCAGTCTCTGCAAATTGTTATCAAAATGTCACAAGCTTCCTTTCAAGAAAAAAAAATGCAACTTGTTCATTAGAGTCTAATTATATATCACTAATTTATATCTTAGGGCTGGTTGCGCCTGTCGACCCCCCCCCCCATCCCTTTCCCTGCCAGTCCGCCACCCCCACAGCGGGAGGTAACTTCCGATACTTCATCGCGACAGGTGTTTTTGTTTTGTTCCACCTTCAGCGAAGCAATAATACGTCAGTCGTGTAGAGTAGTAGTTCTCGTGTGTACCTTTCGTTGAGGGAATGGAGGGGTGGTCAATGGAACCTATACAGCGATCAATGTGGCCGTGTTTGTGCCTGCCAAACCCTGGGCCAGAGCCAGGTGAAAATCCGCTGGCGACTGCTGGATGACTTTTCGCCTTGTAAGGCCAATTACATGACAGACAATAAGTTGTCAGCTTTGACTGGTGCTTCTGATTCCTTCAGCAATCTTAAGTTGCATTTATGCGTCTAATTTGTGCAATCAAATCATTCCTATACACGCTATTGCTTAAAAAGTGAGTGGCCTTTGTTTTACAGGGTGAATATTGGTAAAAGAATAAAACATGTATAGGTTGTTACATTTTGTACATTCTTCTCCAATGAAGATTTAGAACTGACATAGTTAATTAAGTTAAAGTCCTGCTAAGCCCAATTTCATATAGCATTAACAGCTGCTTGTTTTGTTTAACCGCATCGATCTATTTCGTAGAGACTGTTTAAGCAGTAAGCACAGCTAAAGTACGCTGAACCACAACGAAATAAGTTGCTTAAAGGGATCGTATACGTTTGGTAATTGAAACCCACTGTTTGTTTTTCAATCCTCTATAGTTATAGAGTTATAGATATATACAATAAAACTTACCTGTAAAAACATTCATTTCAAAAGGTAGTAGCGATTTTGAGATATTGCCGAAAATCTGGAGCGGTTATGTCCACGCAGGAAGAATAATCTGCATTGGAATACACAATCTGACAAACGTCACTGCAGTAACGCTTCTCAGATTCAAATTTTTGGAGATACACAGTGATATCTTTTTCCATAACCGCAGTACTTCGAAGTGAACAGTTTCTAAAAATGCGTTATACTATCCAAAGCTGCTGTATACTTCTTACCAAGTAAGTTTTTATTGCCATTAATTTTTTAAGTAATTACCAAACGTATACGATCCCTTTAAAGGTAATATATACCATTTGCGTTTGCCGTAATGTTCATGTTACAGCCTATTGAATATACTCCAAATGTACGACTATTACTAAATTAAATTGGCTGACCTTAACTTCCGTTTAACGATCACGCAGATAACAGTTGGGTAAAACACGGGAGTCTGTGACTAGACTAGTCAGTGTTAGGTACAGAGACACTCGCATAAATAGTGAATGTGAACTGGCGAGACTTACACGGTCTATTGTGATTTGTTGCTATCGTGACGTGGTACTTTTCTACACTGGTGGTTTTGAGTTGTCTGCCCTAGTCAATAGCGTAGCGACATGGTGTGTGAATAATTAAACCTATTTCTCACCTACAAAAACCAACAAACAAACTTTAAGAAGAGAAAAGAAGGGAGGGCATAGACGTTCATGTAATCACAAAAGCGCTTAATGCGTTTCATATGATATTTGGCGCTTGTGTAATTCAAGCCAAATATCACTGCTTCTTGATCTCCGGATTCTGACCATTCAGCGAGTGCCTTTCATCGCGGACTTTGGTACCCTATTGTTGTACATTTATATAACAAATCCACACCTGCCATATTGACCAATGAACAGCTAGTTAGTGCACATTCTCTATGCTTATACGTTGAGCACGGGACCGGCTCCGTGCATACATTAAACAACAGCTGATACTGTGAATACTGGCTCTACTATCCAGATTCGGTTAAGTTTGTGTTGCATTTTGATACCAAATTTAGGTTTTCCCGGCTATTTTAAAACATTTTTCATTCAAATTTACCAACTTTCACATTCGATTTAGTCTGAATATTCGTTATTACAGAACAATTATTGTCTAAGCTGTTGCCGAAAGACAGCATTTAGAGATTGAATTCGTCTTATATCAATCAATTCCAAACTTATTCCAAAGTAAATTAGTCTGATGTGTGCTTGAGTCAAGTAAATTTTATAGTCTGGTGTTTGATTGAGTCAAGCACACATCAAGTTCTTGGTTTATTGCGAAACAAAATATATATAGGCCTACTGTTAATCTATAATCCAAATACAGCTGTGTTCACATCACTGGTAAAACAAAGAGCTCCTTCAACAAGCGTACGACAGTTATGAGTGTTCACCCATAATTACAGAATATAGTGTGGAGAAATGTTGATGTCGTCATCGCATGATTAAATCATTGTATTGGCCGAGGCGGCACGAGGGCGTTTCATGAATAGTTTATCAGCTTCATGGACGTGGTACGCATGTTCTCACGTTTTGTTGCGAGGTGTAAAAACAAGCCAAGGACACGTTTGTAATGAACTTGTATATAACAAAAAGCAAATTGAAGGCTCCCCACGAGGGATAACAAAGAATGAATGGTTTTAACAGATGTCTCATTTATATAATCTTACAGGATATCTCATGTAGGCCTATATTATAGTCATGTTCTTTTTGTTATTTTAAGCATGCCAGCAATATTGATGAACTGCACTGCCGAAACTGTGTTTAGCAGGTAAACACTTTTCTAAACACTTTCTTGCTGTCAACTTGTAAACATGTTTACATGCTAAGTAAGTTTAGCATGAGGACGGATAATGCCAAGCAAAATGTTGTGCTGAGCAGATTTATAGAAATTGGCCCCTGCTAGTTGTATACATTTCACTCCTATTATATAATAAAACAGTGCACCCAACTCGTTGAACTCACACGGTCGGTGATAGGTTAGGTTAAAGACCTATCCATCTCCCATCGCGTTAATTGTTCAATCAAAGAAGACGGCTCATGTGATGCCAGGGGTCGATCGCGCTCGGCTTGTGTTGCAGTTAGATGGAGTTGTCGTTACGCAGTCTCCCGCCAAAAATACACATCTATATACGGCTTTTTAGGTTTGCTGTTGAGAGGAAGGGGCGTTACCTTCTTATTGCGCCTTTCAAGAGCCTGTGGATGGTTCTTCAAGGAAACTACATTGCAGTATCAAAGGCGTGTATAGAGATTTGCGTCATCAGTACGTTCATGGAATTCTATTTCAACCCAGGAAATTGTATAAAGACCAAAGACAAAACTATTTTTTATATCTGCTTGTTCTGCACAAAGGCAAATTGAATTGTCATTTATTGAGCAAATCATATAGTAGTCAGTCGGATTAGTGCACCGTATGATAACATTGTTCACTCGATGATGAAATCATGAAATTAGGCAAACAGTCAGAGTATGTCGAGTGTCGTGGCCGAGTGGTTAAGAGCGTGTGTTTTCTGTTCCACAGAGCGCGAGTTCGAATCCCGGCCGGGACACGTGTGTCCTTAAGCAAGGCAATTAAACCACTATTGCTTCGTCCTTCGGATGGGACGTAAAGTTGTAGGTCCCGTGTGTTGTATAATTTATAATGTGTGTATATATCTTTCCCATTATAACATTATAAAATTGTATAATGCACGTAAAAGAACCCAGAACACTCTTCGCTAAGAGAAGGGGTTTGCCCCGGTGTTCCTGGCTGACACAGCCTCTGTCTACGGGTTTCTTCTGGCTTACGAGCTACAGTGCCTTGAGCGCTTTTGAAGGATCCTTGGTTTCATTACCAGAAAATAATAATAATAATAATAATAATAATAATAATATCATATCATGAGAAAGATAACTTGCTATTGGGCCATCACAGATTTTACCTTTGAAATAAATATAGGCAGAATAACATGCAATGGCAGCCATTTTTAAACCTTTGAAAATTGCTTGTTATTCTATCACTCTAAAAAGCATTCTTGCAACTCTTTTGCGGGTTAAATATACAACTTTTGGGGGTCAAAATTAATTAGAACATTTTTATTTTGACACGAAAATGCCATGCCTGACCCTAAAAAGTGTCATTTTTATCCTGTAAAAAGAATTGTGCAAATTCGGAGTTTTTAGATATACCTATTTTTTTTCAAAGGACAAATTTGCGATAGGACAAATTTGCGATGGCCCATAGCCAAAATAATGTCTTCCTCATGACATAATAGTCAGAGTGTGCCAAATTCCATGCTTGCAACATCAGATGCACAGTCCCATTATCACCTATCTGCCGTACTATAATACGACATTACCAAGAAGCCATCCTCTTCAACCATGGTAAAACAGTTCTTTGAAATAATCTTGCACCGAAGAAGTATCTTAGTTTTCGTTGCGTCATGCGCGATTTACCTGTGTGGCAAGGCAACTTTATCTACGGATTGATGATTTTGATCCATAACTCTCCGGTCACACCTGTTTCGGCGAAGAGAAGATAAACAATTAGCGCCCTTCCTTTTTTTACACCAAATCCCCCTCTGTTAAGCACTTCTAATGGGTCGACAAATAGATTCGTGGTATTGATAGAGTGTTTTTAATATCAACGCGGCGGCCGGAACATTCTCCCTTTCTATTATTAAATTTGCCTGGCTGCACCTATTGGGAGTTGAGAACACGACGTGCGATCACGAACGGCGTGTATAATAATACAACGGTGGGAGGAAGAAGAAGACAAGAAAAACCGGTCATATTATCTGGGAAATGAAATATTATTGACTTGCTGTCTCATTGGAGACCAACCGGTCGGGTCGACGGCATCTCAGCTGGAATATATGGACCGGTAGTTATAGAAGAGTATTTCCCGCTAGGAGAGCATCTCATTTGGGATAGAGTTCCCACTTGTTTCCCAACCCAACAAAATCGCTAGTCGTCAGAGCAACTTTTGAGTCTGTAATAAGCCTTTTAACATTATCTCACACAATACGAATAAATGGAAATAGTCAACCCTTTCGCCCAGATAACACATGTATATTATAATATGCCAACCTCAGTGATATACCAAAATAAACAGCACATGATGTGCTTTCTACTGCATGTGAAAATCAAATAACCAAAAACTTGTCCTTAATATTTATTTCGAAGGATTCGGACACAGCAAGTCTTTTTTTGAGGTCATAATGATCTGGAGAAAAAGAAAAAGTTGAACTCCCAATTTTTTTTCCTCATAAGACAGATAACTAGAAAATGTTGATTGGTCGTTTATCCCTGCAGAGGCCCATTTCATAAAGCTGCTTAAGCACAAACAAATTAATAGGCAAAACAAAAACTAAATCAGGTTAAGAGCTAAAATTGGTTTGATAGTCCAAAAGGTTTGATAGTCCAAAAGGTTTGATAGTCCAAAAGGTTTGATAGTCCAAAAGGTTTGATAGTCCAAAAGGTTTGATAGTCCAAAAGGTTTGATAGTCCAAAGGTTTGATAGTCCAAAGGTTTGATAGTCCAAAGGTTTGATAGTCCAAAGGTTTGATAGTCCAAAAGGTTTGATAGTCCAAAGGTTTGATAGTCCAAAAGGTTTGATAGTCCAAAAGGTTTGATAGTCCAAAAGGTTTGATAGTCCAAAAGGTTTGATAGTCCAAAGGTTTGATAGTCCAAAGGTTTGATAGTCCAAAGGTTTGATAGTCCAAAGGTTTGATAGTCCAAAGGTTCGATAGTCCAAAGGTTCGATATAAGAATACAGAAATGCTTATTTGTTATCAGAATTTCAACAAATAGTGTATTTTTTTGCCACAGGGTACTGACGAGAAGCATTTACGTTTAAATCAAACAATGCGCTTACAATGCGATTCAAATCAATCATAATCATTGAATTTATAACTAGCGCATCATCAAACAAAACGCAGTGCGGTATTCTTCTCGCGTTAAACTTACAAAAAAGTTAGTGTTTTTTTCTTCAGCATTTTGGATAGTAGCAATTGTATGCAATATGCCTTCCTTTTTTGTTTGTTGTTGCGTAGGTGGTAAAAAGGTCGTCACATTTCACAGTTTATAATATATCCAGCACGATATGAGACCGAGGGACTCCCCTTAGTACCCAATACCTATCACTCTTTAGACTATTGTTACCTAACGCATCCCCCTAAAACCCTTCCTCCCCCCCCCCGAGAAACCACATGCTGCAGGCACAATGACCACCACAAGAGAGGGGCGGGGGGGGGGGGGTCCTTTTGTCTCATATGGTTTATAATTCCATCTCGAGAACAAGATCTTGGCACTTGGCAACAATTAGCAGTGAGAACTCTTGCAGGTCTAATTTAAAAGAAATTGAACCAGTACAGGCTTCGCGTTTTCAGATCAATCTCAATTGCTTGGCTACTGGTAACCATTGATGGGAAGTGACATGTCAATCCACAGCCCCTGGTACTCCGCTAGCGAGAAACCACCGCGCAGTAATTAAGCCGCCAATTCTCCAAAGAAACTAACGATAAAATAATGGCGCGGTGGCTTGCGGGAAACAGTGTTATTGACACTAATGAACTGACAATATAACTCAATCGATGGCTTGCCGGGGGGGATAACGGTGACTCTCTGGCGTCACGCGGCAATTGGTGGTAGGACACCCCGCGTGTCACCGGAACAGGTCCCTACGTCACACGCCCGGCCCAGCGTCAATATCAACCCGGGGTCCTGGGCTCCAGAGCTGACGTCATCTCCGGACTTCGGCAGGTCGGTCTTTTAAAGAAAAACCAATAACTCCGAGTGGTATAATATCAGTAGTTTATCCACGGTGTTGCAGGCGGTTTGCAGATATTCTCAGAAGGAGTTGCCACTCGTATAATCCTATACTCTGCCGACTAAACGGAGCACTTCGGATCGTAACATTTCATTGGGGCTCCACTAAAGGTGAGTTAAAGCAACGACAATTGGTAACCTTTTGTCTGAACTCTAACCAAGAAAAAACAGAGCCACACTCAAGAGTGGTGTTGTGCAAGGTAAGCTCAGAGCTAATCACAAGTGAATCCGATTGTACTTTTCTCGTATCTCGTTGCTGTCGTTCCGCCCGCTTTAAGGCCATTTAATGTCATCATTGGCTAGCTAGCTGGAGCAATTGCGACATAATGAAGTGATTGGCGGCCGCGGCGTGACGACACATTCTTTAGCTACATACACGAGCTTCATATAAAGCCACGCGCGAAGCGAGTGTCTGAACAGTGCAGTATAACGAACAGGACGGGAACTGGAGTACGGACAAAAAAATACAGAATTGATGGTCAGCGTGTAAACACCACGGTAAGAATTAATTATTTCTTTCTGATAAATTGATACCATCCATTAGACCTGTGGCTTTAGGATAACATCTAATTAAAACAAATTTAATCGATCAAGCTCAATGTATTGATATGTTTGATATGTATGCTTTCCCCTTTGGTTATCCATTCCTTGCTCTATGGGCTATCTATATACAGGGTGCCCCCCAAAAAAACCAAAACAAACAATTTTTGGATAAGGACCATAATCCTTTCAGGAATAGTCTATCGCTTTAAGCGATGAGGCGGTTGTTATGTCTTGGCTGTCTCCTGGTCAAATTTGATCAAATTCGGCAAGAAATTGTTTGCGCAATCACCAATTGAATTGCGCAACTTAAACACACAATTTTCAACATTTGTTTCCTTTATTGTGTCAATATTTGACATTCCTCTTCGATGTTTGGTACAAGCTTGGAGCTCTAATAATCAGTGCAGCTTATGTCCACATTGGCTTGGTCATTCATTTGTAGAATTTGGCCAAAAGGCGGCGAAAGCGTGATTATAACACAAGTCTGAAGCTTTGGATGATTTGCTATTCATGAAAGAATTATGGTCCTCAAGAATTATGGGTTTTTTTCTGGGAGATGCTCTGTACAACGGACAATACAATAAATAATGTTTCACTATGATTTTGGAATTTGGAACAAGGAGCTCATTAGATATCAAAATAAAACGTTGGCCTGATGCATCCACATGGTCCATTACAACATTGAAATTGTTGAAAGTAGTTGCTCTTTAAAACCATTTTTCTTGTAATTTGTTATGATGGTTATTGCTTCGTTCGCTTCTGTTTTTATTGTTAATCTACACGGTGTGCATAATGTTAGAGAAGATGATGGTCATTGATTTTCTCAAGGCGTAATGCTGGTTGATGAAGACTACGTCATCTTTTGGGTTTTAAATTGGAATATTGATGTCAAGATGGCCTACAAAAAAGAAAATCCAATCGATATACTTCACTTGTCATTCTAGTTCAATGTCGACACATATAATGCTTTTGTTTACCATATTCAGTTAATTTCACCGATGAATTAACAACACAAAATCCTGATTTGAATCTGAAAGACTATTTGCATTTTTTCCTACCGCCGTGTGCTATCATATAATAACAAAAACATTCACCCCGATTTCTTTAGTTCTTGGAAACTGAAGAAAATTGCAGTTCCCGCAGGAAAAATGATTAACCTGAAGTTCCGTTCAATTGTTTTTCACTGTATACAGTGTTTTCGAGTGAATTTTGTTCAAATATTCGTCATTGCAATCTGTGGCGGATATTAAAAATGTTGGCACCGAACGACGACTGTTCAAGTGTATTTTTAACATCTAAAGTGCCACTTTAGTTAAACAGTACTAAAACAAAATGATTATTTAGCCTACTAGAGGAGGTTCTGGCATACTGATGTTCACCCAAGCAAATGGTGCATCATGATACTACCTTTAACCAGTTCGCCCCGGAGGACGTATATACACGCAAAATTTTCCCCAGATTCAAAACGGATGACATATAAACACGTCACGAGCAAGGCCAGAAATGTCTGTCAGCAGCGAGCAAGGCTGGAAATGCGTGGGTGTGCTTCCCGGTACCATCGGCCTGAACCCGCCTCGGATCGAGTTTCGTTAAAAATAATCCCGGCGCGAACTGGTTCAAGTGTACATTCCCAGGTTTCCTTGTAATTGTAAGACTCCGTAACCGATTGTCATTAATGGGACATCGTTAAACATAATTACACGCGTTGCAGTGTGGTTTGGGAATTGCTGTGTCTATATCAATGCAACTTCATTATTGTCTCGGTGTGAACAAACACACGGAATGAATACTTTGAGTCAGTTAACATTGTCGATTGTCAGTTAATTCACCGACATTCGTGGATTTCTTTTTAAAATTCTTGGTAGTTTTTATGGCAGACGATGTCGTCCAAAGCGCTGCATTGGTATTAAATAGACCTATATGTGCATATTGAAACAGGGTTGAACAAATAAAAATGTATGTGGAATATGCTGGGAAGGAAGTTCCGATTTCGAGCGTTTGGCAGTAAACTCAGTTTGTGTTTTTTGCCGAACAAATTAAATTTGCAACTATGGTATTAAAAACAGAACCATTCGATACCTTTAATGATTTGTGTGTAACTGCGGCAATACATCACGAATCATCAAGACAACATTAATGACAAGACAAACATTACTTATTTTAAACTAGAGTTGAAATGAACGGTGCACAAATGAAATACGCTAGGAATTTCTGAAAACATTTTGTTTGTAACAATTTGACTTACCAAAAAATGTAATTACCAAATTCAAGGATTTTTTTATATAAAAAGGTTCGGTTTTTACACAGCAATTAAAGGGGCAGTATACCTTTTGCAACTATACAAAAAGTAACCAACCAAATTATTGTTCAAAAGCTTAGTGGATGTAAAGATATTAATTACTCTAAACTAGGCTGTTAAAAATAAGTCTGGAATGCTGTTGTTTTGAAGGAAAATGACAATAAAATAAGTCCATAAACGCCTCTCAGAAGTGATTTTTTTAAATAAGTAAAATGGTTCAAAATCGAAATATTATATTATATTTTTTTTCTCAATATACAGCATTCACAGAGCTAAAACTTCGTCAGGTTAGTTGCCAAGCGCTATTCTTTCGATTTTGAAACGATAAAAATGCACAACTGACAAATGGTATTATACTATAACTTTAGGTTAGAAGTGGCAATGAGTCACACGCGTCACAAGTAATAGGCCTTTATTGGTAATAACAATGACACACATAACACGCCACAACCCCAGGGTTGTTACTGTGGAGGTTGCACAAAATACAGCTTTGAGCACCCGACGAAATGATTGCAAAGTAAAAACTTATATAATCATGCAACTGGACGTGTTTTCCGGTCTCTGTCCTCTATACAGGAGTTCACATGTTTTAATTTATTAAAACCGAGGCCTGTTGGAGTTTCTTTGAAAGCTTCCTCTTCAGTCTCTCAAAACTATAGACGCGTTTCCTTTCGCTAAAAGCGCCCCGTAATCATTTCCGTGCGCAAATGCCACGTCGGTTATTAAAACTCCATGTTATAGCCTGATATTTTGTTTAACATCGTTTCTTTTTAATATAATTGAATTGATGTGGACACACGCGCACTTGACTAGCCTATACTTGACTATACACTTGCGGTCCGATTGGGTTTCATTATACAAACAGTGTACAGGTCTCGAAGATTAATTAGTCTTCTTCGATCGAGCGAATTTGATGCAAAGGGGATATTTGTAGGCCTACTATAGGAGTGATGGGCCTTCGTGCTCTGGACACAATTTGTTGCCGCGGCTGTCGATGCATAATATATGGTATAGCTTTGTGTTTAAGGTAAATATTCCGACTGGATAATTACACCGAAAACGCAACCCACTGTTTAACTTCGCGACGTAACATGGCTCGCCACGTCACATGACCTCCCACGCTACATATGACTCGCCACATCACACGACTTACCACGTGACATGAATTGCAGGCCGGAGCATTGTAGATTTTAAATGTCCAAGGAGAAGGGGGAGGAGGGGGGGGGGGGGGGGGGAGACCCAGAAAGTCACCATTCAAATATCAACTCCTCCCTTTTGCTCAAATCTAGATCCGCCCTGCTGACGTTGCAATATACATTATATTTGATTTTTTTGGGGGGAAGTGTAGTGCTTCGCCCAAATAACTTACAAGTTCGCAAATCTCTGAAACGAAAAAATGTTTTTAAATACAGCTGCGTCTACAATAATATTGAGAATTGAAAAAAAATAAAAAATTTGAACTGTAAACTCCTTTTAAGTTAGCATAAGGTTTATACATATAACCCGCTCCACCAAATTGGAACCCCTCATTCTCGTTACGACGGACAGAGCATACTGTCCGAAATGTTGAGTTCCCTCCGGTTCTTTTCAGAAACACCCAACTCACTAAAGAGTATTACCACAGGGTGTTACCGTAAACTACTTATCTTATAGGTTTTAGCCTTTATGTAAGCCCCAGTTAGCTCCTATAATATAACCTCTATTAATGTCACCATTTGATACCCATGTTGACTCACGCACAAGAGCAGGTTATGGTTTAAAGTAAAGGGGTAAATTTTGGCTGAAAAGACGCATCGGTGTAAGTTTACCAATTAAATGATTATACCCATTTAAGAGTTCTGGTTTGTTTTTGGAATGGACTAACACGATTACTTGGAAAAAGAAATAGGTTTGTGTACGCGTTTATTATTTTTTTAGAATCTTGTTAAGTGGGTTTATTTATTGTGGACGTCAGGAGACGCATCGCACAGATACGCGGATATGCGGTATTGTATTACATAGAGAGTGTCTTGGCCGGTTGAGGTCGTATAGCCAAGCTAGGGTTACTGTCTGAATAAATTGAATCAGACGATGAAAAGTGAGCCTCATAACCGCCCCTAGGCTAACCCTCAATCTCCGGGGGGTGGATGGCATGGCCTCCGGACTTGCTGATGAAGTTACCTCACAGAACACTTTATGTATTTTGAAATGTTGTCACTTTGCTTTGCCCTAGATCTACCCCCACCCCTCCCCCCACCCCTCCCCCCCCACCCCCCACCCCCAACACACCTACACATTTTATTGACGTGTTCCTCCCTAGTTACAAATGTTCTCATTGAGAACTGTATGTTCTCAATGAGGGCTTAATTTTATGGAGCTGCTAAGCACAACAATGTAGCATGAAAACTATTCTTTGCCAAAAACCAAACTGGGGTTACAAACCAATTCCTCAGGTGATGTATATTGACCGTGACTGGCATTCAGCTGGTGTTTATATACCTAACACAAGGAGTTTTGGCGGATAACCTGTTTTTACTAAGCAAGATTTGTTTTGTGCTACGCAAATGTTTGTGCTAAGCAGCTGAAATGGCCCCTGGTTCCTATTTAATACGGGCTTGTGCTGAACAGTTTTTAAAATTCATAGTGCCATAAAGACTTCGTTGAAGATATTTTTTAAGTTTGCCAGAACAAATATATATAATAAAGGAAAACATTAATTTGTTGATTAAAAGAGCATAACTATAAAACCGATATTGGTTGCATAATTTTTTAATAATCTCTACATATAGGTCTGCTGCCTGAAGTTAGTGATCAAATTCACAACCCGCAGGGGGTGTAAACTCTTTCACCTGTCAATTTATCCAAGTCCCAACTTTTAGGCCATCACCCCTCCCCCTCTCACCTCAAGTACCCTACTCAATTTCTCCGTCATTAAAAACGTGTCCTCCCAGCCGCCTGGTAAGGATATAGCAGTGAATCTCGTGCAAACTGGAAGCCCGACCGTGCCAGGGCCGTGACATGCTGTTTCCCGTGAAGCGGGCATGCAAAGCGCGCGACGCTTGTGGTGGGGCGCAGTGGGAGCGCGTCTAAACATCCTATACCGAACGAGGACCGGAAACGCGAACGGCGTCTCCTAATAATTGACCCGGTAGTATTTTTTCAGGCAGTGTTAACACATATTCCGAGTGTGACTCTTGATAGGTTAGCCGTTTTGATTTGATTTAGGGCGGTAAGCGCATTATTGTGTAAAAGTTAGAATGCAATTGGGAGTTGATGTTTTGTGGAGGGATGTTGATAAACGACCCCTTCCCCCTAACCAACAATTGCGTTATACACAATATTTGTGTTAACACATTCAAAAGACGCGTGCATATCTTTATTTTTATTTTATTTTTTTTAAATTTTTTTTGGGGGAGCGTCTATTTGATCTCGAGTTTAATTAAATTTTGTATTTTACATTTCTAATTTGTTTAAGTGTTTTATTCTTTTACATTTCCAAGTTTTGGTTCTATTACTTTGTACACGCTTAAAACCAAAGTGTTAAATCAACCTTATAAATAAGTGTGCGGACAGTGATTAATCTTTAAACGTTAGAATCCTATACATAAAACTGACGAATTCAACACTCAATGTGTTGAATTCATCAGTTTAATGGTTAAAATCTGTGTACTGTAACCTGTTTTATAAATCCATAGACTTATTGTACACTTTAACGACAGAGGACACAATTTAACAAAAGACAAACGTCCGAGGACTGAAAGGGTCTATTGTTCGCCTATTGTGCTTCTGTCCTTGGGGGTTATGTAGTACATGAACACACAAGCAGTACATGTACACGGATCCACATACGAACGTATAATGTACATACATTCATGTACATCTATTGTCACAGCATTGTAAATACCTCCAATCGTGGACTCCTATCTGACCTCTTTTGTTTGGATTTTACTTTTTTGGCAAGATGTATGTGTTTTATACATGAATCTCACCAGTGAACTTTTGTCAAATGTGGACTTGCCCTCAACAATATTGTTCAACGTCCACGGTTTGAATGCGTAAATGCACACGTAATACAATGTACCTCTATTAATACAACACGCGTTGAGGATGTTTCATTTGAAAGCTCATAACAAATACAATGCTTGAAGATTATCAATTCAATTTAGAAACCTATTTTGCAGGGTGCCACACCCAAAAAGCACGGACACACCGAACTTAAGATTAAATGTTAATGTATAACTATCAACGGGCTTACAGCTAAATCATAATTTGATGTTAGACAATACCATATGTAAATTCCATACCTTTTTTTCTCGGGATTTCCACGTCACCTCAGATGCCAGTGCTGTGTCATATAGTGCTGCATGAATTCTTGCCGGTATTCAAATCGTAGGTAAATTGTATTCCATAAGAAGCTTGATCTTCAGCCAAATCGTTTCTCAATAAACGACGGTTCCAATATTAGATCCTCCCAGCCGATATGAGATCCACAGTGTAAAAACTCTGCAATAAAACAACTCATTCTCTGAACTATCCATGTCGAAACACCAAGGGTCCGAGGGTCGCGGTGATACACTTCCGTAGAAACTAATCGAACTACAAAGTGTCTTCATGAAATCATTTAAGGGGTCGATCAGAGTCTTCGCTCTCACTGCAAAAAACAACTTTGAGTCAACAAAATAACGAGCTGTCCATGTTGACGCTGAGGTATCTCCGCACAAAATCACTTCAACATGCTACCTAGTCGTACGGGTGTGGCGATACACAATCATTTATAATGCAAATTTTCTTTACGCAAGTAAAGCTAGGAATTCACGGTTTTTATCTTGGCAACATTTGAACAATCACGAATCCGCGGTTATGCTTTCCCTTCAACACTAATCCACTGCTTTATCGTAAGTTCTCGAGAAAACCCTCTATGTAAAATGACACCCACGATACGAGATTTGCATGCCTTTTCATCTCCACTCAACTGGATAGTTAATAACAATACCTCTTTGGACGCAATGGTTTGCACACTCGCAAGTGTGGATTCCTAAAGGTAGTATACACCATTTGCAAACATCAAAAACAAAACTACTTAATTATTATGAAATACCTTAAAACAGACTCAAGCATCCTGTGAAATCACGGCACCCGATGTGGTGTGGTTTTCAAGAAAAAGTACAGTGTACCAATTGTAAACGATTGCTGGCCAACAGTCGTTGTAAAAACCTGACTATTTGCAAACAACCAACCCCCATTTATTGAATTCATATGAAACAAGTCAAGGAACCAGACTGTGGGAACAGCACTTTTTTCTTGGTTTTCAAAATAGTATGTGGAAACCTATTTGCGACAGTTCCGGGTACTAAATGTAAGACATTACAACCAGCTTGGCCTAGGCTGTTTTTAAAACCTTAGTTTGGCTCTGTTCCGGCTCCAGCCCATTGCTATTGAATGAAGCCTGAACGAAGACGAAGTGGAGTTTCGAAACAACCTTAATGTCAATATCCGGAATATACACACAATAGGCCTTGGTGAGGCAAGTCTGGAGGAATACCAGTAATTGAAAACATGTTGTTCCTACTTTATGGCAAGCAACAATTTAAAGTCATACATCACACAGTGTGGTCAAACTGACCCTTAAATTGAGTTTTAAGTGTGTGTTTTCTGAAACACCTTGTACACGTGTGCTTGTTGGCGCTTTGTCTCGCTGTCTCCCGTCTTAAGTTTGAAGCAAAATTAAAAGTCCTTTATCATTAATTTTCAACATGTGATACCAACAACAATTGATTCTGCATGGCATTTTGGTTTTCCAAAGCTCTATCGACCCACTGTGCCGCAAGTCACTTTAGGCTTAACGATTATGTGGTTCGACCCCCTTTAATAAGCCGAGTATCAGTCAGTATTTTTTGCTTCAACGATTTCTAAATTATCTTTTTCGTCAGTCACGCCTTACATTTATTATTAAGCCCACATCAGAGAAGCTCGACTGCCTTTATTTTTTACCCGAAATTTTCGTTTACGGTCTAATAAAAGCTAAAGCGTTCAATCAATTATATTTGCAAGGCTGGAGCTAACTCCACGACTTTTTCAGACGTTAATATCAGAAAAGATAGCCTCGCTTGTTGTAAAACCCAACGCCTTTCGTTGGCTTTGGTAGTAGATTAGACTCGATTCAGTAAGTTTGGCTCCAAAATCGATGATTTCCTGTTTATTCCTACACTGTAGAAAATTGCTGTGTAATTTTACAAAACAAACTGCTGGCAACTTTTCTGCTATTTTATTTAACTGCTTAATTTGTAAAATGCATTTCTTTTTTATTATTACCCCCAAAAATGTTGTAATTGTTAATAACAGACCAAATTATTTGGGCAAAATACAGAGAAACCGTAAAAAAAACCTAAATATATAATGGCGTCCATTTTTTCATTTTAAAGAAAGAATTATTATTAACTGGGACTTTGTTTTGTACTTTTACATATAATATCTGCAACAATTCAACATTTGTGTATACATACATTGTATACGAGGTGGCTTTGCCAGCTCACCCGCTTTGCGGGAGGAAGCCGCCTCGACCCAGTTTACAGAAAGCGGCTTGTCCACCCACAAGCTTTGAATCATGGGGCCGATTTCACCAATGCTAAGATTAATCTTAGAAAAAGTATATCCTTTCCTAGCGATAGATCCAATGCAAGTTAGGATGACTTAGTCTTCCTAAGATTTCGTGAAATCGGCCCATGTGCCTACATGTTGTTGAGGTGGCGACTATGGGCTCCGGGCGCGGTTGTATAAGGGCGCTGTTCACTTTATAGTAACCGTACAGTATGTAAGCTTGTATTACGCTCCTTACGGTGATTATTTTTGCAAACAAGACTGCATCTTGACATCAGGATTCTGTCCTTTCAGCGCCACAAAAGTAACTATTGGTCTTTAATCGAACTTGCTTCAAGGTGGCCAACAAAATAGCGCCCCTGTTAGGCGTGCATAATATCATTTGGTACGTTTCATATAGGTGTAAGCTTCCATAATGTTCTAGACCTCATCCTAGACTCAAAGGGAAGATCGTAGCACGCCCACTTTAAACAAGCACGGAGGCTATAGCTAGCTGCAAGGTGCTTCAGTGTGACGACAACGCCTTGTCGGATATCTTAAAAACCCCGTTCTTCCAGCTCGTTGGGCAATCGAGCAAAGCTATAAGCCCCCCCCCCCCCCCCCTTCACTGACTGGAAAAGGGGAAGTGAAGCCATGGCGCATGAAATACTACACGCTTCCGTGGCTGTAACCAGCTATAAGCCCTTTCACAGTGAGTCCTCGTCCCAAAAATGAGTCCCTCTGGGCATCTGTGAAGTGATTTTCATGTACTTTCTGTCTCTCTCTTCGAATCCCTTCTTTTTATTTGTCCACGTCCCAATTTTATTTAGTGTGTCATTGATAAATTGACGTTTTGTTTGGCGAATCGTAAATTCAATTTCAGTTATATTGATGTTGGCTTGTAATTTTTATGGAATGTCTAAATGTAAAAGAGTGACTATCACAAACAGAGTTAATCTCTGAGGTAATGATGGGACTGGTGCTCTTGGTGTTTTGGGGGAAACATGAGATAGCATTTCAGTGGTGGCAGCTTTTTTAAAAGGTGTTATCACCAGTGTAATAGGCACAAACATGCTAGTTACTGCATATAACTAATCCGTTAACAAGCGTATTGGCAGCCATTTTGGAAAAAAAATATAAACAAAATAAATGATAGCGCCCAAAAAGCTTCCACCGCTCACGCTGCAATGCTATCGCACATTTTCCAACATTGCTCCCTCGCGATCATTTAATACTGGTGGCCCAATTTGTGGACCGAGGCTGATGGCCTATGGACGTAATGTTCCTAACTTCTATAAGACGTTCCTTATTACGACCGGCCAGTGTTAGCTTTAATATTAAATCATCTTAAAATAATGTCCACCTACCTTCATTGCATGTCAGCAATCAATGTAGAAGCAGAGCGATTTCCTGAGTTTGGCATGTGTGTGTTTGGAGGAACCCCTAGAGATAACAGGGGGCAGTTTTTAATATCAATGCTCCTTTATTGGCGGTGGGCTCCAAGTGCAGCCTCGCTGTCGCCAGGAAACTACAGGAGCAACAATCCATAAGTAGAGTAATACTGACCCAACTTTCCCCGTTCAACTCTTTGGTGTTCAAAAGTGTTTCCCTACTGAATTAGACTGGGTTTTTTTCGGTCCCCTAAAATAAATTATGGAGACCGGTAACTAGCACCTGTTTAAAGGGATCGTATACGTTTGGTATAAATTGGAACCCACTGTTTGTTTCAATCCTATATAGTTATATATATATATATACCATAAAACTAACCTGTCAAAAAATAATTTCAAAAGATGGTAGCGATTTTGAGATATTGCCGAAAATCTGGAGCAGTTATGTGCATGCAGGAATAATAATCTGCATTGGAATACACAATCTGAGAAACGTCACTGCAGTAACGCTTCTAAGATTTTTATAATACATTTTTGGGGATAAAAAGTGATATCTGTTTCCATAACCGCAGTACTTTGAAGTGAACAGTTTATAAAAATGCATTATACTATCCAAAGCTGCTGTACTTCTTACCAAGTAAGTTTTTATTGCCATTATTTTTTTGAGTAATTACCAAACGTATACGATCCCTTTAAAGCCATCGATTGGTTCACCTCTGCGCGCGCGCATCATGAGTTTGTTTATTTGCGAATCGCTGTTTAAGTTTTTGATATATAGACGCCGGATTATCAACAAACTCAGGCTTGTCATTCCACAAAGAGTAAACAGAATCTCCGATGTTTCCTTGAAAGAAACTGTCAAGCATTTTATCTTCGTAGGTTGTAAATATTGAACAGCAATATCTCCCTCTTTATTGATATTTGCCAGAGATACTTTCAAATTCAGCAAGCATCGAAGTAATATATATTGCCATTTTGCAAAGGGTCGATTGTCCGCAAACATTACCGTTGTAATTTGGATTTAGGTTTCAGACCTAACACCTCATGCAAGCAATTTGCATAAATTATGCAGAAATTCGCCTCAAAATTATGCAGGAATCACTGCTAGTTTTAAAGTCCAAAATGACAATGGATCTGAGAGAACCAGACTACTAATGAATTTGCATTAACATTCTAGCTTTCGTTGACATGGTCTAAATACTTTTAGACATTGTGAGGAAGTCGATTGTGAGGGAGCCGATGTAAATAATGCGCGCGTGTCGTGCGACCACCTGGTGCGTTCATACGCGCGCGTTCATACGCGCGTTAGTTATCCCGAATGACCCGTAAACGCACATCATTGTGCACATGCGCAGTTGAAATACCGAACTGGCTAATATTGGGCGCATCGCTGGTAATCATGCATACTTTTGTATTTACAGTGTATATAGAGCAGGCAACCAGGAACGGTTCTGTGGAGTTCAATTTGTGCCTCCGCCAAAAATATCACAGGATGACAATACCTCATTAGTTTATAGCCCCCCCCCCCTCCTTCACGACAACTTCTAATTATCGATACCGATGTGTTATATTATATAAATATTTTTTTTTTTATAGAATTGAAGGTTGATTACCTTTATATTAGATCACATTTTATTATGCCAGTACATGTACCAACCGTAATTTAATTCAGATATCCTAGTGAAATTCCTACCAGTACCGAAGAAAGCAATGGAAAGGTCGTGAGCGCCCGATTAACTGTTAAAAAGTTTAGCCAGGCAGATTGGTGCACAATATGATATAATTTTAATTTGGCACACAATCATATAGTATGTCATGGAAACATATTTGGCTATATGGCCATCGCAGATTTTACCTTTGAAAAAATATAGATTAATATTCAATGGCAACCATTTCGAGCACTCTGAAAATTAGATGTTATTCTACCTAATTTATTAGTGATAGGCCTATAGAATAACAAGCAATTTTCAAAAGTTTCAAAATGGCTGTCATTTGCATTGCATGTTATTCTGCCTATATGTTTTCAAAGGACAAATCTGCGATGGCCCTATAGCCAAATGTGGTGGTTTTTTGTCATGACATACTGTGAATGTGTGCCAAATAAACAATTTATTGGCAATGGGAATCATTCAATGGCAGGAGGCCATAATTACAGCGAAATAATTGGTGTTCCCCTGGCCCTGGTCTCGGAACATAACGATATTAACTGGTAAGAGGGTTTGATCTTTATCTATGAGTCGCCTGAACAACACTTCTCCCCGCACCATCTGCCGGTCTAGTCGCTGCCTATAATCACTTCGCTTCGCACTCCACCGGCCGAGCTGTCCAAACTACGCGAGTGGTTGAACCTTGAAGATGGAGATGGTGATATAGTCGAGCTGAATTAGGATCGGTTTAAAACGAAGAAAAGAATGGCGAGCCAATATTATTCGACCGCTGTAGTTATTGGTAGCGAATCCCATGTCCACTGGAAGGCCTTGCGGATATACTCTCCAAATTCCAAAGGATGAAACTAGAAACTAGACCTTTAGAGTGAAAATCACTCTAATTTTAGATTGAAAATACTGAAGAATTGTTTAGAGTGAATCTGGTCTCCAGTTTTAAACTTTGAGTGACTTTCACTCGAATGGAGTGAATTATCACTCTTTGGAAATAAGATTAACTAAGTGCGAAATCTATCCATTGGCTTTGAAAATGCACATTTAGCACCGACATTGGTTTAACTTGGTGTTTCAGGTTATAGTTTACCATTTGTTAATTGTGCCTGTTTTATCGTTTGAAGCAGCAACAGTACCCAAATCTAAATAATGCTTGAAAAAACCAAAGACTCTGTGCTGTATATTCCGTGAAAATTATACTCTATAAGATTTCGATTTTGAACAAATTACTAATGGACATTTTTAAAAATGCGTCTCGTTTAGGACTTTTTTAAATTATTTTATGATTTTTCTACCTGGGTGCTTCACAAATAAGCTTTTTAAATTAAGCTTTTAATAAATTGGTTGGCTACTTTTTGGGGTAGTTGCAAAAGGTATTCTATCCCGTTTAACAAATGAAATCTGTCTTCCAGTTCTAAAAAGCTTCTTATCATGGTTTTGATGAATAAATAACCCTACAAAATAGTGTTTTTTTAAATCAACAATTTTTTTGTAAAGACCAAACTTTAAAAATCATTACAAAACTTGCACACAATTCTTGTGACTCTCTGGACAGCCAAACATTCGGACGGAAAAGTAAATCAGATCTGAGCATCAGAGTGCCTAAGGATTCTGTCTGGCAAACGGTATTATCTTTCCAATCTATATTTAATTTCTTAGCTTCAGTGTTGTTGTTCTTGATCAGTTTTACAGTCCCTCTTAGGCATCTTACGTCACGCTTGCTTCGATGCTATAACTGATATGGTGAATCTGATTGACCGTTGCATTATGCTGATATTTGTATCGATATGACGCAATACACAGGATAAATGCATGTCCTTATATAAAAAGGGACTAAACTTAATAATGATCACTTTCAGGTGTGTCTGGTAAGCGTAGCAGTGTTTAAAAACCAGTTTGCGCCGGGATTATTTTAACATCACCGAGCCGAGGCGCGAGATTATTTTTTTAACGAAACTCGATCCGAGGCGGGTTCAAGCCGATGGTACCGGGAAGCACACCCACGCATTTTCGGCCTTGTTCGCTGCTGACAGACATTTTCTGACAGACAGAAGATTTCCCAAACCCCATCCAAATTCGCACCCTCAGTCCAAAATCACATCCTGAAAGATTTCCAATTCAAATTCACATCCACTGGATTTACACCCACTATTAACCAAGGATGTGAATTTGGATTGAGAATGTGAATTTGGAGTATTTGGATGTGATTTTTGAATTTTGTTGTTGAAATCACATCCTGCTAAGGACCGTTTCCGCTTTGATTGCACAATATCATCATGCCTTTTCCTAGTGCGAGTTTACCTCTTTGCCCGCAATGTTTAATTACGGCCTAGTGTATCCCTCCGCCCCTTGGTATTTGTGCCGTCATCACTATGTTGATCCTTAACGACACTTGGCAGCTCGACGGTTTCCCAGAAGCTTTGTTTACCGTCAGCTCACTTCCATCTTAGATCGCCCCCAGTGACGTATGTTCAGGTATAATCGACGGCTTTTGTATTGCTTTCTCTTGCCACAGATATTTATCGTTGGAGCAACTTTCGTCACACATCGCAGTGGGTATTTAAACACAGTGAACAACGCACAAGATCTAACACAGGCAAAAACTGCTATAAAAGGAGCAACGCGAAGGGGTTATACACTAACGGCTTGTTCAAGACTAGTGGGTGACTTCGAAGACATGGCTGTGGTGCCTGGAAAGACGAGTCGTGGTGAGTTTTCTTAAGAATTGTTTACTCGATACAAGATGGCCTTTTCAAAGTTGAAAGTCAATTGAATAACTGATCGAAGTCCATTGAAGTTATTACTAGAAGAGGGCATTGTGTGAGTTTGCATTTAGCGGACCGGTCTTTAGAAAGATGCGATTTCAACAAAATATTTCTAAAATTGCACCCAAATGCTTTAAATTTAGTCCAAGTTCAAATCATTAGTCCAAATTCATACCAATGCGCTTTCCTTGTGTAACTGTTCACCTTTCTTTTGTTGATTCTGTTATTTCGTTTATGCGATAAGCATTTTTTACAGGTTGACTTTAACAATAGGAATTTTGGTAGTTGTAGATGTCTCAAACTAAAAGGTCAAAAAAACAAAAAAAAAATACAGGCATGACATTATTGTTGGCGGATATAGGTCATTGTTTAAGGTCCAAGGTGTGAAATGTATCTGTTACATTCGTACTTTGTTAGTTGCCATTCAAGTATCATTGACAATGACTTTAAACTTGTGTTAATGTTGGGTAGTTTGCAATTCATAATCACTCTTGGAAGACGACTGTCCAAGGGAACGTATTACACAATCACATATTTAAGATGTTAGAAGAAATATTAAGACACAGGGTTGTCTTAATTTGCACAATTTCTATGATTGGTTTCCGATTTCACTCGCATCAAAATGTTAATGGAAGCTAGCTGTACAAGTATTGCATTTACTGTGTCGATCTTTTGAACAAACGATTTCCACACAGTGCAGGTATATCGAAGACGCTGTGTGGACTTGCCCATGCACGTCCACACGAGGTTTCCTTTAAGTTTAAGTTAAGGATGTAGTCGAGTCCATCACAAGTCTCTGCAAGTCTCTGCAAGTCTCTGCAAGTCTCTGCAAGTCTCTGCAAGTCCCTGTAAGTCCCTGTAAGTCCCTGTAAGTCCATGCAAGTCCCTGTTCCAATTCAAATCAAAATTTATTAAAATCAGCTTTGACAAAAGCATTCCTTTGTCATTGCTCATCTAGTTACTTGTGACTGATTTTATGAAGGGACTTGTACCTGACTCCCTTAAAGGACCTGGGAACGGACTCGCAGGGACTCGACTATAACCCTGCGCCCTAACCATGAAAAAGTACTTGAGAAATAACACGGAGTTAGGGTTATCCGTAGCCAAACAAATGAAAAGGAACACTCAAAAAGGAACACTCACGATCAAATATTTGTGAAAGAATTTTCACGATGTGAGTTAAATACAAAACAATGCCCACACAAGGTGCGTATTGATTAGCTTCAAGCTGTGCACAGTAATTGTTATGGAACGATCCGTCACTGCATTTTTTTTCCAGTAAGTTTATTAATTAGGGTAAGTGGGAATTAAGAGAACAGTCTTTACTAAGTCTTATAGAATTGCATGATTACAAAACTTTCATCAAAAAGAGCGATGTATTTCGGGTTTTAATTTGAACCAACAATTCAACGATTATTGTGATAGAAAACATGCTGCCAGTGAAGTACATAAAAACATTCTACAGAGCATGATGTAATGTTGCATTCAAAGCGGACACGGTCCTCATCCGCAGTATGTGATTTCAACAAAAGATTTCCAAAATCACATCCAAATGCTCTAAATTCACATCTTTAGTCCAGTGGATGTGAATTTGAATGTTAACGACTTAACCCAGTATGTGAATTTGGACTGAGGATGTGAATTTGGACTGAAGATGTGAATTTGGACTGAAGATGTGAATTTTGAGCATTTGGATGCGATTTTAAAAGTCTTTTCCTAAAATCGCATCCAATCTAAAATTGCATCATTTTGAATGCGAAATCACACCATGCCCTTTCCTAGTGTAACAATCGTATCGGGAAAATGTGAGCGAGAGAGCATATTACCCTAACAATTTATTTGGCCAACAGATTTCAGAATTGAATTTAAAGTTATTCATGCTATACTAAGCCACACACAAAATAAATAAATACTGTAGGCCTAAGACGTTTTGAAATGATTAAATGTCCAATCAATTGTTGTAATACTACATGGAATAATCTTTTGAAACAATTCATTTAAACCGAAATTCCTATTCGTGTTCAAACCTTTTTTCGCGAATGTGCTATAAGCCTTTCGCCATACACTTGAGCCCGGAGGCACACGCTGGTGTCGTTGCCAAATCCTACGCTGCAGTATATTGATACCATGTACGAAAATAGACCTAGCTACCTTGCCAACTCGCACACATCGCAGTCAGTACCGGATTTTACCAGCCAGGAAGGATTAGCGTCGGTTTTTACCGGCATTGTAAATGTTGGGCTTAAGTAGTTTATTGGATTTGTGTGCTCTTCCAATTAATCAAGGGGATGCCGATGGGGAATTATTACCGTTCCTCTGTACACACTTAGGCGATTCTGGATTTAGTAACATATTGACATTGAAGTAGTAATGCACCAAACGAGAGGCGTAACCTAATTTGGACGGCAATGGGCAATTGAAATGAAATTATATATTTTTTTAATAAGGGATCCAATTATCCGAATAGAAAAACTATACATATACGTCATAATATACATTGATTCGTGTATTAATGAATAATGTTTTTTTTTTCAAAATTAAAAAATATATATGAATTAATGTGTGTGGTTTTTGGTGTTGAGATTTAGAGGTTAACATTAAAGTGTGTTTTAATGACACGGTTTCATAGGGAGCGAACGCAGACTTTTGGAAGCCTCCGTTTGGAACCATACCCGACTTGCACGTATAGTCAGGCAAATTGAAGCACACATGATATAATTGTTCACTTGATGATAAAAGCATGACATTTGGTACACAGTCATAGTAAGTCATGGGAAGATATTTAGCTACAGGGCCACATCTAGCTAATAAGACCTTTGGAGAAAAACAAATAGGTAGAATGACATGGCAGCCATATTTTGTTTAATGTAAAAAATGCTTGTTATTCAATCTGCGATGGTCCTATAGCCCAAATTTGTAATCGTGACATACTGCCATTTTGTGCCAGATTCCATGCTTGTATTATTTGATTGAACAATTTGTCACCAATCTGGACATTTGCAATGGGCTCCGTGTGGCAACTTTTTCACCTAGCAACGACGTCCAGTACTTGCTTTTTTGTTTATTACAACAAAATCAAATGGTACGTGTATAGAAGAAATATTAAGTAGTGTGCGGAGTCTGCCTTACCGGAGCAATGGCCTTGGGTAGCCAAGCGATTACGTAAATAATATGCCACCCATACAATCCAACACATCAAGATGTCGTTTGTTTGTGCACCGATTTAAACGCTCAAAAAGCTAAAACATGGTTCATTTATTCGAGAAGTACTTCGGGTATCGAATTGGTAAAAATCCACGTGTGTTTAGGCCACTAACAACAAACGTAGGACCAACACTTAGTCAGACAATGAATATGTATTGCTCTAAGCTAATGTTCGTCTGGTAATCAACTCCAAAAGGGGGATTACAGCTCAGGATAAGCAATGGTTGAAATCTATGTACAATCTCGGGCAAAACAAAACCAACAATATAACGTCTGTTACTCGAGTATTTTGTTCCAAGAGGATTCACGGCATGGAATACCAAAAAAAGAAAGGTTGTCGGGAATACGGGAAGTCTTATTCAATATGTGCTTTTCGGAGATTCCGTGGCTTCATTGTTGTGGCTCTCACTTTCTTAATGGCTTGAAGGTCAGAGTCAAAGGTTTAATTTTAATGGATTTATAGTTATAGAGGGGACATCTCCGAGACATCTGCTGAGGCTACTCGGGGCAAGATGGCCCCGGTATGCAAATCAAATGTCATCGGCCGCGGTAAAAAAACAAATCAAGGTTAGGAAATCGTGATACAGATCATATCTCTCTGGTAATAAGACACGAGTCCTTGAGTGTAAAAGTCTCTCATGAAAAGACATATTTGTTCTACCATGCCTGTAATTATAACACCATTAAGTAGTATATACAAATAATAAATGCTTGTGAGTGCATGCAGTGGGAAGAATAATTTCACGAGGTGACGAATCGATTGTAAGATTCCACGAGACAAGCTGTTTTGTCTGTCACCAAATGATTTTTTTTTTACCATTGCTCGAGTGTGACATAATCTACCTTCATGGTTTGTGTTACACAACGCGTGAACAATTAGCTTTACCTTCCATACGTACTGTGGATATTCATTTGTCTTCGTGTAGTTAAAAAAACGTTGGCTAAATACTTTTTTTTCTCGCTTCCCTCCAAAAAATGTACCTCAAATGTTGATTTTGGGCCTCTCAGCTGTTCTTTATACCTTTTTTTTTTATATATATAACCCTGACCCGTTTTTCATCTAAAACTCTTTATCAGAACGGGCAAAACGGACTGTAGACCTGTCCAAGTCCACAAACCGTAACCTATTCCCGCATCCTGTGGACGTCAATTGTCCGGAGGTCCACAGTGTCAATGAAATACCATGGAGCAATCCATGGAAATACTAACTCAAATTAGTAACTATAGGGTCGAGAGTGCACAAGAACTTATGTTGTAATTGAACGCGTAATCAACGACCCCGCCAACGATCAATGATATACGACGGGGATAATCACCGCAGCCAATTTGGAATAGGCCTATAAGCTGGTTTCATGGGCTTCGCCACAAAGTTTCGACGAGATTTATTGGAGCTGCTAAACACACAAAGGTGCTTAGCATACACAAGTGTTGCTCAGTAGAAATAGGTTACCAGCCAAAACTCCACGTGCGTTTCATGCTTAGTAAAAAAACCAGCTGAATACCAGTCACAAACAATATACATCATCACCTAAAATTGGGTTTGTAACCCTGTTTTGGCCAAGGCAGAATTTTCATGCTAAGGAATTTGTTGTGCTTAGTAGCTTAATGAAATTGGCCCCAGTTCGCAACATTCCCTGCATTTTGGTATTAAGCATTTCTACACACTGATGTCCTGGGAGTAGCGGTTCATTCAGCACAGAATGACGATATTCATAGTGTTCAGCTCAGCAACGCCAAAACGGCGATCAAAATGATCTCCGAAGTGCTGAAGGCCCACTGAATCAGTATCGATTCTTCGTCAGTACAAAGACCAATAATAGACCTCAAACCCCTGCCTAATCGATACTGAATCGTTTAGGTTTGCTTGATACCGCTGTTCTCTTTTACCACGAATTTCATATTTTCCTCCTCCTCCCACCGACGGTTATTCGATAACAGATAAATTAACGCCAAAGGGCGTAGTGTCACATTACACTAGGATTTACAAGTAAATACCCCATAGGCTGGCCTCCTCCGTTAATTGGCTGGTAGCCATTTGGCTAATAAGCCAAATCCAATAACAAACTCGACGGTTTTTGCAGTGTGATAAACGCGGCAGAGACGAAACAGCACACACGACGGGCTCGACGAATCTGCATTCTTCAATAATGTTTGCACAAAAGGGTTATAGAATTTGTTTTTTGTAACTTCAAAGCAAAACCATTTCTTTTAAATGTTGCTGGTACCCCCTATAAATTTGCGTGCATGCAGCGAATTGTTTATCCCGAACGTAGTCTGGTTCTCAGACCAAATTATTTTCACTATTTTGGGTGATTATTAGACGGGTAGCCGCCAATTGTCACGTGACCAAAACGGGAGGAATTAAAAAAATGTCAAAAGCTGTTCGAATATACGTTAAATTGACATTCGGGTGATCTCGTTAACATTCCCAGATAACATGATAAGGTTAGCTGACAGCCTTATTGTGTCGAAATATGTGATTGGTCAGGATGCGAGCTTGTTTGGGCAGTTGACCAATGAGGAATGCACACTCATGCAATAACGTTCTTTCAGAACTTTCCCAAAACATTGTACTTTCCACCAGCTGAAAGACTTGTACGTGTGGTTGATTTCGTTTTTAAAAATACTTTGTTTTTACGGAGATCTGAACCATGAAACGTCCATAAATATAGATGATAAATTCAAACTTAATTTTACAATATATAACAACATGCACTACTGTCTAAATTATTGAACAAAAATAAAAGAAGACAAAACCGTTGGACCTGAATGTACAAGTTGAACGTGTTTATCTACCTTTCAGTCAAAAGAACAGCGGCAAAGCAAAGTTTCAAGGAAACTAACTCGCTAAATGTACACGTTGAAGCTCTTATTCGATGTGCCCGGAAGTTCGGTTTCTCGTCTCGTAAGTTCTCGAGGTCAATTTACACGCTCTATGCCGTCATTACCCCTTAATTTGTTTCTTTAAGGAGTTAATATAAGGTAACGCGATCTTATTTAAAATTAGACGATCAATGAACATGGCTATATAAATTTCGCATCGGTAGAACATCCGATAAGAAAAAAAATCTTTGTGTGTTCCTTTATGACTGCATCAAGTCAGCTTTAAAAATTCGGCCCGTTTTAGACTACACCGACGTGATACAAAATAGTCGCAGTGTGAAGTCACTCAATCGCGCTCAGACAAAAACAAATGACAAAAGGGTTCAAAAATGGGCCATTGGACGTGTTGAGTTTCCGGTAAACTGATCCCGTCGGTGATTCATAAACTGGGCAATGTTCCGAAACACCATTGTACAATGCGTTTGTCTCCTTTCCCTAACAACCAAACTGAAGAAGGTTGCATGAAGAAGGTTGGTGAATTGGACTCTTGTGAGAGAAATTGACTATGGCTGTAAACGAAACCTATTCCGGCGAGTTTTTTGTCGTAAAGGTGATTCATGATGTTGTAAATTTCGCATCGGGGCGACCGCAAATATCGCGATCTTAAATTACAAGTCGTACATTTTATTGGGAATGTATAAATATTGACTGAGTCACGCTTTGCTGGACTAAGCAGCGCCGAGGGCTTCGTACTTTGAAGGGAAAAACGAGAAAATACTTAACTTAGCGAGTCAAAATATTTGAGGTTTATAGGGCTTTTACAGTTTGATTGTGAAAATGTTTCCGGGATTGAAGCAACATTAAAGGGAAGTATACCTTTTGCAACTATCCAAAAAGTAACCAACCGAACTATTGATCAAAAGATTACTTGGTGTAAGGATATGATTCTACATTTCCCGTGAAATTAGTCCTTCTGGCATGCTGCCATTTGAATAGAAGAATAAAAGAAGTCTCCCAAAAACCCAGACGTTGTCGTTACGCCGAAAGTCGACTGATTAAAAAAACCTACTCTTAGATGTTATTTTATATATATATTTATCACCTGAACGTTCTGATAATCTTAAACCCGCAGTATACCTTTTTGCATCTATCCAAAAAGTAACCAACCAAAAGACCGTTAGAAACTATTATTCCTTCTGGCATGGTGTCATTTTGAAGAAAATAACAAAATAATGTCGTTTCCAAAGATGCGTCTCAGTGACACATGTTTGGAAATGTTCATCAGTAGTAGTACTCGCGCGCAAGTATGAGTGCTATTATTGGTCGGTTCAGGGCGATGAGACTCGGCAAATTTTGAATTGAAATAAAAAAGTTATAATTATTGTTTTCCGGAACATGCATCATTCACAGAGCTAAAACTTCATTGGGTTAGTTGTCAAACACCTTTATTTAAGTTTTTGAGCACTTTTGATGCTTCAAACGATACAAAATGCACAACTAACAAATATTATACGATCTTTTAAACTGTATTAATGGATATCAATGGATAACAATGGTACCAGTATTAAGATTTCTGTTAATTACCACTCTATTGGCCTCTTGGGGAATCGAAGTCTTTACTAAAATGATGCTTTCAAAACATTGACCTTTATAACTAAATTGACGTCAGAATGATATATTCGGAGAGAAGCTGGCGACCTGTTCTACCTTAGGCCAGCGCAGTTATCGGACTCAACGCCTGATTTCCAGCCGGCTACTTTGTTGGAAGCCGGCCTCTGCAGGTGCGCAAGTCGTACTGTGTAATCACAGCTCTGTTGATTCGTCAAGTCCGCTTTAGGCATGTCAATTTACTCGTGAGATCTCTAGATCCTCTGGGCCCATCATGAGGTCATAATAAAAACGATGCCCCAACCTCCCTACGTCAATCATTCACGTGTTGACTGTAGGTGTCCCGGGATGTTTACGTACCCTTGTTTAATTTACTGTTTCTCCAAACTACGCGATTTGGTCGATGAATGGAAAAAGCACCTGCTATTAATTGAACAAACAGTGACAATCTCGCAGAATGGCTCTTCACTTTCGCCACTAAATCATCATTTGTGTAATCAGAGTTTCCTTTTTTGTATAACTCCAGAATCCAGACAAATTAAGTTCCACTCAATGAAGACCTTTTCTTCTAACTTGTTAGTTCATTTCTCGTGGGTTTTGTTTATATATTTTATAGATTATTTGAACAGAAAGGACTGTTTTCATTTTCCGTTTAAGATTAGAACTTTGACATATTAAAACAAAAATTATCGGCATGTATGGGGTTTTACACGTCGTTCGTTTTGCAGGAATAAAATCGGACGTAAAACAAACTATAAAAAAGGCTACAGCGTAGAGATGTGGATCTTTCAATGTGGTATTTGTGCGTGATCATGTAAACTTATCACATGGGCTTATTGTTAAAGTATACCGAATACCTCTTTTTATACTTACACACAATTAATAAATACCTAGGGGAGTTGATGGCTTCTAATTGGTCCAGACTCGATCACATGGAGGGCATTATTTTGTAGTAATTGCCCGGCTTTCAAGAAGAAGCGAATAAATGTCCCCTGAATGTCCCGGCATTTTTCAAAATGCGCGTGTCGTCTGTTAACACTAGCGCGTTGTTATGTACGGTAGGCATCAGTAGTCAGCTAGTCTGGTCTCAAAGTATGGGTAATAATAACAACACAGAATGAAGAGTCAGGGTACCATGCATGAGCTAAAATATGGCCCCTGAACATGAAAACAAAACACTGGAAATATCGCCAAAAGAAAAATCACGACATTTGAAGCATTTTCACAATTTCTCTCGTTAAAAAGGTTTTTTATTAAAGGGAATGACAGTGCGGGGACCCGGGCCTTACTGCGTGATAATGACCGGGTCCTTGCACTGTTATTCCCTAATTAATTAATGAGGTTCCTGTACTATTCCTTACATTAAACTGCCATCAAGGCTGAATAAAGGCTATTTGTGATGGTCTTTATTTTAAACTTTAATTAGATGTAATGGAACAATATTGGCCTAATTGTGCATACATTTTTAACCAATTTTGAGGTATTATATAAACCACACACGCATCATCGATGCCTTGAAACGCACAGCGCTTTCGTGAAAATTAACATGATTAACGGGCCACTGAGAGATAATGTGAGATCGGTAACGATGGAGATAGCCTCGAAATTGAAGCTATAAAAATTGTATGGTAAATTTAAGCACTCTTAGGGGCAAGTCAACGTCACAAGTCAGCCCCAACTCGGTACTAATTGAACCACGCACATAATAACCGCGCACAACGAGGAATGTAGTGTGCATGTGGCGCACTTCAAAGTTCAATCCATTTTAAATTTACCACTTTTGGGGTATTGCTCTCGTCAAATAACAGTATTAAACAAAATTTACAAATAAGTTGGTCATCACCAATGTCCACAATAAACATCTGGTAAACTCCAAATGTTCTAATAATAAAAAGAGAACCAGCCAAAAACACAACGCGAAACAGTTTCTCAATCCCAGAAGTGTTTGCGGTTTGACGAGGAAGAATGACACCAAGGGTGCGTTTTGGCGGTCATAACTAAAAACTGGTTGTCTCTTCTCTTTTAAGGTGGAATACACATTTTACAGCTACCAAAAAAAATAACCCAAACCAAATTATAATGAAAAGCTTAATTCTTGTGAAGACATTTAATCATTCCGAACTCCCTGTGAAACGATATCTCCTGGCGTGCTGTCAATTGAAAGATGCGTCTCGAAAACGAAATGTTTTGAAAAATTCTGCAAATAGTGCGCGCAATTAAATGGGCGCTATTATTGGTCTGTTTATAGGCCTTTACTCTTGTTACCTAACGCATCCACCTAAAAACCTAACAATAATTCCTAAGAAACCACAACATTCGCAAGCACAATTACTACCACAAAGGAGGAGGGGTTCTCTCCGTCCCATATTTTGCTTCATATGGTTTGATGACCGCCAAGTTCCCATGGTGAATTTTCAAAATCGACCGTGTCGGCTATTTTGGTGCGTAAAATCGATCAGTGAAAAGTGATAATAAGCACTAGGCCAGACCACGAGCCCGAACGAATGACAGGCAAACTAGAAAGGTCTTTGTCTACATCTTCCGTTATATTAAGTTCGTGTTCTCCCTACTGGTTGATGACAGATCATCGTGCCACGTATTACGGTTGCGTTCAAGAGCTCTCAAGGAGAATTAAAGCGCACACATACGGGGAGAGACAACAGGCTCAATATTACTTGTGGTGTAAAATACCAATAAGCCGCAACACAACGGTGAAGGAGTATTGAAGCACATGTAGAGCTATAGTGTTTTACTAGTCTGCATATTAATAGATTGGCTAATGAAATATGTATGTATACAGGGGCTAGGAGTATGCTCTATTAACTAGTAGGCCTAATGCTCCGAAACTTGGTATAATGACGTCAGCTCACAAGATTCGTCTATGGCGAGCCCATTTAACATGTCTCTAAAGAAGATCTTGTTAAGATCGAAATATTAGGCCCTCTTAACTTATTTGATTTGTATATTTCATGTCATTCCAGCCAGTAAGCAGTTTGCAGCAGTATTAATCTTATTCATGTTTTACTTACGTTAGAGTTATTTAGAGGGGTAAATTAGAGATATCTCTAAAATATATATCCCTAAATAATTAGAAAATTCCTAATAATATTTCTAAATAATTAAAGATATTTATATTTCATTTATAGATATCTCTAAATAACTCTAAACAATATTGACAGTTAGTTTTGCTTAATGGGCTCGCCATAGTCAAATCTTGTGATTGACGTCACTACAAAAAAATGTACGCTTTTACCGAACCAATAGTTATTTACCATTCAATTTAAAATTCTGGTAACCCTTTTTTAAAATTGTCTCGAAAATATTCGTCATTACAGATCGAATTCTTCTGAAGCTGTTGCAAAAAGGCAGCATTCAGAGATCGAATTCGTCCCATATCAATCAATTTCTAGCTTAAGTTAAATAAATAAATTAGTCTGTGTGCTTGAGCATCACTTTGAAATTGAGCATAAGTTTGAAATTGATTGATATAAGACGAATGGGATCTCTTATTACAAATTCGATCTGTAATAACAAATATTCTCGTTCAGGTGTTTAAAAAGGGTGACTAAACGTTGAAATTGAACGATCAATTAATACATTGGTTTGGTGAAAGGGTGTGATTTTTGTATCGGACGAAATTGAATGTGAGAGTTAAGTTGCCGCAGCGGTGGACATTTACAACATCCAGCCTTGGCAAACTATTGTATAAGCCTAATAAAATCCAAATCCAGTCTTGTAGAAAGACTAGGCATCAAGAGGCATGGATACACACGTTACCTGGAAGTCAGCGGTCTGATATCACAATGTCAAAAAATGACTACGGTACAGAATCCCTTTTCTTATTGCTTCCAATGGTTCTTTTCTTCACAGGGTTGGCGTGGCTGTTACTTTTCCTGGTGGTCGCAGCAGTGTGCCTACGGCCGTGTCAAGCAGGCCGGAAATGCTCAGTCAAGGGTTGCATGATACACTTCGGCAAAAGAATAGCCCCGCTATCGGAGGAAGATGGTAACGCTATACATGAATGCAATTTGTTGTTGAGTTAAATGGAATCAATGTACATTCTAGTCGAAAGGGAATCTATGGCCACCACAAAAAGCTTAAAAGCCTATATTATATAGATCTATATAGATATAACGATGTCGGAAAGAGTCATTTTTTTGTGGGCAAGCGCGAGGTTTTCCCGGTCAGTTTAATAGATTTGGTAGCCCAATTGATTACAACTCACCCATTTTCGCACGAATTTGGATGCACGTTTTAGATCAACATTTAATTAACTTAAAATAAATTATTGTTCAATTTCAATATAAATGCATGCAGCTGCATTTAGTAACGATTCAATTTAAAAATGAGGCATTCAAATTAAAAGTTTACATTGGGTCATTTGAATTAGCTCGAGCTTCATAGCACCCGATGTGCTGTCATTTTCATGAAATGTGGGTTTTCGTATAATTTTCAAACGCTTGCCGGCCGGCAATCGTTGTAAAAATCTGACTATTTTTAAACACTGCCCCAAATTCGTTGAATTCGTCTGAAGGAAGTCAAGGAACCAGACTGCAAGACCAGCACTTTTGTCTTGTTTTTTCCCAGCTTCTATAAACACAAAACTGGAAACAGCCCAGCGTCACAATAATTATATAAAATATGAATCCCCTGACCCATCCAATATTACTGCGAGATACGATTCGACTAACATAGAGAGGACAAAACCAGACCAGATCAATGTATTTCAATTCACACCCAAATAGGCCCGCTGAGCGTTTTGGGTGCGATTGTAATCTAAAACTCGGCACACATTTTTGTTACGGCTTGTTAACGTTTGACACCATTTCACGCTGCAACCGGAAAGAAGAGCACTTGATAACGACACAATCTACCCTCTCGTTTGTTTGGAGAGCACTTCATCTTAGGTAGCACTGTGTAAAATAGCCTGATATAGGTCCGCGTGCTGGTCTTTGAGTGTAGTATCGTCGAGAGCAAGTAATGAACGTTTCTGTAAAGAGTAGACCTGCGGGGGGACTTCCGTTTGAAAACAAGAACGGGATACCGCAAGTACCGGTTTCATATAATGGATAATTGGCAAAGATATTTTTTTCCCGAGAATAAAGTTGTATTGCTCTTCAAGCATTTCTCTTCCATTGACGTACACAAATATAATAATGGGCCAAATACATCAAAACTAGAAATTGCTTTTTCTATAGGCGTTTTGCTTAGATTTTTACATAAAACTAAAGATTAAGAAATTGCTAGCAAGCAAAAGCTTATATTTTTCAGCAAAGGCAAAAGCTTATTTCTTGCAAGCAAATGCTTCCCAGATTAGCAATACAGCCAGCCTCGAATTAATGGGCGCGTGCGCGTTCCTTCACTAACGCGCAAGGCATGATGGGAAAACATGGCGCAGCAAGATCGTAGCCATCGTAGCCACGAGGTTGCAATGCACCTTTTTTACGGCGAAGCCATTTTTGATTGTGCTTTCTGAATCACATACGCGATTTTGTCAAGCGATAATGTCCGCGTATTTATAGACATGCGTATATAAACCAACAACTGACGTGTTTCCATTACGCGACAAAGTCGTGCACCTAATCACGTTAATAATTTCAAAAGTTGCGCAACCGTGCCGCGCTCTATTTTGTTCATTTACACGCTCCTAATTCAAAATTTGAAAATCCTTCATTCATTACCCACCGTGGGCCGATTGTTTATGTGCGAAGTCTCATTTGAAAGCTCATAACAAATACAATGTTAGGACATTATCAATTCAATTTGAAAATCTATTTTCAGGGTGGCACACCCCAAAACCACGAACACACTAACTTTAACCAAAAATCAAAACAAAACAAAAAATGGTTGTTCTGACTACAGCACCATAAAATTGAGAAACTTTGTTCCGAGGCTAATCATCCTTACTCGCAACTGGGATGCTAAATTGCGAAGGACGCGACTACATTTTAGCGCAATGACCTTAACATTTTCTGAAAAAGACTGAAAACTACATTTTGACAACTATAACTGTAGACACTATAGGTTTTAAGATTCGCGTATTGCGAAGGTAGTCCGCAGATGAAATTTAACTGAACAAAATACGAATGGAAATAAGGCAAAGGTTGTATACCGGTAGCTGGAGCCTTGAGGTGGTACTTTAGTCGCCCACTTCTCTATGCGTAATAAGTCGCAGGTGTCTTTAAACCAATATGACGCGGCAGAAATGTGGTATATTATAAGGAAACAACATACATGGTGGTTGGCCAATCTAGAGACGCTGTGAACCTTTTTGTTTCAAGTGAACGCCTTGGGTATTCTCCAAAAGGATATAATGCTCCACAAGGGACCGTACAGGTGGTGTCTGGTTGATCGTTTGCGCGCACGCTAAGATGCCTTGGGGTCGAGCGGCGCTATTTTTGGAGGGTATTTGAAGACCGACAACCTCACTCCTCGGTGTTTCTTGTGGGCATTCGGCAATATCAATAACCAAAGGTAATTACGCCACCTGTGTTTTGTAAGGTTCTATACCGAGAGTGGCGTCGATCTTTAACTGGCGAGTCAATCCAAAAGATCGGGGAGATGAAAAGAAAAGTAACGAAATGACAGTTTCTAATTGTCCGTATTGCTATTTTAAAAATGTCAGGTTTCTGTTGGGATCCCAGATAGCCTACGCGCGCTCGCCCCCGGAACTGAACTTTGTTTCACATTCAATTCGATACTTTCACCAAATATAAAAATAAAAAGTCAGGTGAAAAATCCGTGACAAACAAGATCATAGTATATTGCAAGTGCATTTAGTTAGAAAGCTGTCACGGGGTTGGGTCCTTGTCCGTACACACACTTCCGTCTTTAGTTAATCAAACATGGGAACACAAAAATAATTCGCCAAAAAAAGAAGAAAAAAAAGAAAGAAATAGAAACAACGAAATATCATCAGTCTGAAAATGTTGTGAACGGGTGGGCGGGGGCGTGAGTTTGTAAACACCTTCAATAGTGTTAACACCTTCAATGGGTCTGGTATCAGCAGTGAATCTAGTACATTATTCGGAGGAATCCCTCCTGATGTATGCACATGAATGCATGGCGTAGGTCTGAATTCGGCCTCGGAAATTCAAAATCGCAACGGTAATGTTTGCGCGCAAAATGGCAATAGACCTGATCACGAATTTTCAATTTCGGTGTTAATTAGCTTCGATTTGCGCTGTAGATCTGGCAAAATATTAGAGAGAGATAATTGCTGTTCCATTATGTATTCCCATTCATAAATACCTCTCAGTCAAAAAGTTAAAAACAAGTAACAAAATTTATAATTATTTGTTAACGGTTTTGTTGAACAATTTTCCCTCGAGTTTTTGAGGATAATAAATAATTATTTTCAACTCACCTTTTTTACTCATCCTGTATCGACAAAAGAAGAGACAACACAATCGATGCTTGGACAAACTAAAGAGACAAGACAAGACAAGACAAGACAGGACAAGACGAGATTAAGAAATGTAACGAGACGATACAAGATTAGTAGGGCCGAGACGAGACGAGATTTACGTGACGAGACAAGACGAGACGGCGAGACGAGATGAGGGGAGACGGTGCGAGATGAGGCAATCGGAACCAGACGAATGAGACAAAGTAGAACAAAGAAATACGGACGGAAAGTCTACAGGACAAGAGAGACAGACAGACAAACAAACAAACGTACAACCCCCCCCTCTCAACACCAAAAAAACCAAATTATTTATAAGCCATTCAAGGATACCGCTACATGCAGCGCGCACGCTGTACGCGTTCTTAAAGACGCGTGCGCATTTTGGCAACCCCATTGATCGAAGGAGCCCAGAGTGCGTGTGTACTACCTGAGCTCGACACCTGCGATCCATGTACTACCCATAGAGCTATATTAAATTACTAGAGAGCTGGCTCGATGTACTAAGTGATGCGAGCTGGGCGAATCTATGTTTGTGCACAAACCTATAGAAACCTCAACATTTTGTACGGCTTTTGTACGGCTATTTGCATATCTGCGTTTGTATTCTATACAGTGCGTTATCGAAGCCGATACGCCCAAAACCGAAACAAATGATTACCAAATGAGCGCAAACAGCGCAAATGCGTGTGCGTATCCACGCGCCGTGCAGATGATTGTCTGTAATTTTGTTAAACTTGCATTGCGCGCGTAAGTTATTTGCATCTGTTTGACTTGCACGCGCGTTGCATTTAGAGTAGGCCTACACTTTCAAAATTCAATCTACTTTTATTATGTTCTACAAGCACACACATGAATTCAAAATGTCTGCGCGCAGAATGGATTCAAAGTATTTCTGCGGGTAAGAATGAAGCGTTAACGCTATTATAGCTCTATGGTTCTACCACGAAAAATGGGTTAGTATATGAACATTAAAAGTGCCAAGAAGGATATTCTTTTGAATTCGTCCAAACGAAGTGGGCTGATGACAAAGTGTGTAGCAAAGTGGAAGGATTATGACGTCGATCATGCTTGAACTAAAATAGTGCGTCTCCAGTCAAGCAATTAATTACAGGGCGGTGTTCTGAAAACATAATGCACTTGTATACGGCGAGAGTACAGCCAACCTTTCTTTGGTTCTGTCCACAGAGCGCTGCTATTGTGGGGCCCGAGATGTCATTATTAGGTCTTTTAATTATTAATGTGACTATTCCGCGAGAGGCCTTGTTATCAATGGCGCCAGCTTTGTTTGTCGCACGGTATTTAAAACCGCGTTGACACTTAACCTTCAGCTTTTTGTGTGCCGAGGTTTTAGAGAAAAACTCACCAATTGTCTTCAGGTGTTACTTTATTCTGAGAACACTACACCTGTAAAATATAACGAATGGAAAGTAACCATTTAAAAATGAAATGTTTTATCCACTCCAAAGCCGAGTAAAACCAATTGCCGAGCCTCTTTCGCTCTGCGCCTAAAAGTTAAATCCCAGGTACAATAAGAACCTTCAATGGTTTGATCTTTATCTTTACTGTCGAGGGATTTTTATTGATCCATGTTCTACAAAACTATCAATTCTACATCAGTCAAAGTATAAGCATGAACACGATAATGCACATGTTTTATGTGTATCCTGTAAACCAAACTTCGTGTGCTGTTCAGTAAAGGTTCCTTGTTGCAACAAAACTGTTTTAATGCACCTAAACTTGGTTGTGACGTCAGCTCACAAGATTCGTCTATGGCGAGCCCATTTTAACAAAACCTACGCGACGATATATTATAGTTATTTAGAGCTATATCTAAATGAATTAGAGATATATCTTTAACTATTTAGAGATATCTCGTAATTAGAAATGTCTCAAATTATTTCGAGATAATATATCTATTTTAGAGATATCCCTAATTCATTTTATATTCATAAGTAAACAAAATTGAATAGGTTCGAAATGGACAAATCTTGATAGGTGCACATACGTCGTTACCAAGTTTCGGTGCAGTACTAGTTTTCGTTGCAACATCTTCACATGTCACGTGATTAAAAACGTGCCTTTCTCACTCCAATACTAGCCTTGGTCGGGGCGTTTGATGTTGTAGTACAGTGTGCAATGAACAGTGGCCGACATGCATATGCATATACTGTGAATCACACGTTCTGTACACTAAGTGCGAACTGCGACTGCACGCGGATGGGATATATTATGGAAATCGGTTGAATCCCATCTCACACCTTGTATGGAACAACCTTGGTGCGCATAGTGGCTTATGGATTTCTTTGCTTTGTTGCTGGATTTCCAGCGACAACAGAGTGATGTGCGAATAAAAATGTGATTATTATTCCGTCCTTAGTATAATGGAGGTTCAATGTTACATGGATTATGTTTATCATAATGTTACATGTTTATTCAAGTTCTATCCCACAATTCTATGCGCGCCCGAGACATCACAATAGATTCGGACGCAGCATAACTCAGTTGCTCAAGATTATCAGTAAAGGGTAATTTGCAACTTGCATGGTTTACGTACGACAAGCTTACCTTTTGGAGTTTTATCGAAATTTTCTATGCGCCGAGCTTGTTTATTTCGAAAACCGACAAAATCGAAATTCAGTCTAAAATGGTGTGTGCGGCAAAATTTCAAGAAACAACTTGCCGATTTAGTATGCTGCCACCAAGAGTCTCTTTGTGTCAAATATTTGTGAATAACCTCGTTACAAGCCGTTTTGTTCTCTGTTTCTATTTTGCAGCCAAGCCAGGCACGGATTACCTCACAGCCAAAGAATACCAACAGCAAAGGCAAAGGAATCTGCAAACGCTCCGTTTATTGGAGAGGCTCCTGTCGAGTGGCATGACGTCACGAAATTCACCCCTTGACGACGATACGGAATAAGTTTGGACGTTGCTAGGATACCGAGTCAACAATGGAAATAGTCAGAATTATGGAGGGGGTATATCTTCTTCCTTTTTACGTTTCATTATGTAGCTCTTTAGCGTACTCTCCCGCGGCAGCTATCCATCTGGATTTTCCGGTGAAGAAGATGTTAATACTTTACAGTTATTTGTTCTGATCTTTAAATATATGTTTCTCTTTTTAAATCGGTTCGACGTGTATAGCACTAAGTAGATAAGTAAAGCCAAATAAGAGTTATTACTTTTTGTCTTTATTGCCGTCTAACAGTACGACGCACGGGCAATGTATAGTAAACTGTTCTTATGGCTTAGCTAAATAATATCTGCATATCAACAAATAATTATGTTTTTCGGGTACTCGACCAAGATGGCCGCTCTGCTATGGACGCGATTATTTTTTGTATACCACATTTTCGCCATCGGCCCATATTCAAGCGCATTAAATTGCAAGACAGGTTCTCGGAATAGTTTCCCTTTGAAAAAAGATTACCCTAATAACAACATTTGTAAAACAAAGAAAATCTTCCAAATAACCTCTTGAACTAAAAAACTCTTTTGTACTTAAATAATTGTACTTAAGAACTAAACAAAAAAATCAACAAACAAACACAAACATTGAGCCAAACAAACACACTGTATAGGCCTAGGTCTAACGAACCACTGGTGTTTAAACGTTTTTATTATCATGCTGGTTCTTTATCGTGGTTGGCTGAAACATGGTCACGAGGGGTGCACTAATAATGCAAAAAAAGACTGGCTACAGCGCCCTCTGCAGGCAAACAAAACTCACCATAAAACAAACAATCTCTGGCACGGATCACAATATCCCTGACATATTTTGAACAGTAACGCTCTAATCCCGTAACACCATCATAAATTATGTAGCGCCCTCTAATATTTGTCTCTAAGTAAGTGGCATGTACAAAAAATGGCTGTCAGGATGCGCACCCCCTTTTTGTTTGGGGGGGGGGGGGGGGGGGAGGGGGGGGGGGGGGGGGGGTGGGGGGTGTTGCTTTATAAATGCAGTTTGCTATAAATGCAGTTTGCAAAGTCTGCGAAATGCACCGATTTATAGCTTTTGCGCAAAATAAGTAACCGACATCGTCTATTGGACTAAAAATGTATCACTTTTAAAGCATGAACGGCGATTTTGGTTATTCTTTAATTAAGGACAAAAAGACAACTGTTTATTATTTATTTAAGTGATTAGGTAAAACTTTTAGGTTGTTAAAGTATGCCAGTTTTAATTGTTGGTGAGGTATTGCATCCAACTTGACTGAGACAGCTTAACTTGACATTTAAGGACAACAAAATAATAAGAGTCTAAAATAGTAGCGTTTATTACGGGACTGTTGCTTAATGTAATTAGATCCAACACTGTTGACTTGTAGATAAACCTCTATGACGTTATATCTAACTGTTATTCTGCCGGAACTAATTACATGTACGTCTGGAATGGAATACTATAGTATCTACGCTTTCTTTCCGCTTGTATATTTGCATTTTTGGAAGCATACATTTGTAGGAAGGGATGAGTTCTGTGATTTATTGCACACGCACATTTATGTGTGTAAACACCTTTCTTGATGGACCCTCCATTGCCCCCCCCCCCCCCCCGTTATCTCTCTTTTGTTTGTACTCAAACTTTTTCGGAAGACCTCCATAGAATTTGTACACGATTTGAAATCGTAAACCCTCTGCCAATCGTGGACCTGCCATTGTTTGCCCCCAAATTCCTTTGTCCGACGTCCATCGATGCCGGTGTTTACACACCCCTATTTACACACACAGCTCAATGTAGCTATACTCCCGAAGACTCGCTATTGTTCCCTTATCTGTATTCCCTTTGTTTGTAATCTATCTTTTCCCCAACAGCTCCTATAAGATTTGTACACGAGATTCTCCTGCGGACTCGGCTCCGAGTTCCCGGGGTCATTGTTATCACTCACTGTCCCAAGTCCTCGGTCTAAATGGAAGACCAGCTCACACACAAACGTTGAAACAAAACTGCCTGCAAAAGTGTCGGTTTTGTTTAATACAGTATACATTCGTTTGCAGAAGAGCGATTCCATTGCTAACCTGTATGCTCTTCAGTCCTGTCGAACTGAATAATTTAGGAACAAACGATTAGGAGCAAATAATACTTGCGAAGGATCGACTAATGGATCAGATGTAGCATGCATTTCAAACTCTATTTTGAAATACGGACTCATTGTTAGTATTGCGCATGGTTAGTTAAGTGATGATCATGATAAGAAGTGTGAGTCACGTAAGAGGGTTTTCCCAATAACAGGGAAAAGAGTCCGTTTTACACAGGAGTTCGATTTTCATACGACACCGGTATTGGAAGATGACAATCTAGTTCTCGAGGTGAATCCGAGGGGACTAGTTGGTCAACTTTAATTCAGTAGGCCACGCCCACCATAGCAACTGGCCAGTGACGCGTGTCTGGCCAATCACTGGTATAGTGTAATTACATACAATTACAAGTATTATAGCAAACGCCATTGCCTTAGGAAATGGCCAAACATTACCTTTTCCTTTTTTTGTAACGGTACTGGGAGTTACAATTAACATCACAACACCACTAAAATATCACTAAAAACCAGGGTGGTAGTGGAATTTAAACAAAAGTTAAATCAACGGTAAAATTGCGGTAAAACTAATATGCTTATAAAGTGAAGAATGTTTGTCAGACAAAATGGCGACATTTTGTCGAACCTTAAAATCATGAACTGTGATTGGTCATTGTTTTCTAGAGGGGCGTGGCCTACTGAATCGGTATATACCCAGATGAGCAAATATTAACTATCCACCCTATCAAACCATGTCATTAATTTGTATAAAAGTGCTACCCCGACGTGGGCGAGATAAATTAAAAAGTCACGATTAATTGAAAAATGTGACACGATCAAGCCGAATCAGTCGGATGTCACGGAATCCCAAAAATGCACTGTGTTCTTCGTTGGTATTTAAACAAATGTACATAACTCGACAACAAAACATCGTATCAACATGGGGTTTTCAGTTTTTAAAACGTACAGATGCCCTCTTTGAAACTACATGAAAACTCATTTTTTGACCGGGGCCGACATCCGACTGATTTCGCTTGATCGTGTCACAAATGTTGTTGTCACGAATGATCAAAATATGCCGAGTTGTTTGAAATAATCTAAACCAGATATAATTTATAATAGAACCATAGTCAGTACTACGATAATAATAATAAAAAAACAGCTCGAACTAACTATCCACGTATATTTGTGACATAACGAGAGAATAGACATAGATGTTAAGGACAGTGTGTCAGTAGTGGCTAATGTCGGTTTATTTAATGTTGTTGTATGCTTTGTACATACAGCCACGCTGTGCACACCCGCAGTAAATAACACCCTTAAAAAAGAAGAACAAGAAGAATCCTAGAGTTTTTGTAGTTTATTGTAGGCGTACTGTATCTAAATTATTGTGACATGAAAGATATATTGAACCGTAAAGATTGTTAAGCTATACGTATTGACAACTTATTGTGTACAGCAAATTCATCATCATTAAACATGGCCCCCGCTATATTTATATATTTACGAGCATGCACCGTGTGAGTTATATATCAAACCAGTGGAGGCTTTTTAAGCCAAGTCAAATGACGTATTATTTGTGAATAAATCAAACGAAAGATATTGCCAAATGAGGCTTTGCGTCAGACGTTGTCGGTTCTTCTTGTTGAAGTTAATATACCCAGCACGATTTATGGTGGATGAACCCCGCCCCCACGTTTTCACAGTAACGTATTTTATTGATCTGTACATGACCGTAAAAGGTAAATAATGACCTTTAACCCTTTCAATATTACCCAATCATGTAAGACATCACCCTTCTTTACCACAGCGATTAGCAGGCTAATATATTTGCTTTTTTTTCCAAGGTAGCCCGGACCCAACCTTGAAAAATGACGAGTAAATACTGCAAATCTTAAGCATTTACTTATTTTTATTCATACCAAATTGAGCAAATACTAATATTCTAGCAAATGCTGGAAAGTAAAAAGTAAATATTTAGCAAATACTTTCCAGTGAAACCTTTTGCTTCCTTTTTATTCATACAAATGCTACTAAAAGCTTGAAAATTGGTGGTAAAATCAAATGCTAGTTTTCATACGACCCAATGTAGTAATTTTTTGTTCCCAATATGGCCACTGCGCCCTCTATAATTATTCTTTTCCCGCACGCCAAGTATCTTGATATATTTTGTAGCGCAAGAGGGCGCTTTCATAGCACCGTATGGAATATAAAAAGACGTCTAGTGTAAGTGGCATAAATAAACATGTTGCTACAATTTGAAATCGACGGATTTTCAAATTAACAGCTGGAAAAATCCTTTACTAATAGTCCAGTATCTTTACTTCAATCTCAATAATTATTAAAAAGAATTATACAGGGCGCAGTGGCCATATCGGGAACAAAAATCACAGCATTATTTTGCTGCAAGTGTCGGTTCTAGTGTTCGTTTCTTATGCTGTTTCGTTGAAATCACAAGAGGGCGCTTGCAGTAACACGATAACCGTTCTGCTTTGGGGAAATTGTTTTGCCCACTGTACAGCTCTTGGTGGCGCTTCGGCTCGATCCATTGGCCATACCCACTGACCTCAACACCTGGACGGATCATTGTCCATATTCTGCTGTGCTAACACTTGAAGTCGGCGTGAACTGGAAGTGCAACATGGCGTCACTGCTGTGAGCCAATTAAATGTCCAGTTGTAGAGGTCAGTGGATTTACCAACCAACTGAACTCTACACCTGGACATTTCATTGGCTCACAGAGTGACTTCGTGGGTCCGCCATGTTGCACTTCTCTGCATGCCGACTTCAAAATGAAACAATGGATGATCTGTCCATGTATAGAGGTCAGTGGCCATACCCCAACCCAGTCGCGTAATTTTTTTTAATAAGGAGGGTTAGGGGTAATTATCATAAATGGGCGGCTCTAGACCACTGACCTCTACACCTGGACGGACCATTGTCCATATTCTGCTGTGCTAACACTTGAAGTCGGCGCGAACTGGAAGTGCAACATGGCAGACCTAAGACGTGACTGCTGTGAGCCAATGAAATGTCCAGGTGTGGAGGTCAGCGGATTTATTCTGTACATTTTGTATTTATAAACATTACGTAATACGTATCGTACCAACACCTGGACATTTCATTGGCTCACAGAGTCACGTCATGGGTCCGCCATGTTGCACTTCTCCGCATGCCGACTTCAAAATGAAACAATGATGATCTGTCCATGTATAGAGGTCAGTGCTCTAGACCCCTCACGTCATGATTATTCAGTAGTTTTAACAATGACGCTAATACATTGTTATTGCTCAATCAACTAGTTACACATAGCCCAGAGGTAAATTAAAGCACTTTGAAAAACGGCTTCTGTCGACCTCTCCCAGTAGCTATAGTGGATAATGGGTTAGGTTATAGATCGTTCGACTGGGGTTCGAATTCGCTCTCTGTTTATTTTTCATTGACTATTTTGGTCTCCAAGTTTGTTGTTGGAGTGAGTTTAATTTAGGGGAAAATAGGGATCTAAGAACCTAAGTGTCTTCCACTCAGTGTGGTGTAGAAACGCCCATTTATGATAATTACTCCTAACCCTCATAGGAAATTACGCAACCCGGTCCGTTATCACGAAGTATGACCGGGTCCTCACCCTGTTATGCCCTAAAGAAACACCAGGGTCTCTTTGCAAATGCTCCCACGGACATGCAATCCATAATCAAATAACAAACTATAAAAAAACAAACAGATGGATTTCATTAATTTCACGTTCAACTGCTTGCTGCGCTATAGAGGCACGCCATGCGTTTAATTACCCGAATTGGAAAAATAATAGCCCTATCTATGAACGAAAAAAATCCTATTCGAGTGAAACGAATATCCGACAACGGTCGAAAAGAGATGAACAATGCCCCGATTACTTTTGCAAACATTAAACAAAACAAAAAATACTGAATTATTATGAAAAATCTCTACAGTTAAAGTGAATAACGGTCTCAAGCATTTTGTGAAATCCCGGCACCCGGTGCTGTGGTTTTGGACTACAAGAACATTTAATTGTTTTTCTTGGTTTTTCCCAGCATCTATCTATATGAACACAGGTCAGCGCCACAACATTTACTTTAAAATATGAATTCACCTAATTAATTTTCGACAATTACAGCCAAAGCTAGTGTACTAAACCTTTAAACCCACATGGGTCAAAACCACAAAAAAATAAGGAATTCAAAGCAAAAAGTCATGTAATTTTGTTTGCAATCACTTGATGAAAAATATGAAAAAAAGTTGCCCCTTTCATATCCATCTGCTCTAGAAATAAACCCTCGATACTCAACAATTACCCAATTCCTTTTGATCAACCAAGATTTTGGAACGCTAGCCATCATTTGAATGCTTTCTGTCAAATAAGTCAAGCTCAAATTTCACATTTTCCCCACGAATGGCGCATGTAATGTGTCACGGCACAGAAAAGCATACAGAGCATGAATGATTTTAACTAAATGATTGGTCATGTATACACGAAACGGAAACGTTGAAACAAAATGCTTTCCCTCGCGAAATGCATGTAGGCATACTGATTCTGGCAATTTTACATTTTCAAACTTTTGCGAGAGCTTTTGCAAGCACGTCCCCCACGCAGGGTAACTGTATACGAGACCCGATCGAGACAAAAAGAACCAAAAAGTGACTTTGCAAAAGGCGCAGGGAAGAGAAAATACCGTAATTTCTCTGTGACCATTGAAGATTGACAGTCAATGTGGTCATCACGAATCGTTAATCGTCGAGGTTCTATGGGCTACTTATAAAAGTACCACCTCAGTGAAAACAAGGGGGGAGTTCGGGAGTCCATATTGACACCATCTTACCTGACTTTACCTGACCAGGGGCCAATTTCATAGAGCTGCTAAGCACAAAAATTTGCTTAGCATGACAATTTGTCCATGGCAAAAACAAGGTTACAGACCAAAGTTTTACCTGATCTTTATTGTTCTGGATTGATAATCAGCTGTGTTTTTGCTTTAGCATGAAAAACATGTATAATTTTGGCCGGAAACCTGTTTTTAATGAGCAAGACTTTTTGTGCTAAGCAATTTTTTTGCTTAGTAGCTCTATGAAATTGGGCCCAAGTGTCTGGTTCCTGCTATGATATTCGCTGCTATGATAATACTAGCAGCGAAATTGTATTCCTTCTGCCCATTGGGGTGCACGCCAACAATTATCTGTAAATTCCCACACGTGAGCTCATTAATAATTTGTGAATAAGGCAGTTTCGAATAAGAGATTAATTCATGTGTCTTATAAATGGCAGGGATTGTAGAAACATTCGTGGGGATTTTGTTCAAGTTAAAGACCATTTGGCATAGAGGCGGGAGGTTACATTTGAATAGGCCTAGTAGGCCCGATAATTGACGACCATTGTAGGAGTGGTTTGGGGGAAGGGAAAATAAAAATAAAAAACCCCACATTGCCACGGTATTCCTGAGCGTCATCAGGTGGCGTTTTGTTCTGTCCGATTCGTCGAGTATTTTAAGTGTAATGGAACCGTAGGAAGTACGGTTGCTAGGTGGACAGCGCCCTCATTGTACCCAGCACGATTTAAAGGTAGGATACACCATTGGTACATACTTGCATTATCATGAAAAGGTAGATTTGGGGGGTTGTATTTTATAGTCAATACTGAGCTGTCCGAGGTTTTACAGTCATTGATGCCGAGAAAAGAAAAACAGCGTTTGTTTTCAACCGGCGTCGAGCAGTTATTCTTATGTTATTTTTGTTTTTTACGATCGCCGTCCGGCGATCGCGAATATTTCTTTATAAAATTTAATTTTTCAGAATAATTACAGGATATCTAGCGCAATCATCTTGCTGGATGCCTAGAATCATTATTTACTTACAAATAAGTGAGATATTTCTTAATAATTCGATAGGAAATATTTTCGATATCTGCAAATGGTGTATCCTACCTTGGCAAAGCGGATGGAAAGATGGGTTGGCGTTCTCAAAGTTAAAAATGTTAAAGTAATCCGCTCCAAATTCCTATATTTTGTTCTCCTGAATTCCCAGCATCTACGAACCCCAACAAGTGAAATAAGTCAGTGTAACAATTTTGTTGTTTTACCCCAAATCCATCAATTTCCGAAAATTACAGCAAATCAAGTACATTTTTTTTAACGGGTTTAATAGACAGACCAACTGAAGAAAAAAAGTTAAAAACTGCATGGATGGAGATAATGAGATCCCGAATCGCTCTGAACAAGGAAGGGTAAAATGTTGTTGGGCTCTACTGCAAGCAGCTCCCCTCACCGTAATTGGAGACAACACGGGTGCTAAATTTAGACAGCAGCATGAGCTGCGGATTTAAGTGGGATGCGCCAACTGCGTGGAGGGGACGCAAATCTCACCAACCGGCGTACATGAACCGCGGGGGTGAAAGTTAAAGGTTTGTCGTTCCTAATTCCTACCCATGGTCTAGTTAGTAGGCCTATATAAGCCATATATCAATTCACAGGAGGCCGAAGACAGTGCAGCCTTTGACTGGAAAACCTTATCCTCTTTGGCTGACAACGCAGGCACCAGTGAGTCGGCTTACAAGAAAGAGAAGTACTATGAGGCGGAACTTACAAAGATGGCGATATCATGATGTGTTTCAGTGCAGTCTGCCCTCTTTTCACTGGTTCCACGGTGCTTTTTACCGCAAATCTAATTCTGCAGGCCGCCAGGCAAACGGGAATGGTCAGGCGCATACACAATCACAGGTTTACAAATATACTGCTTACAGCATGTTAATAATACTAACTAAAAAATTATATAATTATAATTATATGTTTAACTGTTTAAGGCCAATTATGACTTACGGGATGAGTGAAAACCCGCGAAAAAAACTTTTTAAAACCGAATTTAGATACAATAGTTTTCCTTACGCATTCGACATGTGGGCCCTAATTTAATGCTTCATCAATAACTACCACAAAATATTTCAAGACTTCACGTTTTCAATACGACTATCAGCAATACACATATTTAAGTCAACATTGGATATTTTTCTGTCTTGGGGTAATTTTATTGCGTTTGTCGTATTTGATAGTTGTTGCATGTACAAAGTCAAATAGGTATCAGAAACCACATGTTAAACGTCATTGAAAACTTCTTACAGCGAGCGCTAGGATTCCATTAAACAGAACGGAGATAGAGAAAAGTGTGACTTGAAACACGCTGAACTTATTTAATTTATTCCGATATATAGTGTCTCTGATTGATTGGTAGATGGTATTGACTTTCTGCATGCCAATCCGCGTGTTTCCCGCCATCTCGTAATCGAGCCCCCAGACGTGCTCTTGTTGATGTTTTGATGCTTTCACTGTCTTTGGCAGGACTGAAAATATCAGACGCCCTTATACAGTGCTATCGTGTGATGACGTCCCCAAGCAGCTGATGTTATTGCAGAACTCCGACAGAATGGACAGAACTCTAGGGGTATAGGATCGGAGCGTGTTCAACCACCCCTCCCCGTTCACCGTCCCTTCCCTTAATCTCAACATTGATTGCTCGTAATCCCACCAGGCGACGTGTAACACGACTCGTCGTCCTCGCTAGGTGCGCGTATGCACGCGTGTTATTTGGTATGATCGGGCGAATCACAGGTAGACCAACTGAGTTGACACTGTGTGTTTTTCGTATTGGGGTTTCATGTTGATGTCGTCTTCATCCAATCCAATTTTGCTTGTAATCTGTGGGATTTCTGTTACTTCGTGGCCTAAGCCTTTGTACCATGTGTTGCTGATGGTTTACCGTATAGTGTAGGAACATGGAATTACTAATATTGTCTTGCATGTCCACTAAGATCCGCTGGAAGCAGTAGAAATATTTGATGATTTAGACCTACAATCATAGTTGGCTAGCCACCCAATTGACAACATTCCTCTTAGATGTTTATGATCACGTTTGTAATGTTTTCTAGTAGTGTTCAGGGTATTAGTTTAGTACAGTACTGTCAGCCTAGATTAAAGGTATATACACCATTTGCAAACATAATAACAACTACTGGATTATTATGAAATACCTTACTTCACCTGATGGGTTGTGTAGTTTTCAAGAAAAGTGAAATTTAGTATAAATTTGGCAATCGTTGTAAAAACCTGACTATTTTCAAACACTGCACTAATTTAATGAATTCGTCTGAAGGATGTCAAGGAACTAGACTGCAAGAACAGCACCCCTTTCCCCTGGTTTGTCCAGCTTCTATTTGAAAACAAAACTTTAAACATGTCAGCGTCACAATACTATAATATGAACCATTAAACCAAGTTGTTTTTTTAAATTACAGCAAAAGCAAATGGTGTATACTACTTTTAACACTAAACGTTTAGGGTAGTCCACGCATACGTGCGCATGATTAGGGAGGGGTTGTAGTACAGTACACTATACCTTAAAAGATTGGAACTACTGCGTCGGGCATGCGTACAGGGCCGGAGGGGTTGTCTAAACAGTCGGAATTTCGTGCGTACATACGTTATAGACGATCCCATGGGCTGCAATTTTCGTGAAAGTTTCCTGAAAAGGTGTAGTATATTTTGGTTAAAAATCGATATACACTTTTGTCCGCTGACCTGGCGCAAATGAAATGTTTTGAAGTTGATATGGATCGTTTGTATGCAACGCGATATCTTTATGAAGCTATAAGAACGTGACTGGTGGTCAAACTGAATAATAAACTTATTTGGATTGTCAAGAGTTGTTTATAACAAAACTGGCAAAAAATGGTTGCCCGAGGGCAAAAAGAGCGACTGACGAACCGGATGAAAAACACCTGATATAGAAACTACAGCGAGTAATTCTAGACTATATAGAAAACATTAAACAAAACAACAGCATTTACAGACGCACGGGCAATTACTACCACAATGGAGACTGGACGTCAAATCAGCCGTTTCCGCCGCGAGTGACTGAAGGTCAGGAAAGAAACCAATGTCACTGACGAATCTCATGGTCGATGCGGCCACGCCGTATACGCGCGCTCAGGGCGTTGGTAGATTGATATGAAGGCGCCATTTGCATCGTTTTTGGATGGGAGATGCTAAGTGATAGATCCGGGGATTCGATTTCCTCTCTCCGAAGCTGTGCGACATTTGGGGTGAATATTTATCACTCAAGTCCTGCGATTTTCCTCATAAAAAAAACCCCACAGGGCTGTACAAAATAATTACCTTGTCAACGGCATTTGCGATTTATAATGGCCACGCAAGTGATCGGATCGCGGAATAAATGATAAGTTATTTAATAAGGACGCCTCTTCTCTCAAATTGGAACATCTACAAATTCGAATGAAGAATTATATTTGTTAAAACTGAAATGATTTATTTATCGAGCTAAACTCGATGAGAATATGTTGATAGCAAACCAGCAATGAAGCTAGAAATGACTTAAAACAACTTCATAATATTTGATAATTATTCGTTGGTACCTCTGGGTATTTACTAAACATTGTAAGCATCCAATTCAAGAAGCTCATAACAAAGTTCGATTAGCTCAAACAGATTTGATATAACTATTGTGTAAAACCTAGTTCACATTGCTACACAAAAATGTTAGTTTTATTTACAGAATTATTTTGGCACACAATTACCATGTTGTTTCCTTTGCTTGTTTGTACAGGGTGGAGTCAAAAATAAATTCCCTCAACTTAACAACAATATTAAAATTGTTTCTAGAACTATTTTTGTTTAGGAGGGGGGGGGGGGGGAGGGGGGGGGTTCATTAGGTAAAAAAAAAATGGGATCACTTAAATGCATGTATTTTTGAAACCGAAGGAGTAAATTCAGAAATTCACAAATATGTAACAAACCAAAAACATTGTATATGTATTTATTTATTTACCTATGTGTATATTTGCCTAAATGTTTTTAAAAAAACCTTGGCTATAATTATCGTTAACTGTCGGCAAGAATTGCTCATGAATTTCAAAACAACATTTTAAGATCCCAAACAAGCGCTTTTTTCGAATTCGCTTTAGGGTACAGGCTTCTGTGTATAGTGAATGTTTGTCCTGCATATCCGCGAGCGATATGGTGTTTCTATGGCACTAAATGTTGTCATTTCCACGTAAACGTAAATCTTGGACATCAATTTTCATTTTGTCTCTCTCACTATATTCCCGACTGGCCACCCACTACGTCGGTTTTTGTGTTGTTTTTTTGTTTTTGCCATGGGTGAAAGAGATGTTTCTCGTAGTTAGACACGCATTTAAATTGTGCATTTTTGTTGCTTCCTGGCAATTTAAAACAACAGCTGGGACATGCATTTTTTGTAAATTCGGTAAAACTCACATAGGTATTACCATTTTAACATTTCGAACAAAGATACTGACAATTTTGAGAGATCGCTTAAGTGGGGCAATATAACTCAGTTGGTAGAGCGCCAGTCCGGTATTCCGGATGTCGTAGGTTCAAGTCCCACCTTGCCAATTTCTTTGTTCACATTAAAAACATTATCTAGTTTAACAATATTTTCATCTAATTCCTTATACCCCAAAATGGGGATAAAGGACCACTTTGGGGATTTAGGTAAGTGTATTTGGCTGTACTGTACCAAAAAAGGGCAATTTTGGTAAGAACATTTAGTGTTTTTTTAAAAACCATTTTCATCGAATTTCTCATATCGAAAACGGGGGTAAATAATAATCGGAGGTCTAGGATGGTCCGTTTGGCTGTAAAATGCACAAATTACTGAAAATGTATTTTAAAAAAGGGGGAAAAGAGAAGAACAAAACTTAAACACTGGTTTTACAGAATAATCGCTTTATAGCTTTTTTTTCATCATTATTGTAGAGCGGCGTGAAAATCATCAAAATGCAAGTATTTTTTAACCCTAAAGTTGCCCTTATTCTAGGCAGAATGGGGGCTCGATTTTTTTTATCGGAGCATAATTATGTACAATGGTGCAATGGCGATTTTGTTTTAAGGTATGTTGACGCCCATTCAATCGTTCATGCTTCAAGGTATATTCAATGATACAGCGTTCCACCGGAAAGTCACTTAACATAATTTACTACATTATACAATTTACAAACAAAATGTCACATCTTTGAAATACGTCAGGTTTTCTAAACAGAGGTCAAATGTGAGGGGTTTGATTTATTGAGTTACTGAGTCATTTACTAATAATTATGATTAGGTCTGTATCTAATTTTATTTAAATATTTTGTAACAATTAAAAAATTTTCGAACTGAAAATATGTAAATGCAAGCAAGTCTTCCGAAAAGATTATAGATAATAGCCGCCCGCCGCGTTGATCCCAATTTATGAAAGTTAGGATAATGAAATTATTACCAACAAATTCTGAACAGGAATTGGTTGTATAATTTAGATAAATTGCAGGTTGTGGGGGTGGGGGGGGGGGGGGGGGGGGGGAGGAAAAAACAAGGTTTGAATGCGAGTGGTTTTCAAGTGTATATGTATACTCACAACGTTTGCACTGTTGGCAAGATTCGATCCAGAGCGCTATTGAGTTATACACGTACGTTTCGATTTTGAAGTGGATATCACGGAGGCTGTTCAATATTCAACGACCCATCGGCACTTTAACCATGTGATTGCTTTATCAGCAGTTCACCCATCGTCAGTGTTAGCTATACGGCGAGCCTGGCTGGCGTTTAGGGCCTCCTAGCAATGAACGAGAAGACCACATTTACACGTACCGAAGTTTGCCCTTCCGTGGACTAACAAGGTTACTGAGCCCACGTACAGAGCCGCACGCGAGTAATAATTTATTCTTATGAAGGGCAGTCAACCGTTGCCTTTATTTTTTTTACCCACAGCAATCTATCTATTTAAAATGGCAATATATATGACGGAGAGAACCCCCCCCCCCACCCCCTCCCTTCTCTGTGACGGTCATTGTGCTTGCGGAATGTTGTTGTTTCTCAGGAATTCTTTTAGTGTTTTTAGGGGGGGGGGGGTACATTAGGTAAAAATAGTCTAGAGAGTGTATAGGTATGGGAAACTAAAAAAAAAAGGGGGGGGGGGGGTCCGTCGGTCCCATATCTTGGTGGGTATATCCTGGGCTAGAGGTTGTTTCAAGGTCCCCAGCCGTTTGTGTACAAACCATATTGGCCTAAAATTGCCACCCACTTTACATAATAAAGCCCTATTTTGGGCTTGGGGTTGGATAGAGTTCACGTTTATTTGCCCTTTACATGTGCAGCAAAATGATACCACGGCAAAGGCGCTATACATCACCCAATTTAAAGTCTTCTAAAGAACTGTGCATGGACATTATGTGAATAGTATACCAATCTAAATCTATACGGTACACGTTTGTCTCTTTATACACCTGTATACCTCATCTACATTCAACAGCTTAATTAATAGATTAAACAACCTGTGCTATACTGATGTTGGTATTGAGCGAGCGAAGCCCTGTCCATACTGTTCATACGAATGCGTATGCGAAGCGAATTCGTTAAGGTATAACGGAGAGCGTCACAATTGAATCTTCAATTGTTTACGTCGAGAAATTCACTTCGCATTCACATTCGCAAGAAGTACAGGGCGAGTCTAAAAAAAAGCGGACCCAAAAACAAGAAATATATTTCATATGAAGCACCAAAATTAAAAATGAATTGGAATGCCATTTATTAAACTACCTTTTAGTGAACAAATTAGTTCAACTGCTCTACCCGTTAACTGTTATAATTGCTTAAAATCAGTTTCGTCCAAACAAATGTGATTCATTGCGTGTTCTGACTGTTTGGAACGCGAAGGAAATGACACAGAATACATGAGTCAACAAGTGTACACAATATCTGTATTAACAGCCCTGCTTCTGCATAATCGAAATAAGGTTACAAGACTGTGTTTTTTTTGTTTTTTTTACTTTTAAACTAAGGCTTATCGCTGGTGATGTTTGAAGAAAATTGTAACGACACTTCTTGAAATGGGCTAGCCTGATTTTAGGGAGATATCGTTTAAACAGTGATTACATTTGAACGGCCTTTTGTCGACCTTTATTTTTTGCTAAAAAATGTACCAATCAATTGACCGATCATTGAAAAATCACCGACATTATTTTAACAACATGAATGTTATTACGGGTAAAGCAATTGAAATAATGTTTTCACTTAAAAGTAGTTAAATAAATGGGCTCCCAATTCATAAATAATGTTGGTGTTTCATATTGTTTTTATAGGAAAAATACAATTCTTGGTTTTGGGGTTCCTTTATTTTTTTTTTTTTTTTTTGTGGGGGACTCACCCTGTGCTGAGCTTGAGTTAAACCAAGAACAGAAGGTATACAGGGCGTCCCAACAATAAATATAATGGTGCAAAACAATTATCAGAAACATGATATCTAGTCCTTAACATTATTACACACAAAATTGGAAGAAAACAAATCTTCTTTACATAAAGTTTACAGATTCTTCTATTAGAAAGATATTGTATACCTTTTTAAAAATTACTATAACAAACCACTGATTTTTCAAACAGATAATTGTAATAATTAATTGTTTTAAAGCGTTTTTTACAGCTTTTGTTTCTTTTCTTTTTTCGTTTTTGGAGGGGGAATATTTTTTTTATTTAATAATCTTACGATTTTAGACAAAACTTGGTAAACACAAAGCAGAGTTGTATTCGAGTCCCTGCAAGTCATTTCACAAGTCATTTCACAAGTCCAGTCACAAGTCCTTTCACAAGTCCTTTCACAAGTCCTTTCACAAGTCCTTTCATAAAGCCAGTCGCAGGTAACTGGTTGAACAATGACAAAGGAATGCTTTTTTTAACAGTTTATTTGTATAGCTAGTGACTTGACTTGAGACTGAAGTACTTGTGATGTCACAAAGCTTTCAAAAATTATCTGATTTATAGTTAAACAAGCAATTCGAGAAAATGACACTTGCTGGAAGTATGTGATTTTATTTCTAAGAAGGATTTTTACTTATTTTCAACCCAGTTTTCTGTTGAGGTAACCTGAAAATTTAGAATAGGATGTCAAATGTTTTTTTTTTAGAATAGTCAAAATATCGTGAATTATGTGACATCGACGGGGGGTGGTCGATTTGTTGTCGTCATTTTCCCTCGACCTCGTGCGCAAGGGACGAAATGATTATTTGTTGTTTTATATTTTGTATTCCCCCCCCTAAAAAAACCCAATGATAGTTAAACCAGAAAGTAATACCTATGACGATTTCTGTAACTTTTGAGAAGTCAAATGGGACAAATCCTGAAGAAATTGAGAGAAAATGAGAAAACCTTTTGGACTCCTGTACATTTTCAATGGGCCGATTTCGCTTCTTGCCTCCCGGCCTATTTATACGCATGCGTGCATGAATTATAATTTATTAGAAAACTGGTCAATGAACTGATTTCAAACCTAAAATCTATACCTTTTCCATTTTATTTGTTTTCGGGGGGAAACACAAATTCATCTCTATATATTAGAAATCACCATCAGTTGCCGAGAAACTTGGGTCTTGTCATTCGTTGCCTCTGCGATCTCCAGAGAGAAAACGGGTCGAAGTCAAAAGGCGTCTCAAACAATCCTTCATCTGCGAATGAGAAATGAGGGAAAGAGAAACGATAAACACACTCTTCAAATCCAATGGTTTGTTTTCCAAAGCACTAGACAGTTTAAAATAGACAATACATTCGATTTTGTACTCAACCGGACTACAAAAAGCGCTCGTCTTAACCTAAATATCATGTCGCTAGATACAAGCCACCAGAGACGGTAGTCGTATTGTTTAGCATAATTCCCACCACTCCCCACAACATAATTCCCTTAAAACTCACAGTGTTATTGGTAAAACAATTACCGTTCCCAATGTTACTTTTAAAACTTGGACTAATTACAGAGGTGCAGTGACGTTCTGATGGAAACTACAGCTCTCTTACAAACCTGGTTCGAAAACAAAAGTTCCCCATGTGCAATTGGAAGAAACTTTAATGGAAATAACCAAGCATCCTGAGCGTGATAACATTTGGATGTTAGGTGTGTTGTTTAGGATGCGTGTCGTGTCCAAGACAAGTGACCGGATAAACCGCTGGAGTGAAGTCTAAACAGGCTTTAGAAAATCGGGCGGGAAAGATGCCACGAAATTAAGCGCATTTCTGCACTCCAAGCCTCTTTAAATGCTGCCACAATTGGTCCTGATTTCCCGCCGCCCAGCCCGTAAAAAGGTCTAATTCTTGGATTTTCTCCCGGGGAATCGTGTCCTCTTTTAGATCACCCTTGGGAAATTGAGCTGCACGCCAGAATGATTTCTTTCACGCCAGAGTGACCCGCTTCCCGCCTTGTTCAGTACATGTTCCGAACTAGTGTTATTCTTTCAGTGCAAAGTCTATCGACACGCACTTTTTAGTTTTAGCTCGAGCGAACCATATCAAAACACTGCGGTTGTTGCACTTTTTTTCAACCGTCGCGTAAATGAAGTTAAGAACTCGAATCGGGAAATACTGGATCTGTTTTCTTCTCCTATAACTGGACAAAAAAAATCTGAATTTAAACTCAAGTGTCGTAACACTGTAAGAGTTCGTCAGACATGGGGCCATTGTATGTAGCTGCTAAGCACAAAAGATTTGCTCAGCACAAAAATGTATTGCTCAGTAAAAACCTGTTATCAGCCAAAACTCTATTTGCTGTAAGCAAAAACCAGCTGATAATCAGTCACATACAATAATAAAGTACCTACAAGTTTGGTCTGTAAACCCCTTTTTTTGCCAAGGAAGAATGTCCATGCTAAGCATAACGAGGCATTTGATACGGTTGATTCAAGTAAAACTATAAGTAGACAATTTTTTGCAGTTGTGCATGTTAGCATGCAGCCAAAGTGCTAACATTCTACAGAATGGTGCTTGACAACTAACCTGACAAGGTTTTAGCTCTGTGAATGCTATATTCCAAAGAAAACAATGCTCTAGAATTTCAAATTTTGAACCAACTACTAATGGAAAATACGCCTCTGAAAAGCATTTTTGATTTGTTTTCGTTTTTTTTTTAAATGACAGCATGTCAGCAGGATTAACGGTAGATCATGAAGTTTTAATCAAGTAAGCTTTTAAACGATATTTTGATTGGTTACTTTTTGGGTATCTGCAAAAAGGTATAGGCCTACTGTGCCTTTAGTCTGAACAAATAAGTACATGTAAATGTACATGTATATAGAGTAGACGTCATTACCCATAAAGCTCATGTCTTAAATGTCAGAATAAGCCAAATGCTCTATTTGGTAACCATAACCATTTTGGTAATACCTGCTAAAAATACCGTCAACTGAGAATTTAATTACAGTGTCCCTTGAATGATTCATTTTCTTTATAAAACAAATGGAAGTATTTGCTCTCCCGGTATTTTTCTTCCTATTTTTTCCAGCGTTGTACCACCACTGTATAAGCTGGAGATGAGAGTGAGTTTACATTGGTACTACATTTAAATCACTTTAGTCAATTTAGTGCACTACATTAGCTTGTGTAAACCAAATAAGCATAATACTATTGCAAACAAGCAAACTCAAGGCTAATTGCAATGCCGCTTTTCAGTTATCTGTAACGAATACATGTCTTTGTTTAGACTGTCTAGACTGCCTAGAGTGTGTTTACTAATTATTGTTATTAGCACTCGGGTGTCTTTTCGAAGCTACGGGTCCCATCGAAAGGCGTGCAGCAAAGACCAGTTCATCGTATGTTTTTACGGTCGGACCGTAATTGTATTTACTGATAAACCGTAGTTTTTACGGTAACAAGTCTGTAAATGGCAGAATTTACAGACATTACAGAATTTGATAAATAACATAATATAAGAAGTACACAGTGTACACAAAGGTTTGGTAATATAATGCCTAACACGAATTCTTCATTATAATGTCACAATGTCATATTCTTTTTTACTAATTAGGTTGTTGATCAACCTCATAACGTGCTATACAGGTTCCTCTAAAACAGTACGAAATCCATCAATTTCTATACGAATTTGCACACACTCTAGGGGTTAAAAGTTAGTGCCATGAATATAAATTTCAATAGAAATTACGGTACCCTCCGGAGACTTGAACACAATGGGGACAAGGGGAGTGAAAAGGTCTCCAAAGGGTAATTTCTATAGATTAATAGGTCTCCATTAGGAATTTCACGAATCAGATTTTTGGATTGTACTTAAATTACTCAAAATCTAGGGTTAGTGTTTGGGTTAGGGTATAATATAGGGTATATTGGGTCGAAATTTCCACCCAGGAAAATAATTGTGGTTAAAATGGGAGCATTTTGAAAAACGTGCTCGACTTTCTAACCATTTTGTACACGAGAACAAATCCATATGTCTCCACAGTGATACAAAAACGCGAATGTGTGCGCCAGTGCCTTACATAGAAACTATCTCTTAAGCCTCATTTTGTACAGTGTCGGTAGATTTTGGTTTAGAAATAAGATGTACCTCAGTGGATGAATGAAGAAAGAACAACAATCCTTGACTAATGGCGCACATACTCCTGAATGAGGATTAAACACATGGCTGGTAATGGGTTTCTCTATTTACACAACGGCTCGTTGGCAATGCTTCCATCAATGTCACTTCCCTATCCGATTCTTTCTCTCCTAATAAAGACTCTTTTGGAAGGACTGGAAGGATTTAGCATGGCTATTTGGAAGGCTGAAACATATTTCCGATTCAACAAAGGCTGGCAATTTACTGTCTGTCTGGGAAATGGGAGAGAAAGAAGTAATTCCCTAAGTACTTGTAATGGGAAATAATTGTTGCCAGTTTCGTTACAATTGGAATTATTGTTAAGCTATATAGGGCACCACTAAATTTGCTTTATGCACGATTTCGTATGGATTGCACTTGCACAAACAAGAAAAATGGTCTCTGTTGCGTTGTAACTCTAAAGGTTTCAAGGCTTTTATTTTATTGCAAAATAGAACCAAAGCTTGCGAGTACAGGTTCTATGTAAAGAGACAAACAATTCACTTCCATAAACGTTTCCAAGAGTCAGGAATAATTACGTTGACGCACAGTTATTAAAAGCTTTTTGTCCAACGTTATAGCGTACACTCGTGGTTCGCAAAGGAGACAATTTTGTAAGTAAAGGTTTTCCTAGTTAATTTCGGCAAATGAACAGCCATTTTAAATGTTCGTGTTTTCGAATTAAAACGATTCTGCCTCTTCAGTTTTTACCTTTTAAGTTAAAAGAGGGTAATTTTTAGATTGCACAAATGACAGAAATGCCTGCCCAATAATGAATTTGAATGACCGAACAAATGCCTCGAAATTTAATGCTGTTTTGTTGAATTGTTAAATTAAATTATTATTTTGTTAAATCGAATGACACAACAGTTCTTTTGTCCAGTCGTAAAAATGAAATCGAATGACCATTTTCAGCAGCATTCGATTTCGCGCGAAAAAGAATGGCGCAGTTGTTAAATTGGCTGCTAATTTGCCAAAATTGTCAAGGAAAACCTATAGGTTTTCCCGGCTATTTTAAAACATTTTTCATTCAAATTCACAAACTCATACATTCTATATTATCCGAACAAAATTTCACCCGCTTTTACTAAACCAATTTAGTAATTTACCATTCTATTAACAATTTTAGTCACTCTATTTAAACATTGTTTCCGGAATATTCGTCATTACAGATAAAATTCGTCGGAGCTGTTGCCGAAAGGCAGCATCCGTGGATCAAATTCGCCTTATGTCAATCAATTTCAAACTTATGTTAAATATATTATAGTCTGGTGTGTGCTTGAGTCAAGCACTGCACACCAGACTATTGATTGATAAAAGACGAATTCAATCTCTGAATGCATGCTGCCTTTCGGCAAAAGCTTAGACGAATTTGATATGTATAACGAATATTCTCGACCCGGTGTTTAAAAAGGGTGACCAAACGTTGACATTTAAAGATAAATGACAAAATTGGTTTGGAAAAAGGGTATGAAATGTTTTTATCGGACGAAATTGAATGTGTGATTTGGTAAATTTGAACGAAAATTGTTTTAGAATATAACCGAGAAAACCTATTATTTTATGTTACTTTATTGCTTTGCTTAATACGCAAACAATTTTAAAGTAAGATCATTTAATTATTAAACTATAGTCGGTATGATTTTTTTAAGAGATTTAAGCTCATTTCAACATCCGAGATGTTTGACTGTTTAACATTTTTAATTATTGACTGTAAATGATAATGAGAACCGCGCAATCATCGAGGTAACAGCGCTGATAAATGTCGATAATAATTGATTAGGTGGACAAGTGACCAAACAAGTCCGAGGCTACCGACTTCCCCAGAAGCGTACATTATAATAACACTAGTGGTGTGCAAGCGAAGGTACAACACAAATACTTGTGGTGCTGGTCAGTGTGGCAAAATGGCGGGAACTAGTTGCTTTATTTGGCGCCAATTGCCGCCGTCCTAGTGCCAGTTGAAGTGATGTATTGCAGGCTAATGGCTAATACAATGACGATCACTGTATTATCGTTTACACTTCAAGCTCACAATGTTCTCGGAAAGAAAGTTGGAAAGCTATCACTAGGCGAGGGCATTTTGCATTCAAAGCGAACACGGTCCTTAGCAGGATGTGATTATAACAAAAGATTTCCAAAATCGCATCCAAATGCTCCAAATTCACATCCTCAGTCCAAATTCACATTCTGGGTTAAGTCGTTAAGATTCAAATCCACATTCACTGGATTCGCACACACTTAACCCAGGATGTGACTTTGGACTGATGATATGTGAATTTGGAGTATTCAAGTGGATGTGATTTACAAAATATTTGGTTGAAATCACGTCAAATCACAAGGACCGTGTCCGCTTTCAATGCAAAATCACATCATGCCCTTTTGAGGCGTATACAATAAACCGGAATCAACAATCAATTGCTAACTGTAAACCAAGTGTTTATCGATTATTCATTATTATAAGCATTGTTTCATAATTATACAGATGTACGTTCATTTTCATTTAATTGGCAATTTTATAAAATGTGCGTCTTTAAACAGGAGCAGATCCAGTTTTGGCTTGGCAGGCGTTGCTTATCTTTCTGCACAGTTTGACAGTTTTGAGGCTTAGAATCTACCACTGTTACCAAAAATAAAGAGTTTTGAAAGTAGAAATACTTGCCTGCTTTTCTAGTGAAAAATATATTTGGTGAGAATTCATTAGGATCGGCCATAACATCGTTGCATCTATCCGTTTCAATACAGCATTTCACACACACACGCGGGGGTTGGATTCAAATTTCAAAAGTTAAAGGTCGCCAATATACTAGCCAATACACTAGAATGAATGAATGAATGAATGAATCTGTGTCACTTATTAGCCTCAATGGACATGTCGACACACACGCATTACACAAAATGTTGCCACATATTTTAGGCACATAGGCCTAACACATTTCTGCATTGCAATATTTTGTAATTTATTATAATGTTATTGTCCCTACTTTTTATGAATACCCAGGTGCAATTCAATAACAATCTCAAGTGTTGTTACACTTACACAAGTGTAGAATCGATAAATGTACCGATGCTGGCATGCAACTTCCCAAGGGCCGATTTTTTCTGGAGTCTGAATTAATTAGATTTGACGTGTGTCATTGAAGTAAAGTACCCGTCGTCGTCGCATTTTTTTTAAATTTTTCTTTTACAGACAACGTATGCATTGATTGTTTAAAGCAAGAACGCATCAGACTTATTTATTTTAACTTAAGTTTAAAACCATTATACATCATTTTCAAACATTAAAATCCTGATTTTTTAAATAAAATACCATACTTGACTGTAAGTGAATAACAGTCTAAAGCATCCTGTGAAATCACGGCACCTGATGTGATGTGGTTTTCAAGAAAACGTGGAATTTTTTATTTTGTTCAAACAACGCCCTCGATTTATTGAATTCGTCTAAAGGAAGTCAAGGAACCAGACTGCAAGAACAGCATCTTTTCATGTTTTGTCAGCTTCTATGAACACAAAACATTTTAGAGGTCAGCGTCGCAATATTTACTATAACATATAGATCTTCTAACCCATCCATTTTAAATCGATTGATATCAGACGAATTCAATGTCTGAATGCTGCTTTTCGGCAACAGCTTAGACAAATTTAATCTGTTAGTACAAATATTGGTTTCGTCCCGGTGTTTAAAAATGGTGAACAAACGCTGGAATTGAATGATAAAATGACTAAATTGGTTTGGTATTAAGCGTGTGAAATGTTTTCTCGGACGAAATTGAATGTTAGAGTTGGTTATTTTGAGTAAATAGGAGTTACGATAGCTAAAGAAAAACAATTCTAAGTGTTGTTTTTCCCATAGAGACGACTTAAATCGTACTTTCTATTGCAAGCAGTGTCTATTACAAGCAGGCCTTGATTTTCATCTACGCCAATTTCCTCTCTATTATAGCACTCATTGGAATTTGATTTTGAGGATCCATTTGAATTTGATGGATACTTTGAATTGTTATTCTTAGCTAACATATCTGTTCAACAGAGAGGGTGGATGGTCTCATCTATGTATACGGACGGTGCCATGATTGGCGTGGCAGCTTCGGGCGCTTATTACCGTTTAAGGTAAGTGGTCGACGAAAGGAAACACGATTCCAAAGCGAGACAAAAATGTCCACAGGGATGAAAAAAGTGACGAGAATTTGCCATTTTGTATAACGATGTTTCAGTAGCGGTTAAAATCTGGCGGCGGGAAACGCTGTTCACCGTGCGAGTGTTGCAATAACTAAATCGATAGCCAATCAAAATGTGCCGGTCAGAGAACGGCAAATTTGGGCTGAAGAAAAAAGGGGGAAAAAGAGCAACCTTCGTTTAGTTGTTGGTTGTTCCAGTGAGCTTCTGGACATTAAGGCATTAAATCAAAATTGTCTTTTTCGTCTCCGAAGGCTTTGCTGACACACCATACAACTAAATGCCGTGGATACGTTGTTTTCTATATCTTGCATGTGGAATTGTCATTGCGCTACGATTTAATTTGAGGATTTTTTAATAGGTTTTTCCCGGCTATTTTTTATTATTTGTTTTCATAAAAAAAAAACTTTCACATTAAATTTCGTCGTTCTAGAAAGATTTTCTACACGGTTTTACTAAATCAATTTAGTCATTTTATCATTCAATTTCAAATTTTGGTCACTGTATTTAAACATTTATTGGGGAATATTCGTCATTACAAATCAAATTCGTCTAAGCTGTTGCCAAAAGGCAGTATTCAGAGATCACAATCGTCTTCATAATCAATCAATTTCAAACTTATGCTAAGCATTAGCCTGGTTTGTTATCGAGTCAAGCACACATCGGACTATAATTTATTTAACATAAGTTTGAAATTGATTGATATATAAAGTCGAATTCGATCTGTGAATACTGCCTTTCGCCAACAGCTTAGACGAATTTGATCTGTAATGACGAATATTCTAGACCTAGTGTTAAACAAGGGTGACCAAACGTTGACATTGAATGATAAATGACTAAATTAATAGTTTGCTAAAAGTGTGTGATTTGTTTGTATCGGACGAAATTGAATATGAGAAAACCTATACTTGTTTACATCTGCTATATAATGCTGGTAATAGCTGCGTGTGTTTGCTTTATCATCATGCCCGATTGAGTCAAACATACATCAGAGTAACTTATTTAAAATGAGATTTGAAATATTGATTGATATAGGACAAAATCTATCTCGGCAACAGCTTATACAAGGTTGATCTGTAATGACGAATATTACCGATGTTTCAATAAAGAGTGACCAACGTTTGAAATTGAATGGTAAATGACTAAATTGGTTTGGTAAAAGCTTCTGATTTTTTTCTGGGACGAAATTGAATGTAAGAGTTGAAGAATTTGAACGATTTTTTTTTAATAACTGTTAAAACCTATAGTTTTGGGTATTTTGTATTTTGTTTTTTTTCGACTATGTAACACAAGTCTTTCAAATCCTGCCTTAGTTCAACAATTTTTAATAAATTAATGAATTAAAATTATTATTATTATTATTATTCAGAAAAATAAAATAAGGTCAACTACACAATTTGTAAGATATCAAGTCCACTTTATACAGGTATACAAAATAATAGCAACAATACTTACCACCAATAACAGGTTTAGCGGCGCCCGTCTCTTCTTCCCCTGGGTACTCAGGCGAAATGCCATTACTGTTCTCCAGAAGTACTTGGTTCCTTTTAGCGAAGAAAGATGGCTTGGGTAAGGCCCGCGGCCTAGCTGGGTAAGACTTGCCATAGCGGATGATAAGATCTGGCCTCTGCCCGTAACACGTGTGCACTGCCACCAGCACCAGTAGCGCTAGAAGGACGCAATAAATTCCTGCGTTTGGAACCCAGAAGCAAAAAAAAATCAATAACGAGAAAATTAAAAATCGAGTCACTGTTTTGACAGCCATGACTGCTATAGTTGAAAGACATAAACTGGAAAAAAAGGATGCTGTTTTTGACTGTAACATCATTATTGGTTGAGACACGCCATGCTGTAAGCAAACATGATCTTTGCTGACAACGTCAATTTTGCCAATATTCCTTGGAGAGCTATAAAGTCAGAAGTCACGAAGTTATCGTGACATACCTATTCTATTTTTACCCTTTTGTCGTCCCAAAAGGTCTCTTTTTGTTGTACTCTCACTAATTTTGAGGGGAAAACAGATCGCGACAATCAAAGATCAAAGGTACGAACCACGTACGGGTAGAATTGTTCCTGAATTATAAATTAATTGAATGTAAGAACTGCAGTAAAGATAAAGGTGTTGAACACTGGCAAATGATAATTTTATGAGCAAATGATAATTTTGAACACCAGACATCTACTACAGGTGTTTTAGTGCATTTATCAACTTGATACACGGAGACCCCGATGTCAACAAGTTGGTTGGTTGATGTGTAATAATAAGTAAATTATGCAAAACAAACAAATGTCATATTTACAACGAAATATCAAACAATACAAACAATATTGATATAATCAAGTACTAGATGCTGTAGACTCTGCATCACGACCAATATAGAACGAATTATATCGTAGATATCGAAAACTACCTATAAGTACTCCTTTACCTTACACCAAACATGCATTTCGGATTACAAAAAGAAATCGATTTTGATTTAGTAAAATATTTGGCATACGTACGCAAGACTGACTTTCTCACCATCTCGAAAATTGTACAATGTGAAAGAAACTGCGCCTATATATGCAATTCGACAGCTACTACAAACTCGGCACTTCCGACATTTGCATATACAGCGTAAATGTTGCACCGCCGTCTGTCCAATGATTGACCAACACTTAAACCGATGCGTGGAAAGTTACCACGACGCTCCTTAAAATAAAACACAAATCAACGCTAAGTGATCCGAGACCACTCCCGATGGGAAATGTTATTTTTTCGTGTTCTCAAACACGGATGCCACATTACCTGTTCGTTCCATGCCCACTCCTCCAAATAAAACCTGAAACACACACACTGCAGGCTGAGCAAATCAAGTAAAAACCTCGAGTTTTCTGAAGGGCAATTCTTGTCAGCCACTTGTACGCGTCCTCTGCTGCCTCGCAAGTCTTTATGACAACACCCGTGACTGGCTGGCGGTCTATATAATGGTTTTTTTCTCCCCCGCGCAAGAACGCAGTTTCAATGACTTCGGCCTGCGAGTCCTGAAAAAAAAAAATTGCATCGTATATGACACAACGCACACGATCGACGCTGCGTCTCAATCCTCCAATCCAATTGGTCGAATTGTTCCCCGTCTGTTTTTGTTTTCTTGAAATGTGTATGGCAACTTGGGAGGTGACGGGTTATTTTTTTGACTGATTATTTTCTGGCTCCTTGAAAACACAACATCTGCCGTTTTATGTTATTTTCTTACAATTTACGTCAGCTTGGGAGTGGGCCTTACCAATAGTCTTTGTTACATGTTTAGGCCAGAGCTGAACTAAACGAATCAATCATTCGTGATCCATCGGTCTCATTCAAAGCAATATCCAATGATAGGTAAATTTCAATTAAACACTCGGGAAAACTCGAGACGACGACGTCAACAACGCCCACAAGAATGACAAGAACAAGAACAACGACGACGACAACGACGACAACAACAACGATGACGACGACAACCTGACCACAGAAATAACAATCCAATTGGTCAGCAAAGACGTCATCAACGGCAACTGTGACAACTTCAGTAGCAACAGCAGTAACAGTGACAACGGTCACAAAGGGAAAATAGCAACAGCAACAAAAACACTGCCATTGTCATTGTCATCGATTATTTAAAACTCGATTGTCGTCATAATATGCTAAGTGTAAGCAAATAGCTTAACTGTTAAACAATCCACCCGATCCGACTACCCACCGTCGTTAACAATAACCACTTTACGTCAACATACCACGTTACAAGCGTGCCGGTAATATATTATAATACGCCAAATTTATTACGTAACAATCACGTCTATGGTGTGCATACTTGACATTTAATCAAAAATAGAGATATTTCGATTATTAATTTATATACCTATAATTATATATAACCGATAATTCTCTTTGAAGAAGGTGCATTCGCACCGAAAGCTCGTTTTTATTTCCGGTGAGCACTGTTTTATTTATATTTTCACATTTTCTATATATATATAAATATTACTAATAGAGATATCTCTATTACCAATAGGTAATATAGAAGTATCTCTGTTAAAAATCGCTTATTAACGTATTAACGTGGCAATTATAACATGTGTTACAATAATAAATATATTACCAGTGTAATATGAACATCAGACTCCTATGAAAATCGGACCCCTTTCCCCTATTATTGGGTATAAACCCTCTCATGTAATCGGTCACTCTCGTGCGCAATACTACCAATACTACCAAAGGATTTCATATAGTATAAAATTCACGCTACATGGACACGCTTGTAACGTGGCATTTGGACGGTGGGTAGAGTCGGATCGGGTGCATAATCACTGATACTATAGAGACACAGTTTCCTGGCGCAACAGATATCTTACCTACAGTGGCAATTTTGCTTTACCAAAGCCTATAGATCTAACAAAATGAGAAACGATGAAGATTAACATTACGAGACACTTCCAATCGAATTTGTCTTAATTCCAATAGCCAAGCATAAACCAAACATATACAGAATTAGCCTGTGAATTCACATAATAGTGCAAGTTATTTGGTTGTGACCTTTATAATTTGTCTTACATGTATTTAAATTGCTGTCTTTTAAGCGGCAATCGTCTGTAAAGAGCTGTGACAAAACAAATAATCATTAATTATAAGTGAGTCTACACTTGTCTTGGTCAACATCCACATGAATTACACAGAAAATGTTTAATGGATGATGCTGACGTCATGGACGTTTGGTATAAACAGATGAACTGCATACCAACTATATTTTGTTCGTTGTTTTGGTAATGATTTTGCGATTGATGAATAGAACTTTATCCCCTCAAAGTTGGTGCAAATGTAACCTGTTGCTTCAACCAAAAAATAAAAACTCGTTTAACATTTAATGATTTACAAGTATTCTGCCAAGTGCGTCTGATTTTCTGACTTTATTTTCTTTAAAAAGACTCACACAAATTCATTATAAATACAACTTCGGGGTAAAAAAAAGCCACACAAATTGACACGGAACACATTTCAAGCTAAATAAACTCACGCGATTGAGAGGTAGATATCGGTTTTTATATAGGCCCGGCCCCCTCAAGCTATGAGAAAACTGCAATGTCAATAACTTAAACCGCGTTGGTGCTGCGAGACAGGGGCATGTAGCACGGCGTTCCATGTCCCCCTTCGGACCACCTTTGCAGGTGGTTGCATGTTTCCTTTCACTTTGGTCTGGTGGCTAAATGATGACCGCCATCAATAAAGTGGGGCTTGATTACCGTGGACGCGGCAGCTACGCCGGGGGGTTTAAATGTGGCGCTCGCGCGCCCGCGCCGCTCGCGCGGTGCTTTGGTCTAGCTGAGCCATTACGGTTGACCTGTTGCCTTGGGAATTAAAGTCACTCCTTCCATACATCCAGAATGTGGATACGTTTCCTGGGTTCCCCTCGGCATTTCTTGGGCAATATGCATCAGCCCGTCAACATCCACGTTTTGTCGGGTTGGTTTCCTCGTAATGTATATGCATTAAGAGGGAATTGGATAAAAACACCATCGTATATCCTTGCATAATGCGACGCTCACGTCACCTATAGCTAGAATATTCGTGTACGTGTGTACTATATTTCAATGCTATATACTGCTTTAAACCACAAAATGTCAAGTGTTCTTGTTTAAATCAGTCGCAGTGAATCTACTTTGCAACAGCAAACTTGCGGGACCAGTCTATATTCTTGTTCACCTAAAAACTGGTAGAATATAAGCAGCAACGACCCTGCTGCAGTCCGGCCGGACCTTAAACTCAATATTCATTAAAGTTACAGTAGACCATTGTTTTTATCAGTATTTGTATCGTTTGAAGCAGCAACAGTTCTCAAAATATAATAAATGGTGATCGACAACTAACCTGACGAAGTTTTAGCTCTTTGAATGATGGATACTTCTAGAAACGCATATTCTAAGAGTTCGATTTTCAACAAACTGCTAAATGGCAATTTCCAAAAATGTCTCTCTGACGCGTTTTTGGACTTCTTTTATTGTTGTCTTGAAAGGGACAGCATGTCAGAACAAAATATTTCCACAGGGAGTTTAAAGAGTCATCAATATCTTTACGTCAAGTAATCTTTTGGACAATAATTTGGTTGGTAATTTTTTATATAGTTTTAAAAAGATATACTTTCCCTTTAAGTGCTGGAAAAGTGTTGCCTATAAAGAACGTGCATGTGCATTAATATACACACGCCTTTAATATCATATTCAAGCGAATAATCGAATGATTGCTACGAGTTGCCATTTTCTGTTTTTATTTGAAAACAATTAAACAATACACGAAACAATTGTGTAATGCAAATTAAGCCTTTTGTGAGGAAAGGTAATTTCGATGGCGTATCTTCGAATCCCACCGCTGCCACCATTGTGAAATGGTTGTAAAGGTATTTTAATGAACAAGATACTTAAGGCAGGCAATGTGATCACACTATAATTATTGTGAACAAGTATAACAATGGATGTAATGCAAAGTAACAATACATTGTCATTGTTATGCAATGTGTTTCTTTTGTTAGATGTTAATAGTGTGTATAGGGTCATGTTCCATTTTCATACGAGTACAAGAGAGTTACCATGAGGTCAAAGAGCATATGAATATGCATGCACTAGTCTTATTTAAAAAACGAACGTTAGCATTTCAACGCTAAATGTTTCCCCTTTCTCAAAACGCCGGCTTTTTGTCTTATTCTGCACAGGATTTAATCAGTTTTACCAGGAATATAAGAAGCCCCCTTCGCGTCGGTGAACATTTATCGATTTTAGCTTGTTTCCCCAGTGAATGGACAAGTGTAGTGTTCTAAACACCCCCAGGCCAATAATTGACATGCATTCAAGCTGGAAATGGGTAATAAGTTTAGTTTGAGCTTAAATGCGTTAAGTCAGAATAGCTTATAGCGAGACTTAGGTCCTATAGGTGTAAGTAAATTGCAATTGAATTTCCAGTGGGAACTTTAGACGCGACGGGAAAAAACGCTAATAGAAAGAGCCCGTGGGGACTTATATAGGTAAGGTTTTTTCGCCGGTTAGCAAACATCACCGATGCTCTTCGTCTCGGCGTTAAAACAGAGTGGTGTCAACACGTCTAATGTTAAAGGGAAAATAGAACATTCGCAAACTTTTGAAAATCATAACAAAACAAACTGACCAAATTATCACGGAATACTTTACTGGACAGTCTAAAGCATTCTGTAAAATCATGGCCTCTGCCGCGCTAGCATTTTCAAGTAAAGTGGTATTTCCACAGCTGATCGGCCGACCAGCGTTTGGGGAAAAAAGCTCCTAATTTTTCATATTCAATTATTGACCACGTCTTGTGAAAGGGCATGCACAGTCCAGCTAGACTGACCATCTTACAATTCCCCAACGTCTATAAACTGCTCCGTTTCATCTTAAGTGAGTTCTGGGTACCAGACTACAAGAACGTGATTGGTTCTCTTGATTTGTGTCAGCATCTGGTTCTGGTTTGGTTCGTCGGTAGAACACCTTTCGGCAACATCACCAACTATAAACACAAAACGTGAAACAGGTCAGTGTAACAATATTTGCTATAACATATACTACCCCCGGATTATTTTTTATTCTTTTAATCCATCTTTTTTTCTGAAAATTTCAGTAAAAACAATATTAGAATGTTCTTATATAGTAGGAAAAAAACGATGGAATACCATACCACCTTTTGAGCCGCCAATTATTGTTAAATTATTATTAAATGTTAGTTTTGGCCACCGTATACATTACAGTCATTAGTTTACAAGTGATGTCATTAAACAAATACTGTTACAATAAATATTTTAATGACGGCGAGTTTATTTAATGGAATAAGAAGAAATACATATACTACCCCCGGATTATTTGTTATTCTTTTAATCCATCTTTTTTTCTGAAAATTTCAGTAAAAACAATATTAGAATGTTCTTATATAGTAGGAAAAAAACGATGGAATACCATACCACCTTTTGAGCCGCCAATTATTGTTAAATTATTATTAAATGTTAGTTTTGGCCACCGTATACATTACAGTCATTAGTTTACAAGTGATGTCATTAAACAAATACTGTTACAATAAATATTTTAATGACGGCGAGTTTATTTAATGGAATAAGAAGAAATACATATACTACCCCCGGATTATTTGTTATTCTTTTAATCCATCTTTTTTTCTGAAAATTTCAGTAAAAACAATATTAGAATGTTCTTATATAGTAGGAAAAAAACGATGGAATACCATACCACCTTTTGAGCCGCCAATTATTGTTAAATTATTATTAAATGTTAGTTTTGGCCACCGTATACATTACAGTCATTAGTTTACAAGTGATGTCATTAAACAAATACTGTTACAATAAATATTTTAATGACGGCGAGTTTATTTAATGGAATAAGAAGAAATACATATACTACCCCCGGATTATTTGTTATTCTTTTAATCCATCTTTTTTTCTGAAAATTTCAGTAAAAACAATATTAGAATGTTCTAATATAGTAGGAAAAAAACGATGGAATACCATACCACCTTTTGAGCCGCCAATTATTGTTAAATTATTATTAAATGTTAGTTTTGGCCACCGTATACATTACAGTCATTAGTTTACAAGTGATGTCATTAAACAAATACTGTTACAATAAATATTTTAATGACGGCGAGTTTATTTAATGGAATAAGAAGAAATACATATACTACCCCCGGATTATTTGTTATTCTTTTAATCCATCTTTTTTTCTGAAAATTTCAGTAAAAACAATATTAGAATGTTCTTATATAGTAGGAAAAAAACGATGGAATACCATACCACCTTTTGAGCCGCCAATTATTGTTAAATTATTATTAAATGTTAGTTTTGGCCACCGTATACATTACAGTCATTAGTTTACAAGTGATGTCATTAAACAAATACTGTTACAATAAATATTTTAATGACGGCGAGTTTATTTAATGGAATAAGAAGAAATACATATACTACCCCCGGATTATTTGTTATTCTTTTAATCCATCTTTTTTTCTGAAAATTTCAGTAAAAACAATATTAGAATGTTCTTATATAGTAGGAAAAAAACGATGGAATACCATACCACCTTTTGAGCCGCCAATTATTGTTAAATTATTATTAAATGTTAGTTTTGGCCACCGTATACATTACAGTCATTAGTTTACAAGTGATGTCATTAAACAAATACTGTTACAATAAATAGTTTAATGACGGCGAGTTTATTTAATGGAATAAGAAGAAATACATATACTACCCCCGGATTATTTTTTATTCTTTTAATCCATCTTTTTTTCTGAAAATTTCAGTAAAAACAATATTAGAATGTTCTTATATAGTAGGAAAAAAACGATGGAATACCATACCACCTTTTGAGCCGCCAATTATTGTTAAATTATTATTAAATGTTAGTTTTGGCCACCGTATACATTACAGTCATTAGTTTACAAGTGATGTCATTAAAAAAATACTGTTACAATAAATATTTTAATGACGGCGAGTTTATTTAATGGAATAAGAAGAAATACTTACGATGGGAGAAACTCAAACGACTACGCGAAAAATTAAATCGGTACCATCCCCAAAAACCTTTTCCTTTTTTTTCAAAACGTGTATCATTATTTTGTTTATCAGACCAAGCTCCGAACACCAGGGCCGAATACACAGGTAAAACAATGATGCAGCTATACCGCATGCGTCGTGATGTATCGTCTGGAGCGCACATAATTATTCGGATTTCGCCAATTTGAATGAACTTGGCAACGCGTGTCTAATGAGGTCATCCCACTCAGGACAGCCATATTGTATAATCAGCGCCATTAAGACGCGCATCTCTGAAAAGCCATCGTTACCTTTTTTAATGGTGTTTGCTTGGCCCAGTAAGCAGTGCGGATTCATTATGAGGTTTTCGTGATAGCAGCATATCCTGTTTTGTGTTTGTTTTGTCTTACGTTGTTCGCTATTTTAATGCATCTCTTTTGGCCAGACATAATTTGGTTTTCAGTGGCACTGAACTCCGGGATGAGCAGAGCTAACAAAGAAAGATCATCATAAAAGAAGGTGCCACTAACTTGCTAGCTAGTTACATATACTAGGAACTTGAGTTTCACTTCACTTCACTTCACTTTATTTTCCACATGAACAATTGAGACAACCAAAGGATTTGTATATATAATATGTGGATGGGGATCCCTAAAAAGCAAAGCTTGTCGAGTAGAGATCCCCAGTTACAATTATACAAGAAAGACAGACACACGAAACAACACATATATGTAACACCAGAAAAAAACATATGGGAATGACATGATTAAGAAAACAGTAGCCTATCCTGTAGCATGCGTGACTAACCGGAATTTGATGTTTTTGTTTATTAGTTTTTTGTTTGTTAGTTTTTTGTTTTTGTGACGTGGATTAGCATGGCACGGTGCCATGCTAATCCACGTTCAGTGCCTTGGCACGACGAATGTTCTACCAATTCCAGGATTCCTCTAGCTATTTTGTCACGTCGGTGGTCAGTGATTAACGATCATAGAGTTATATAGAGAGCGCACAAACTAGAGAGCGCACTCACTATACTGTGCGCGCTAAACGGACGTGCCGCCATAACCCGTCCGCTATTTTGTTAGTGGTCTACACGATAGTAAAATACCCGGTTGTATCATGCTCTTCAACGGCGCAGCAGCTATAATTCAGTAAACTGTATTGACCGTTCAATGTCGGTCTCAAGTGACATTGCTTATACTAATACTTATAGTAAATATACTAATACTTATAGTAAAACCCCGAGTCAACTAATGGCGGATCCAGGATTTCCAAGGAGTTTGCTCATGGTTGATAAAATCATGAAGTGGCAATAATTACAGGATATCTAGCGCAATGATTTTGCTGGATGCCTAGAATCATTATTTACTTTCAAATGTGTAAGATATTTCTTAATAATTCGATAGTAAATATTTTTGCCAATTGCCAATTATCTGCCAATGGTGTATCCTACCTTTAAACAATAATCATTTGTGTTCAAAGAAGACCGATAAAAGACGATGAAATGTAAATACACTTCACGCTGCCAGAAGGGTCTTAAACTCAATAGTACTAATGATGGTTTAATAGTAAGGTTTCAGGAATATGAAGTTAACAAGTTATTTTAAATGGAATACGGAAACGCAACTTAAAGGTGGATACACCGTTGGTAATTGCTTAAATTGTCATGAATGCGTAAATTTGGGGGGGGGGGGGGGGGGGGGGTTGTATTTTATAGTAAATATCGTTTAACTGACCTGTTCGAAGTTTTACAATCATGGATGCCAAGAAAAGCACGAAAAAAAGCGTTTGTTTTCAACCGGCATCGAGCAATTATTCTTATGTTATTTTTGTTTTCTTGCGAATGAGTAAGATATTTCTTAATAATTCGGTAGTAAATATTTTTGATATCTGCCAATGGTGTATCCTACCTTTAAACAATAATCATTTGTGTTCAAAGCAGACCGACCAAAGACGATGAAATGTAAATACACTTCACGCTGCCAGAAGGGTCTTGAACTCAAATTCGATGAGGACAAAATGAACGAACGTGCCTGTGCACAACAAACGCCATTTTAGTATAATTAAATATACAAAAACTTGCGCTTATGACCTTTAACTTGATAAAATATCACCGGTTTCATTCACGCCCCACGTAAGGCCCGTGGTTTTCATCGTATCCACGGCACGTGCCAAGGTGAAGGGAAATTACGACTCGAAGATAAGGCCAAACCAAAGCTGAAAACTTACCAATAATCAACAAACAGAACGAGGCACGTCTACTTGCGACAGCCCCAAAGCGCACAAGGTTATAATGTTGCCTCTGTAACGATGACGTCACACTTTGTATAGGAGCTAGTTCGGATCGGGACGACGTTTTCGTAGCTCCAAAGATAGAAATAACAGCATATGTAAACAATGTGTGACGTGAAGTTTGATCATGCACCATATTCATGAAACCTTACTCAGCCTAGTTGGTTACTAAAAAGACCAGTAGTTGCTTACCTATCTAGTTGGTAACTAATTGGTATTTATGAAACATTACTGGCGTTTCTTTAGTTTCTAACTAAAGTTAGAGTTAAATCAGCGTAACTCTAAGTCTACAGTTAGCAACTATATCATTTTATCACTACCACAGACGTGACAACTTGGTTAGAGGATTCAAGATGGCTGCCGAAATCCAAAATAGCCACCAACATTACTTAATTTATACTTACCACTTAGATTTTAGGTCAATCTTTTAAGATCCGAAATTGGGGCTGGAGGGTAGGTCCCCAAAATTTTGCCGGAAAATTTAACTTATAACAAAAAGCCGGAAAGGCTTCTAAGTTACTAGTAAACAAAACTAAAACAATTAGAGAGGGAGGAGGGGGACTTACTTGACACCAGGGGGCCTTCTTTTGTCTATTTTCTATTTATATTTAACGAATCCTATAGTAGACCATCAACCTTGGGGGTTGGTCAGTATCAAATGAGGGGAATAATGCTCATGGATATTGTTGGCAAGGTATATGCATCCCTGTAGTTGGAAAATATGTTATAGCATTGTAGCGGTGGAAGCTTTTTGGGTGTTACCACCCTTTGTTTAAAAAAATGGCCGCCAAACTGCTTGTTAATCCCGGTAACAAGTATTGGCGGCAATTTTGAAAAAAACTAAATTTGAAAGTGATGTTACTGTTTAAGCTGTTACTTCTCAAGCTGCAATGCTATCACACATTTTTAAAACCTACATACCTTGCCAAATATTGCTATGAACATTACTCCTCTCGATCATTATACCGGTGGCCCAATTTGTTGACTGACTGATGGCCTATAAAGGGAGGGGGAGGGGGTTATAAGAAGATTACCCCTGATCCCCTGAACCATGTAGCCTTAGAAATGTCCATTATCAGCGAAGGAGACTAAACTACAAAAAACAGGAAGCGTCTACCCACCCACGATCTATATTTTACGTTGGTTGCGCGACGCCCTTGTTCTTTGCCATTCTAATGCAGAACGCCTCTACACTGATTGTCTCAGTGGCCGATATAGCTTCGCTTCCTGACCGCGCGCATTGATGTTAAAATAATGATCGGTAACTTCCATGGAACAGCACGGATACAGCTGTGTCAATGGTCGCCAAGGACTCGTGAAATATGCTTTCATATCACCAAGCCCACTTTTTATTATTTGATAAATTGCGGCCCGCGGGGGGATTCTCGCGAAGTGCGCAGGAATTGACGATAAATCATAGTGCTCGAAATGAAAAAAAGCTTTCCCCAAAAAACAAAGATGATTGAAAAGTCGGTCATTTTTATCCTGTACGCGTACGACAAAATGCGGCGACGCAAGATGAGTTATAAATCGCAGCCTGGGTGAAGAAAAAAAATACGACATTGATGAATGATGACACTTATTTTCTAACTTTTGGCCGTTTGAGTTCAGAAACACTTTTCAAAATTTTAGACAGCATATGTATGGGCGATTAAAAGGGACAACATTAAATATAATCTAAACGAATAAACAAACAAAAACGAACAAAAAGAGAAACCCAAAATCAAACGACAAAGCAGCAACTAACGAACAAATACCAACAAACGACAGCAAAACACACCCGAAGATGGACATCGCAAAAAAAAATTATTTTGTTTTTTAATTTTTCGGAACAATTACAGGATATCTAGCGCAATCATTTGCTGAACAATCACTATTTGTGGTCCACTCTGCAAAAATGAGTCTGTGTTACAAAGATTTGCTTAATTAAGTTTTACAGTTGGTCAGAAAAAGCAGAAAATAATCTTTCATTTGATATATGGCACAACTGTGTAGGGTAATGCATTGGTCTTTAAAAAAAATGAAATGTACTTTTTCTCCGGATGTGTGGTTCTGAAAATAACCGGAGGGAACTCAACGTTTCAAACAGTATGCTTCGCCCGTCGTTAGGAGACTGATTTGGTGAACAACTGGTGAAATGTTTTGTATGACATGTTGCCTACTTGAATTGAGGCTACAATAACACACGCTGTTTGTATTTTGCCTTCGCTAAAATGGTTAAAGTTAAATCGTTAAATAAAGTTAAATTATGTGATTTATATACGGTAACTGTAAACATGAATACCAGTGCATGTATTTGTGTCTGTCCTTGCTGTTGCCTTTCGTTCGAAGTGAATCGGATTGATGTATACCCAGCAAGACGTGGGACCGAGCGATTCGCCCCTTAGTCCCACATGCCTATACACTCCCTAGACTATTGTTACCTAACGCACTCCCCCTAAAAACCTATACAAAAACACAACATTCCGCAAGCACAATGACCACCACAAAGGAGGGGGGGGGGGGGGGGGGGGGGTTCTCTCCGTCCCATATGCTTCATATGGGTATAGATGAGCATGTTTGAAATCCTTTGTTGGACAACTACGAGAAAAAGACCAGCCGTACTTTATTACGACATTTTTAATTGAAGTCAATTATATTGAAATTAGGCTTACAAAAAGGCCTTCAAAGATCATCCTTTAATTTAAACGCGTCTAGTTAATATTTGAAGTCCAATTATCTTTTCTTTTTAAGTTTCACACCAGTTCAATTTCTATTAATAAAGAGTCACGATTCAAAGTTTGCGCCAGAAGAATTCTGTGTCGTCGTTTTTAAATAATTGTCTTTCTCAGAGCTGTGGGCGATTCTTAATAATGCCGGGATATGGCGCTGGAGTCTAGTTGAGTGGGCGACTATAGATTAGTACAAGCAAGTAGCTGAAGTTAACGTTAACTGTCGCTCATCCGCAGAGCAAAAGTTAACTGCGCGCTTTGGTCATATTTAATACCAAGTAGTCTACCACGTGGGGTGATCTATTAAGCCCCGCCCATTGCACACGTGACCAAGGCGCGTGTGGGCGTTTGTGAAGCGCTACACTACCTAACCGGGGCCCAATTTCTTGGCTCTGCTAACCACATAATTCCGTGCTTACGATCACAATTTTTCGCCAACTGCGCTAGCAGAAAAACTATGTGCTAACCCTGTAAGCACAGAATCCTTAGTTACGGGATGTACGCATGCACAGAAGCCTACATTTCTTGCTAACGCGTGAAATACGCTTACCGTAAGCACGGAAATTTCTGCTAGTAAGCAGGGATTTTTCGCTAACGGTTAGCAGAGCCAAGAAATTTGGCCCTGGACTTTGATTGGTCAAAACGCCACGGGGGTGGAGCTTAATGGCGCAAGCATTAGTACCATGGAGATATAGCTCCATGATATAGGCCTAACCATAACCATGGAGGTAGGAAACATAACGAACTCTATAGCTAGAGGTACTGGTCCGTCATTTCAGTTTTGCTCCCGACAAACAAAAGCTAGACCTAATTTATCGGAAATGTATTTGTATTCGTGAAACTTATTGAAATGAATGTCTTTAAACTGACGGTGACGTTCCTCCAAAATCTATAGCGAAACTATAGTCTTGCCATAAATAACTCTTGGTGGCGCTCGTTAAAGACCCCTCTAAAAACCCTTCAATGGCCTATGTCTCCGAATCATCCCTGTCAAAGTCTATCATTTCTCATGTGTTATTAATTATAACTATAATTGGCTTCACTAACACATTTTGTTAAAACCAAGCGTAGAACATTGTACATGTAGTACACTTTTATCGAGTATATTTGAAATATAAATGTCAAATTCATTAGCAAAAACGATGTAAAAATCTGAGGTATTACTTCATTTTAAAATCCATTTAAAGTGCCGAAAGAATCATTATTACAAAAATGTATTATACATGTACAATGCAAAACGTTACCACAGCGTTACCAAAGTAAACCAATATCACATTCGTCTTTTGTTATATAGCCTATTTTACTCGAAGAAATAGATAAAGTTGATTCCAATAAATTACCACATACTCGATTAACATTGTAGAAAAATAATATTTACAATCATATAAATTACACATTAGAATTATCTTCAGAAGGTTTTATCAATAAGAAGCACCGCTAATTAGCTACAAGTCATTTTTTCGACCAATGAGGAATCAAATAAATAATAAGTGATGAGAAAATGCTCGTGAATGTACGCAAGAAAAGTCGCGTGAAAATGTCCAAGATTTGAAGCCCTTTTAAAATCTTGGCCTGGATTGTGGCTTGGGCTACAGCTAGCTCTAGTCACCAGTTAAATCCTTGTAAGTGATATCGGCATAGAACGAAATGATGGGTGCGTTTGCTATAAAGGTAAGAATTCGATGTACATGTAGGCCTGGCCGAGGCTATGTAGTAGTATAATGAGCAGCCGCAGTTTGTCAACAAACATAATTTCAATTTGCAAACCGTCACTTTGCTATAGATGCCACCGCAACTCCCACCCCAGCCAGACGCATCAGGTGCAACACCTGCTTCATGGGAAGAGACAGAAACGCCTGGACCTCCAGGTCAGGGTGGAGCGCCCTCTCGTGTTTCCTGAGTGCTTCCTGGCTTTGATACCTCAGGTTGCACATAAGGCATTTGTACGGGTTCGCGAACATGCGCCTTGGGCTCGGTGTGACACTCGTTGAAAAAGAAGCGTGTTTCGCTTGCCTCTCTGTCGGGCCTGCATCTGCTGCTATCTTGCGATATAAAGAATTCAAACCCGTCATGATCTTGTCCACTTCGCGATCGCGGACGTAGTCACGGACAACCTGTTTGGCATTCAAGACAGCGAATGTCTCCTTGATCCGGTTTCTTGGGAAGTCAGGTTTTAGCTTACCGTGCACGCGTTGGTGGCGCTCCAGATTGCTCTTGTGACTGCTGGCGTAGCTGCAGATCTGACAAGCGAACTCCTTGACTCCGTTGTGGACACTCATGTGGCGTTTGAGCAGCGCCTTGCGACAGAAGAGGCGTCCGCACTGCGGGCAGCCGTACCCGCTCTGGTGCTGGTGCCATACGTGGCGCCGCAGCTGCTGAATAGGTTTCCGCAGCACTCCAGCTGCTTATCCTGGCTGTGCATTGCATGTCGGTGCCGCTCCAGGTTAGTACGGCGCTTGGTGGCGTACGGGCACTCTTCGCACCGGTGCAGCCTGGGCTGACTAGCTGTAGCAGCACCCACGTTGTTGCTGCGCTGTTCGACGCGATCTGTGCAGAGATCCTCCGCGTACTCGGACCAGCTTCTCGTAAGATTCTTAATCGGAGATACGAATTCGTTCTTGACGTAGAGATGAGGCGGAATCGAGTAGTCGACGGGAGAATTGCAATTGTCTGTGAGGGACAGAAATAATGGTTTGCTGGTTACTTGACCTAATATGGTGAAAGTTTATCTTTATGTATAATTAACTGGGCTGTCCGCCTGCGGGTATCTCACAAGAAATTAAAACCATTATTCGAAGAAAATTATATTTTAAGCTAAAGCCCCCATCATTACTCAAGCCACTTTGATTTGATCTGCGTGACAAACGTTCTATTTCTCACTTTATGAGTTCGTAGTGATTTCTAAGAACTGATTTGTTGTGTCAGTATAGAATCTTAGAATGAAGACGATCAAAGCACAGTGATCGAAACGTTGGTTGTTTATCCAGCAGTTTATACCAGTTTAATATTCGGGGTCAATTATCGAAAAAGAAACAATAACGGGCAAAAGTTTTGCTGACAATTGGGCTTCAGTCTGCATTTTTGGGGCAAATCTTTTCAGAATATGCCCACACAGCTATGTCCTTGTGTCTGCTCTACGACCAATAGTGTACTCATTGTCCATACAATACTTGCTCCAAAATATCTTCTTTTGTCACTAAGTAAAGAGCTACCTCTTGTATTCTATTCATCCAAAAGAACAATCAACAGAAGGTCTTTTTGTCAGGGTTATTTAAACAAAGTTGTTTGTATAATTGTAACAAGTCGCAGACAAATCGCCAAATCGCAAGCACCTTATCCGACCGCCACGTGGGTGTTATTAAATATGGCGTCATCTTTAATTTGGTCCGCAACTGCATCGCTAAATTCGAGTGGCGTCTGTGTTCTTTCCAAATTGTACACTTTGGGTTTGTTTTTATATGGGTTTGTATCCATAATTTATAGTCCTAAATATTTTTTTAGCATGAACAAAAAAGCGTAAGCATTTTGAGGCAAAGATCTTACAAAAATCCTACAAATTTTAAAAGGATCGTACACAAATCTCAAATAATTGTTTGGATTATTGATTTGGTTTGTTTCCATTGGGACACTATAGAAATAGTAATACATAAACGCGCATGAGCACCATTACATGTATATACTAAAAGTTTAAAATGACATGGACCGGATATGCTAAGCACCTTTGCCAGCCCGTAACGTACAAGTCAAACTTACGTACACTGCGTATTACTACCTGCTTAGTTTCATTCTTCAGTTAAATTTGCTTAGTGGTATTTTCTGTTTCAGTAAAGCGATACCGTTACCTCGTTAGACCCGGTTACCCTTCCCGGAAAAAAATCTCGAAAAAAAAGCATTTAGCAGATAATAATAATAATAGATTAACGTTATCTTACCTAGATTAGCATGTGTTCTTGTAGCCGACGTTTCAGCCATAGTACACTCCTATGTTCAATGCTTGATATTACGAGTAAAAAGTGCCACTCAGTCTTACACCGAGAGCGGGTTATCTAGGCACGGAAGTTGCGAGGCTTTTAACGGTAAACCAGGAAGAGTTTTTCGACTGACCTCTCAAATGACGCGATGTAACTGAACTGTGGCGTTATTGGTTTTGTTACTTGTTAAATAGCTTCAAATACAAGCTAAGCGTTGTTCATTTTGTACCACTGTTGGGAAGAATCCCCTCGCAAATAAATTAATGAGAAATTTACGCGGCCGCTTCAAAAGAAAGAAAGCTTTATTTGCAAAAAAGCGCGTGAAGGCCATCGCGCGACAATCAAGAACAAGATAACAAAAAGGCCATACAAAGTTTAAATAACTTGGAGGATTGCCTGGGGCAGGACAAAATGTCAACTTTTTCTGCCAAATCATAAATCATAATACTAAAAGCTTAAAAGTGGCATTTGTGAAAGGTGCATGGGCTATACACAACTTCCAACTTGTTTCTAAACCTTTTCCATACCGGTTTTGAACGCTCACTTATTTTCCCTATTTTCTTTCTAAACCGAGCCTAAATCTCCCAGATAAAATCTTGCAGTTACATTACTTTAACAAAAAATACAAATTGTTCTAAATTGAACGTAAAAACGATAAATTAATTCAAAAACGAAAATACCTCCCGCAATGCACAGACCCGAAAAACTTCAGCGACTATAAATTGAAATGCTCTTTCTTCTGCTTGTTCGACTGGGGCACGCTGTCGCTAGTTACGCTTCATCGCCGGCGACCTGGCCAATGGCCCTGGAATCCAGATTTTCAAAACGCACCGATCCTGTCGGTGATAACGCTGTCATTTTGTAGTGAAAAGTGGTACCGTTCGTCACAGCGAGTGCGCCAATTCATAAGTCGTATAGTTGTAATAAATATTTCAGCCCGATCCTAGTCACGTGCTCCAGTGGTTTATCTGGGTCCCTTGACTTATGTCTTGCTTCCTCGTTTGAAAAATTCTGCATCAAAACCGTTTTGTTAGCAGTCGATCAGAAACGCAATTCACTACGAAGCGTAAACATGGGAGAGTTACACAAGCGAGAACCTACATCCCTCTGTATATGATGAAAACCGCTCACCCGAAGCGCGTCCAGGGTCTCTAGCCGTTGCGATTGATGATCCTGTCATAATGTCGGCAAGTTTTTGAACTTTTTTATTATGTTTTCTTCCTGGCGCTTTTCTACGAAGCTGTATTAGGGACATGGTGAAAATAATTATTTTCTCTCACTTCATCTAACTCGAACGTACGACTTATATGTCGTACGTACGACCTATATGTCGTGAGTACGACTCATATGTCGTACGTACGACTCATATGTGGTAAGTACGAGTTAAAAATAATACTTCGTACGTACGACATATAAATCGTACGTACGACCTAAATAAAACTTTAAAGCTAAACAAGTTAATTTTAATCTGAGCAAAGGCTAATCTTACCAATAAACGGTCGGTAAACAATGCAATGATGGCGGACTAACTTGTGCTATCTACCGAATGAGGCGCGGCCTACTTCCGGTATAAGTCGTACGTACGACATAAGTCTTACGTATGAGTTACATTTCATAAGTCGTACCTACGACATATAATTCGTACGTACGAGTTACATTTCAAAAGGTGTATTTGCAACATATAAGTCGTACGTACGAGTTACATTCCATAAGTCGTAAGTAAGACATAATAAGTCGTACAAGTTAGCTAAAGTGAGAGAAAATAATTTTTTCGTGAGGCGAGTTTCTTTTGGTGTGAATATTTAAAAAAATGTAATTGGCTAACCCACCAAAAATTGAAAAGAAATGGAAAGATAAAGACCAAGACAATAATCTGATTGTTGTTTGAGAAACCCCAGTGATGTCGGTTTGCATGAAACTTGACCCCGAACTTTGTTGATTTTACACTGTTTTCAATGGGACTTGAATTAGGCTAGTGTACCCTTCTCTGCCACTCAAACTTTGACCCCATGGCCATTGTTGAAATCCACAATTTGTTCAGGCTCCTCTTTTTTATACGACTTCTGCCATGCCCGCCTCAGACAGAACCCAATTGGAACAAAGACGGGGTTTGGGAAATAGGTGTAGACTGTCATGTAGTATACTGCTGTTAATGCACGCAGTCAGGTTATATAGATATTAATGTTTATGCTTTAAGTTGTAAGCTAAATCTTTATTGGAAGTAATTTTCAAATAGAAAATTTAAAGGTCTCAATAAACAAATCAGAAATTGTTACAAAATCCAGTTAATTTAACATTAAATGTTTATTTACAGAGCTAATGATAAAGTTGACTAGATTTTACGCTAGAAACCATTTTTTAGTACTCCTAAAAGCTTTCTTACTATGGCATTTGAGTTTAAACTATTGCTGATTATATATCTTCAAAAGAATTACCATCTCACTCATCAACCATGTCAATTCAAAGCAACATTCCCCACGTCGACGCTGCTTCCTAAATCGGGTAATCCTGATCCTTTTCACGACACGCGTTGTATACGCACGTCATCTGGTCTTCGATTATGGTTTACAAATAGAGTGCCCTCTGTGGACAGTTAGTTGTCCAAAAATAAAAACAGAGGGCGCGTGACAATGACGCCAATCTTGGGTTCTTGGCTGTCGGGTACGGTTCGTTTCCTATTTCATGAGGTAAAAGTTTAAGGTGGATACACCATTTGCAGATATCGAAAAATTTTACTACCGAATTATTAAAACATATCTTACTTTATTCAAAAGTAAATGATTCTCGGCATCCAGCAAAATGATTGCGTTAGATATCCTGTAATTGTTCGCGAAAAAACCCAGAACAAGAACAACTACCCGCCAAGCAGACTCCGGTTAAAAACGAACGTTTTCTTGTTTTTTTCTCGGCGTTCACGATTGTAATATTTACTATAAAATATAGAACCCCCCATATTCATCAATTCCTGATAATTTAAGGAATTACCAATGGTGTATTCTACCTTTAACAGAGTCATCGCAATATTTTTTCTGTGAATAAACCTGCGATAGTGAAAGAACACCAAATAAACAAACACCCTCTACAAACAAACAAACACCCCTGGCTCCTGGGACACAAAGCAAACGTTTTTATTGTAGTTGAAAAGCCAAAAGAAAGTACGAAGCTGTATTAGGGACATGGTGAAAATGTGATACTTTCCCAGCCATTTTACAAATGGCATCCCTCCACGTTCTAGGGCAATTAGGACCCATTTTTTTTACTGTAATTTTGTCAAGTCTGCCCTCAGATTGAACCGAAGCTCAAAAACCAGGGAGTTGATCCTAGGCTATATTTACACAATCCCACCATTTCTTTTACCAAACGGCCTCCGTTTGTTGGGGGAACATTTCATGCTATTGAGCTCGCGTAGAAATTCTCCTTTCAATTAGGGTAGTGCACCTAGAAGTGGTTGTTTAAACTGTTACTTGTATTCGTAAATGTCGGGGGAAATCCCTTGCCCAAAAGCAGTGTTTACTTTAAGGATTGTATTTTGCATTTGAGTGCCGTTTCCTAGCAACACAACTCAAGTTGCTAAACAATTTAAGCGATACATATGCTTGGAGTTAGGTCGATCCACTATTACAAGGGGTAACATCTATTCTTTATCCGCATTCGGAATCATTTCCGCATTCGAAATCAACTTTTCATTAAAAATCCATAAAACACGAGCGAGGTTCATCGGTAATTACTGTATGCGTGTTTAACCTTTATTTTTTAAATTTGATTGGAAGAAAAACCCACAAGTGTGAAACTTGTTCATGATCTCCATCTCAGGAATAGAACGGTTTTGAGCGCGCCAGATAAAAATATGTTGATTTGTACGTGGTATAATTTTATTCATGCAATTTCTGATGGTGTGACGACTGCTTTATAGTGTTAAACCCCCTTTCTAGAACCTTCAGTATTATGGCACTATTTGACAGGCTTTCGGACTTTACGGATTAACGTTCGTTCTGTAGTTGTATGTCGTGGCTGACTCTGTGCCTTGACTGAACGACGGTCATACATGGACGAATTTTGTGGGTAAGTTGTGCTGTATGTTTGTGCTAGGGGATACATGTGCATGTACGTATGTTCCGGCACCACATAACGACCGAGGGGCGAGACACAAAGGAGAACAAAGGAAACAAAAGCCCCTCGGTCGGCGGTATGAATGGAAAAATTCGGTCCTCGATCGACGGTGCAAGCGCAAAGCAATGGGGATTGGGTATAACGGATAGGAATAAAGGAAAACACAATATCGAGCCTCGATCGTTATGTGGTTCACGACTGTGTGCGTATACATAATATATAGCAAAAAATTACATTTCCGTTTTGCCATATTTTATTAATACTTTGGGGCATGCAAGACTAGTTCGATGTATACGGGAAAGAGGGCTGTAATATTGTTATTGTGGCTCTTTGTATATGTTTTAACGTCAGTGTTATAGGCCTGTTTGTGTAGTTAGCCCTGAAAATTAAAACAAATGTAGAAATATCGTTTCAGTTGCTGAACGGCAATCATTCTAAATTATTGACTGAAGTTCTGTGCGAGTTAATGGTTAATAATAATATTAAGTTAGGAATTGTTCGTTTTGAGGCAAGCTTCCAGCTTCTTCTTTTTTGCGGGTGTTGGAATCAAATGTTGGAACTGAATGTTCTTTTAAAATCCACAAGCAAGGCACTTTATTGAAAAACATGTTTTCATTATTTCATCCCAACAGTCAAATGATAGCAACTTGAAGAGCATGGCTAAGGAATGCAGGAAGAGCTATGGGGACTGGTTGCCATGGAAACTTACATATTTGTTTTCATATTTGTTGATGTTTTGTTTCACTTTGGGGAGCTGTAAAGCCAGCTGCAATTTACTGAATAAAAATGGTGAGAATGTTTAAAACAAAGTTTTAGGTCACTTGTGTATCTTGTTGTTAATGTATTATTTTGAACATTATTGGTAACCTTTCCAACATGCTTTATTTGAACATGGTGACCAGAGGTCAATTTCATGGAGCTTCTAAGCACAAATATTTGCTTAGCATAAAAAGTCTTGCTCAGCAAAAGTTTACCAGGAAAAAGCCTCGTGTTTTTAATGCTGCTATAAGTAAAAACCAACTGATTACAATGACAAACAATATTACCTAAATATTTTCTAAAAAAAACACCAGGTTTTGCAGTGCAAGTTTAAATATCATTCACACATTTCCGTCTCTAAACTATTGCTTCAACCACACGTGGTCTTACACGTGGGGTTGCAGTTTTCCTGAACATCTCCCTCCCCTCCTCTCCTCTTCTCTCGTCTCCTCTATCTTCTTCTCATTTGTTGTACTGTTATGTCTGCTTGACCTCAACATGCACATACAGTAGCGACACTATACCGTGGGTTGGCAGCAAACTGGAGATTATCGACGTGAATGAGGAAGCTTACGGCATAGCTTATACTGCGTCATTGCCAACAATGGTGGTCGTTGGACCTATGATATCATAAGGCTCAGCCCAGGTGATTGACCGTAGTTTAACCCAAAATTCACTTTGAAATGTTGAGAACTTGTTTAAATCTTTGACAGGTTCTTCTTTTCTTTTCTTTTCCCATCAGCCCCGCAGTCAAATAATTATCTGGAGTTAGCTGTGGCAATCATGTCAGCAATTTTCATCTTAGTGGCCATTTTGTTTATGACGTGGAAGATAGTGGCACTGGATGTTAAGCTGTGGTACCGCGGTCACTACGGCAACACGGAACAAAATGGTACCACTACTTGTGTCCCTACATTTTTAACTCAAAAATTATTGTCACTATCATAGATCAAAAACAAGATACCAGTATCGGCCCCTTCACCCAACGTATTACAATGATGGCAAGTTGTTAAGAAAACCAACAGATAAGACATATGCAGCCCAGTAGCGGTTCAAGGGATTTTCAGAGGGCAGGGTGATGTTAAAATCTGGGATTCTCAACGGGGCAAGGGAAGCCAAGTTTCCGAAGGAGACCGATAAAAAAAGACCTCAAACTAATAGATTGTGTAAGTTTACCATAAAAACGTACGAGAAACCGAACTTCATAGACCAGCGAATAGGAGCTTCAACGTGTAAAACGATTAGTTTTCTTGAAATCCTTTTTTGTTGACACTGTTCTTTTTACTGAAATGTAGATTAAAACGTTTAAATAAATATTATTTCTTTATACAAAATGTGAACAATATATCAAATTAGGGTAAAGTATAAGTCTGTCGTCGTTATATATCTAGGTCCGCATACGTCAGCGCACTAAGACGCAATACAGAGAATGAGCCAATAACGTTGCAACTTGTACGCTCAGGTTAAACGTATTTTGTTCTGCTTTTCTTCATTAATGTAGACAGTCGTGCATGTTTTCATATTATTGTAAAATCAAGTTTGAATTTATCATTCATATTAATGGCCGTTTAACGGTACAGATCTTTGTAAAAATCAAAGTATTATAGAAAACAAAACCAACCACACGTACAAGTCCTATATCCGGCGGCTCGGTTGTGCCCGGAAGTTCAATCGTGACCGGAAGTTCAATCGTGACCTTTGTGCACGAGACTTACACGGTCTATTAATGAACTGGGAATATTGTGCGACGTTACACAAAAATAATGAGTATTAAGAATGGTGTCATCATTGGTCAGGCATTTGGACACGGTTAGGTGCCCCTGACTCCTACCCTTATTATCTACCTTTGCATCCGTCCTGTGAAACCTCTTTGGATCTATTTGCAGATGGGAAGTTGTACGATGCCTACATATCCTACAGCTGGTCTGACAATGATCGTCCGTTTGTCCTTCGCGTCATCATGCCTTATCTTGAAAAGCATGGCTACAGGGTATTTGTTCCTGAAATACACACAGTTCCTTCAAATGGTGAGGCACATTGATCAACATAGTGTATTACCATTGCTATAGGTTTCCAGTAGTGCAGCCAGCGTGTTCCCAAATTCCCCTATTTTAAATGTCACCTATTGTTCTTTAGAAGAATAACATGATTCCCCCCCCCCTCGTTTCTTTTACTGTCAACTGGTAATTTAATTGCACCCAAATGAAGCTACCTGCTGCAAATGTTGGATCCGACACTGTTTTTCTAGCTGGATGTATATATATTGTTTGTTTATTGTTTTATTCTTAATTATTTTGGTTTTTGTATTTATTTCCAATGGTATAGAGAAACGTAAAAAAACACTTTTTGAGGCTACTTTGATGAGATAACATGGGGAAAATGAATTGAAAGACCTCTTGTTATGTTGTCAAATTTGTTCTGCTTGTTGCAGTATTTTTGGAGGAACTTAGCCGAGCCATAGAGGCCAGTCGTCGCTTTATCATACTCATTACGCCCAGATACACCATCTCTGAGTTTGGCAAGTACGAAGTAGAGCTAGCTGCTGACATCATGTCCTCCAAGTTATCTGAGCGCATCATCCCAGTCTTCTTAGGGGTGTCTCCGTTCAGCGAGCCCTCACCAATGTACGGCTCAGAGCCATCTTCTTCGTCTTCAACCTCCCAGCCATCATCATTGTCACCAGACTCGGGAAATGACTCGTATGTCTCTACTTCAGAGACACCTCAGGGCTCGAACTTTACCCCACTCCTCGGGCAACTCATCAAAGTCCTGAAGTCTCTGAAGACCAGCAGGAAAGAGCCCTTCATGCTCTGCAACCACACCAGGTTCCTAAAGAGGTTGCGACTGCGCATGCCTAGACCCCCTGCCGGGAACGGGGCCAATCCACGCCAAGAGGTCATCATGGAGACGATGTCTCAAACCAGTGACCTGGTGAACAATGAAGTCCTGCCTGATGGAAGAGAGGACGGCATGGATTTCAGAATGCAAGACTTCCCAAGGCTGCACCCAGTCGTACCTGATGGGGATACACAGAATGAAGGCATGACTGGGCGTGTGTACCCAGTGGTACCTGATCCCACTTCCGACACCAGTTTGCCCTGAAGCCCCTTATAATGCTCATCATAATGCTCATCGTAGTCTTTTAAGCAGTGTATGTCTGGAAAGGATATTTTACATGCCATACTTGAAAGAGAAGTTTATTATTTAAAAATCTCTGTTTAATTTAAATGCCTAATTAATTTTCCTAAGACATTTCTAAAGATTTTTTTAAAATAATTTAAAAAAAAGTTAAACTGGTATTGGTAAACAAAAATGTTTTCTAAAAATGTGTTTTCCCGGTAAAATAATAACACAATGAAGAACATGCACATGAAAATGTTTTGTTTTTATATAAAAGTACTGAGATACTGTTTTTCAAATCAACTTTGGTACAAAATGTATATTTATTCGGCATAAACAAACAACAAAAACAAAGGCCAGAGGCAAATGCCAGGAGTTTAAAAAGTTTACACAAAAATTGACCGAAGATCTTTAATTCCAATGCCCCAGGCCACACACAAATGTATATAAATAAGTATAAATCTGTACAAATCTGTAAACAGTATATATTATTTTTTGCATTCAAAAACACAAATCGAAAAAAATGAGCGCGCTATCTGGGCTCGGGTACGGTCATGAAAAACAAAAAGCACATAAAGCAGTCGTCATGAAAGCGCGTTCGCAAGTCGACTGGAAATAAAACTGGCTTGTTCACGAACCTCAATCCCGGATGGGTTCAGGCCAGCATCTGTGGGTAGCACCATGCTCTGTTATTTCTGGCCTCGCTCGTGTACCGTCGCTGTGTTTTTTCTCTGGCCTTTCTCGCGGTGATGATTGTGATTATTTATAGATCCGTCATATATTGTATTATTCGTGACCATACTAACGACTGAAGCCCACATAGCCCCATCACAAAAGAAAACATTATCGTTATTCGCGTTTTTTTAACCATGTTTTATTTGTTTCCAGCAGCGATTTAACAGTAGCTCCGGTAGTACTTGGCAAAGTGTGGCCGATGGACACCAACGCGGCCTTCGTAAGGTACCCGTTAGAGTAGATTAGAGCCCTCCAGGAACCAAAGGCGTTTGTCTTGATATTGGGGATTTCCAGATCGGATACAACGATATTATCCTCCATCCTGAAACGGTAAGAAAATTCAAAATTGTCAATAAAATGTGCACATATAATTTTCCGCCTTCAGTATAGGCATAGTACTTACATTTTGAAAGTAAATTTGTGTAAAAATATGTAAACTCAGTTCTTGGATGGCAGAGATTTTTTTATTTTTTTATTTTTAGTTCAACAGAACGAGGAGTTATCTGTCACGCTCATTTTGATACAATTGGCGGTATTGCACCAGATGAAACAACTTGACGAGCCGCATACTGTCCCATACGCGTATCAAACCTACAATGGTTCATATTGTTTGGTGTTTCCCGGAGTTATCTGTTAGTCTGTCGAATTGTCTGGTTGTCTGAGAGGTCCGTACCTGATATACTGCTCTGTTTTTGTCTCGATGTCTTCCAGCCAGTCTGCCGGGGTTTCATCACCGTTCGCATCCACCCGGTACCAGCTAACAAAGCTCTGGCTTAAGAAGTCGTCCCCCACGGAGAACTCACACGAGAAGTGGACCGTGTCACCGATCTCGGCCGTACGATCGGCGCAGGAGCCCCCGTTGCTTCCCATGAAGATGGGCTTGTCGGCCCGCGTATCCTCTGTAGATGAAGACATTAAATGTTAATTTCGATGGCCCAATTAAAAACATTATAGGGACAAATGTTTAAGTTGGGTCTCATAGAGATCCATTTTGTTATAGATTAGCGCACTCGATAAGTTTGGCCATGCGTCCCTATAGTTACGCCGCTGCAACCGATTCAAACTATACGTTGATAAACGCTGACAACTTTAAAACCTGCATAATCAAATTCGAGTTTATGAGCAAATCGCATGACTTGTTTAAAGAGTTTATCTGGCCCGGTAACCTTTTTAATGTGAGTTCAAAGATCGAAAAAAACTTTAAAACTCACTTAGGACCACAAGACGCATAGTCCTGTTGATATTTTCCTCCCCATTGGACACGACGCACGTGTACTCTGCCGCGTCACTGAAATCCGGGCTGTTGAACCGCAGAAACTGACTCCTAGCCCTGTAACCAGCTCTCTGCCAGTCTTCGTGCGGTGCCCCTGGCAACGGGATGCCGTTCTTGTACCACGTGACGTTGCAGAAGTTTACAGCTGCGCAGTTCAGCTTTCGGGCTTCGCCGACGTAGGCGATCTGGGTAGTGGAAACCTCGATGAGGAATTTGGGATTCCCATCTGCGGTGAAGACGAAAATGTAAGCCGTGTGATAAGTCTTTCTGGCAATACAAATAATTAGCAGTGTGGTTCGAAAGCTAAAAAAACCGAAAGAGAAAGAGCGATGAAAAAATGCTCAGCTTCAGTTTTAGTCAGAGTGAAAATTCCGGAATGGTTTCCGATAAGTTCACCACATAAAAGGCAGGGACTGCAAAATCCTAATCTTTACAGCCAAGCAGAAATGGAAGGTGCGTAAACGTGGCTACTTTCTCATAGGAGTGAACACTAGACAATTAAAGGCAAAATTCAATCAATCTAATAGATCAAGTTTTTACCAAATACAAATTTTCAGAGTATAATCAATAATTAGAGCGATTTTCATTACATATCGTCTGGTCCCTAGCGTCAGTTTTGGAAAATTTAATAATGTCCTCCCAATCATTTTGAAATCTGTGAACCGAATTAAGAAATTGAGATGATCGAGTCGCACGTGCATTTGGACTAAAGCTATCTGGTTAGGCAATCTGTGGTCATTATTTCCGTGTAAACCAAGTTCCTGGTTTTATGAGTAACTTGTAATAAGCTAAAAGGTGAGTTTGTGTTGGAAAACGCAACACTATAGGCGCCGATTGTTCTTTTTGAAAAATTTGAAAAATTTGATGTCATTTCAATACATGGCGCGGCGGTGTTTCGCGCGTGATACAGCATAATTCACGTATTGGGTGATTGCACAATTATAGTTAGGCTTGAATTTTACAGTTTTCGCGATATTCTTAATGAAATTCAATAAAATTATGACTAGATAACTAATTTAGGGGGTAATTTAATATTACTTGCAACTGTTGTGTTTTTTACCTGGTAACCAATAGTTGGTAAACATTTGTCATTTTACCCAACGTTGGTTATGTTTTATACAATTTAACCAACTGTCGATCAAAGGTGAACAACACAACAGTTGGTGAGAAAAATGGTTAAAAAAATTGCACAACGTTGTGTAAAATATACCCAACATTGGTCAAATTGTACACATTGTCTTACCTCCGATTGGTTGTACCAGAATGCAACCCTTGCTAGCGGGAATCCCAGCCGCCAAAATAACGGTAATAACGCTTGCGATGACATTCATCATTGGTGCCATAACTTAAACTTTTGTAGAAGTTTTTCTTCACTCTCTTGCAGTAGAAGCCTGGACGAAAAATAACCACACACACAAGGCCGCACACGGTTTACAACCAAATCAGTTCCAACTGTGTTATGTTGCACTGGTCATTCCAGTCACCGTTTTTATGCTTTCCATTAAAGGAAATATAATCTTTGTTGGTAGTTGTGCGTGGGTTACGTGTTTCACCTCTGTACGTACATTCCAAAATAGAAAACACCGCAGACTTTTGCTTTCGTGATTTATAAAAATAGAGTCATGTGATTAATTTGTGTCAGTAGTTGTTGGTCAGTATCTTTGTTCAAGGGCGCCAGAATTCCATGTGACCAGGGATCACGCCCAATTTTACCATACAACCTATAGGAAGCGACAACTTAATGAAGTTTGCAAAGTTAATGTTTGTTTAATGTGTAGTTTTGTATCTGTGCTTAAGCGCTTTGTATCAACTTTTGTAAAAAGCGCTATTTTACTTAATGGGCACTTTGGGAGACAAATTAGCGATAGTTTTGATTCACTTGGGAGACAGTGGCACTTAGGGAGACATTTCAATGTCTCCCTAAGTGTCTAGCTACCCAACAAAACGATATCTGGGAGTTATTTTTGCTCGGGGAAGACAGATTTGGGTTTAAATAGCATAAATCTCGAAGATCATAGAAAAAAGGGTTAGGGTATAAAAGTTAGGACAGTATCCATTTTCTGCACGACTCTATGGGATTGTCTCCCAAAGTACCCATATTATTATTATTATTATTATTATTATTATTATTAATGAGACTCTGGCTTTCTATCTTATAATACACTAATTAGATTGGGCAACTTTTTCACTAAAATGGAACCATGCACTGCAATGACTTTTGTCAATAGGAGTTCATTTTGTTACCCTTGGCAACGAAAATGTGGTTCTGTCAAACACAGTGGGTGTGATGAAAAATAGGGCGCGGCTGCACATGGTACAGACGAGTACTAAATAATTTAGGGTAATTCCAGGTTCATCACATCACGGGATGTGATGTGGTAGTTCTAGTTGTCAGAACAGTATAGGTTACCTAGCCTACGCATCCCCAGAATCGCACACATCAACTAGAATCGAAACCACAACCAAGACTATAACTTGATAGAACATGTTATGATTACTGTAATCAATATAAACATGTTTTCCATGTAAATGACTGTACCTTTGGGCTTTTTGAGCCTGGTTTTTTGTTCGACACTGAGAGCATCAATTTCCACACAATTACCGGATGACGCGTGGGGCTCATTTATCTATGATTAAACGAGGCTCTGATAGCTGATCTGTTGTTTGAACAAGGTTTGTAGTGCATTGTCATCACACACAGTCAAAGTTATTATGATAACCTGATATCAGTTGTATCCGGAAGGCCCCTGTCAATGGCGAATGCATGAGCTATACCAGGAGCGTGTGTTTTGTACAATAACAAGCGCGACAATTTCTCCATTGAAAATGACACGCAACATGTACAACGGCCACGATCACGTGAGCGTGCCCGGATGATCCAATTCGTCTAAACATTACATGCACTACGTGTACATGTCACAGTGACAGTCACCGGTGATTCTGTGCCATCCAATGACGTAAGTCCGTTGGTGCATGGTCGTGCGTGAAAACTACCTGTACGTCAAGGGTCGCTCTATCAATTAGTTCGTTCCTTTTATGGGTGTCTTACACATTACCGTCACCCCTACTCCGTAACATTGCGATGTAAACAAAATGACTAGTCAATGCATTTACTAGTCATTGTTTTTTAAAAGTTATACGGCATTTCCACCTGTACAGGGTTCGGCGGTTGGTGACGAGTAAAACAATAATTAGATCGGTGGTGCTGATAGACTTTGGTCAGAAATGATTTATTGAATACGGCAACGCATTTCTGTGAACTTCCAAACGCTCAGGAACCGTGTGTCTAACTCGTTGCGAACTGTGGTTTGGTCTTCCCCTCCAAAAAAACCACAAAGTTCCCCGGCCCGGCAGAGTTTATGAATGACTGGTTCCAGGTACGGGCAGGCATCGCCAAGTACATGCAGTTCGACACTAGCATTTCAAATTCTTTGAAAAAATCGGTAACTCGATAATATCCGTCAATATTGAACAGCATTAGGTTTAAACCAATATCCCGGTGTATAATTTAAAACCGTGCCGCATCACTTGGTTTGTTTACTGCCAAATATTTTTTTGGACGAGGCAAAACATTAGGCTCTCGTAATTTTGTTGGCTTGTTTTACAGTACAATTCAAGTAAGATAAACTAAAGTGTTGAATTCAACATATCAGTTTGGTGAGTGACCACACTTTGAAAGTGTTGAATCCAGCATTTTTTATGTTAAATCATAATCCAGCATTTTTAATGTTAAATCCAATTTAGGTATTAATTCAAAAAGTATTAACTTTGAAAGTGTTTATTCAACGTTTAAAATGTTTAAGTGTTAGATTTAACATTTAAAATGCTGGATTCAACACTTTCCAAATGTGGTCACTCACTGAACCCGTGTAAGTGTTGGATTCAACACTTCAGTTGTTTTGAGTGTACACAAACTAGAAATATAATAATCGTAAAACAAAACTCGCGCCAACCCATACACATCAATATTTGTATAACCCAACGATTGAGGGCGTGAGCGCGACAACAGCCACGTCCGAATCATAGACATCTAATAAATGTATAGATGTCTATGGTCCCATTTATAAACTGACTGCAGCCAACGCGCCACGTTCACATACGAAGCCAACGGCGTCAGAGAGCCAGTTGATTCTGACACGGCCTAAAAACCGCGCGCGGTATCCAACCATCGTTACCATGGCTAGGATCTTCAATTTTTCGGAACAACTACAAGATATCTAGCGCAATCCTTTTGCTAGATGCTTAACATCATTATTTACTTTCAAATAAGTAAGAACTGTTAATTGGATATCTGCGAAATGGGGTATCCTACCTTTAATTAAATAGTTCCACCTTTGTACATATTTTTTATTGTTATTCGCATAGGATAGATGCCCAACTTTTGTTCCATTCACGACGCACAGTACACCTGGTCCTAGATTACGTGGCAAACCCCTATACGCTGATCTTTGTCATTGTTAACGCACCGTATTTCTTTTGTTATACGTTCTTAGTGATACTCCCCAGTATTAATGTACGTTTGGTGTGTACACTCTCTCTTAGTTCCTTCCATCCCATGTGGAATGTTTTGGTTAGCAGCTACGTGAATGTGCATGTACTGGATGACGAAAACTATTAAATGCTATTGATGTGATCTTACGGAAATGAGGAGTTTTAACACCAACCTCAAAAAAGTTCGGCAAGCAACTCATGTGTGTATAGATTTATGGAACAGTTGGTATTAAAACGTAATTTATTGTTTCATGGATGGAGTACACTTCGGACTATGGGCTCCGTGCACAAGTACCCCCTCGACGGCAAGAAAGGGAGAGTTTAGAGTCACTACCGACGCCATCTTGCCTGCAATCACTGACCTCAACACCTGGACGGATCATTGTCCATATTCTGCTGTGCTAACACTTGAAGTCGGCGCGAACTGGAAGTGCAACATGGCGTCACTGCTGTGAGCCAATGAAATGTCCAGTTGTAGAGGTCAGTGGATTTACCAACCAACTGAACTCTACACCTGGACATTTCATTGGCTCACAGAGTGACTTCGTGGGTCCGCCATGTTGCACTTCTCTGCATGCCGACTTCAAAATGAAACAATGGATGATCTGTCCATGTATAGAGGTCAGTGCCTGCAATTGGTGTTGGTGAATTGACTGATTCCCGCCTCTATCTTTCAAGGGCAAGACTTTAGTAAGAGAATCTGCAAACAGACTATCAACACTCCTGTTATCCGTGTGTCACATGAACGAGAAACGGCTTGCAATGTGTGAAGTGAACTCAGCGAAATTGTATGTGATCCTCCATGGGACTTTTGTTGGCAATATGAAAAAGCGCCACCTTTTGGTAGCACATGGAGCTCATTTATACCATCTCACTCGCCACAGGAAATAAAGTTTGGAAAATACATCACTTTGGAACACATTCGGAGAAGTAATGAATGGTAAGTTTCTAGTGGTCATTTTGTTTTAGTTCACGGAACAGTAGTTAAATACTAAATGAATAAACTTATAACGCCAACCAAATTATTGGAGCAATTATATAGAATGCAGGGCCCACTGACGACCTTCTACTTTATTTACCCTAGGACAAAGAATGGACTGACCCTTTACCCTAACCCTGTATATCCCAATACCAATACAGGGCCACTCCATTCTGCGTCATAGGGTAAATAAAACTGAGAGTTGTCAGTGGGCCCTGCATGGTTCCTGCATTTTATAGTTAAGCCAAATTATTAATTAATTAAAAGCTTACTTGATGTTAATATATTAATGACTCAGAACTACCTGTGAAATTATCAATGGAGAGACTTTTCAAACGGGAATCTTGTTGTTGTTGTTAAGTTTATTGTTTGTTGTTGACATCGGAACGATAGTGACAATATCCCACCGTCTTACAATCATGTTGGTGTTTCATGTAGTAGCGTAATCGCATTTCATTTTCACACGAATTGGTTTGGTTGTGTATCGGGACAAGAAACTGCAGTAATATGAACAGGGAAAAATGGATCTTTGAAAAAAGTATAATACAAAAGTACAAAACCCTCAATTAGAGCAACAGTAGCAAGTGAAGATTAGAACGATCACTGGTCATAATTATACTCCGCTCTCTTTAATAATTGAACACGCCCCAAACTTTATCCCCTTCCTATATTTAAAAAAGAACTGCTCTCGTAATTAAAAATTGGCTGCCGTCTACAACTGTTACCCAACATGACCTGTGAAGCTCACGTATTTGTTCATATCACAACATTATTCGGTCATGTTCCGTCGTAAAAAAAAGAAGTGATGAACGGTTTGAAAAAAAGATAGCATCAGCATGCCGTCACGACCCGGTTTAGAGCAGACGCCGGATGTTCCATCGATCCATGTTCCAAACTTCAGATAAATAAGACAGGAAAAATCACAAGATAGCGGAAACGCAAGGAGTGTAATCCGGACATGCTTCAACGTGGGCCGTCTGCAGCCTCCGGCCTTGCAGGCTTAGACCGCACTCAAGACTCAGCGCGATATATAAATTGCCCTCGTTCCACGCACGGGTATAACTGCACATTATGGGTGTATACGTGTAAATTAAGTTGATTCCAAGAATGCGTGACTGAGTGAGAGCGCTATAATACGTCATACTGAACAGGCCTCCGGATTGGTCAGTGTTATGCCTGCGTTTTAATGACGTCACACGCTAGTGGCTGAGCGGTAGTCTTGTCAGACGTTGCTATTCAAGGCAGGAATGATTGACTTCTCTGGCAAAATCTCTTTAAAATGAATGATAGGTTGTCATCCAAAATGGTATCCAAAAATAGACAAAATGATAAATTTTTTAGGAAAATATATAATCTAAAAATAACAAGGATTGTAAAACTTGTATATTTGTAAAGAAATTGAACTGGCAACAAATCAGAAGCTCTTCGTTCTCATTCGAGAGGGTGTAGTTTTGACGATTACATTTCTTCGTGCATTATGATTTACTTTATATTTAATTGTTCTTTCACCTTAATCTAGTCCACCCAGTAGACATTTCAGGACACATAGGAAGATCATCTGTACATTTACTGGGAGTATTCTACTGAAACAGACTACCCAAAAACCTAAAAGCAACAACAATCCTAGAACCGTAAAGACAAATTACTGGAGAAATTTCTCTATCTGAGCATGTCATTTCATCTATTATTCACTGTACTCTCACCCCTTCCATGGATTGTTAGAAATGTATCAGTGTTACCTTTGCTTTGATGTTCATTTGTTTTCATTATTAATTATTAATTAATGTAATTATATTTATACTGATCATATGACCTTCTAACGATGACCGTCTTTGATAGAAATGATTAGCTCATTTCCCTACACATTATATTGCCTGCCATAATGGTAAATTCCTTGATTATACTTTAATGTAGGCCTACTTTACAATGTGGTTAAATATATTCATTCATTCATTTAATTTTTCATTTTATGATCAACAACATGTCGGATCTCTGTTTGTAGTGTTTCACTGTATAGAACGATTGTATTTTGTCATTTTCGTCAATTTGCATGCGTAGACAAACCAATGAATGTTATTGCTGTTTGTATGTCTGTAACAACTGTAAAACAATGTTTTACTTGTTATTGTCATCTAGAAGGTTTTACCATTTTAAGAATGGAAAAACAGAGGGGAAAATGACTGTACTTCCTGTTTGTTTTCTTTTGAAACAAAAACACTTCATATTTAAATCAATACATTGTCGACGCTGTCAATAATTAACTATCGTGCTTGAGGAGATACACCAAGGAGACACGCACCTGTCTAAATTGGATAAGACTTGTGTAGATAATGTGAACATCGTCAGGTCAACCCGAAGAAGTGCTGTGAAGAGGCACTGTGTCACGTGCACATCGGGCGGCATAAGCCTTTCTTCTGACGTCATAGTTCTGTTCCCACGAATTGTTTGGTCAGGTGAAATGAAATTGGTTATTTTAAAGGTTGGTAGTGATGCACGCGCCGTGACGTCATACTGGTGGGGGCCAGGAAGGGGTGGGGGGGGGGGGGGGGGGGCGTGATCGTCATTGAAGAGAAAACCCCTAAACGATAAACGCGAATTTTGATGACAATGAAACTACATGCCTTTTTTACACAGTATTTTACGATACGGTGGGTGTACTCAGCGGTTTGTTTCATACATCGGCTGGGGACATGACGTCATTTCCAACAGGCCCCCCCCCCTTCCATGCTCTCCCTGTTTTATTGGTTCCCATCGAGGGCGTAAATCGATGAGGAGGAGGGGGGGGGGGTATATACCCCAGTTTGTTTTTGCCAAGCAAAAACAAAAATGCGTAGGTTTATCACTCCATCCAATAATTTAGAAGACATAAAAGGTGATAACTCAATAACACATCCGCCTAAGATGTCGTGTTGGTTTCAGAGAAGATAGACGGATAAGATTATCGTGCTAATTTAGATGACTTTTCAGCAATCTGAATTACCTTCGGCCATTTCAGTTAGTATCGATTTGAAGCCAACCATTATACCTACCCGTAACCAGTACCTTCACAATGTCCTGTATTACGCTCATTTTGGTTTTATTGCCAACAAAAAATCTAGGAAAAAATATTGATTAAAAAATAGTGACTTCCGCATAGGAGGGTTATTATTGCCCAAAACACATTTTCGATAAATATGAAAATAATACACACAAAAATAACAAGATTGGTTAACTGTTTGTTTGTAATAAGACCCAATTTTGGCCAAGACATAATTCAACCAGTCTATAGAGGGCGTTTGCAGCATTAGTGTTGCAACCATCCACGGCATGGTGTAGAGTAACGGCGCCCTCATCTGATAACGAAGGATGAGAGGTATTTATACATTAAGAGTAGCCGGCAAAGGTTACCAGCTAAAAAGACGTGCGTATAAGCCCTTGCAAGATTTCAAATTGGCTTTGCATGTGTAACAATGCAAAGCCAATGCACTTCCTACAAGGGCTGACTTGCGCACGTCATATCCTTGATGGTCACCTTTCCCGCGTACCTAAATGAAGATTAAAAATTGTCCTGTTATCTTTGCTCCATTTGTTATTTGCTGAGCCTGCAGTTTTATGCGAAATGTTATGTTCAGTTTTAAAAATCATGATTGAAAACCTCAAGGTTCAACAAGGTTTACCTCAAAGTTTAACGAGGTTTATCCCAAGGTTTCAACTAAGTTTGCCTCACTGCTTAACAAGGTTTACCTCAATGCTAACGAGGTTTACATCAAGGTTCAATGAGGCATAGCAGGGCTTAGTGGGGGATATCTCAGAGTAAGACCTCCAGTTGTCCCTTGTTGATTTTGCATTTTTAGTTGCAATACCAAGTTGAAATGTCTTTAATTACGCTGAAAAACTCCTCACAGATTCATAAGATTGGTAAGATATTCTATTTGACAACAACTCAAGTATGTAGCTATCTTGCCACACTTTCAGAATGAGCTTTACACATTTAACATGTTGCTTTTTCTTTCCTTTATTTTAAGCGTGTTTGTTTTTGTATAATTTGTAAACGAGATTATAATAATTCAGTTTAGAAAGAGACACTTTCACGCTGTCGAGGCATTTTTTAAGAGAATTTACTAGAACATCGCCACAAGCAGGATTGGTCTGAACATAACTCAAACTAAATCAGCATCACGCAATGGTACTGCAGGATGGTTGGTTTTTTAATACTGTGGGACTTCCTTCTAGATATTATTATCGTACTTATCACAAACAAATATTATCTCTTTTTAACGCTTGACAGCTAGAAGTGAGATATGTCCACCCTTGTTGGGGAAAACAGAGTCGAGGCGATAACACCCCCTCCCCCCCCCCCCCTTACAGTCTATTAGCTCAAAAGAAGGAAAACAAATGGACATCAAACATATGTTATGAGGGGAGAGAAGTGGCCATTCTATCAAAATGTGGACAGAAAACGATGAGATGTGCTGTCACAGCCTGATGGGGGTAATGATAACAAAGACGATAACATATGTATCGTAATGGATAATTCCCCCGCTCGAGTGGCGTTATATCAACAGCATATTTACGCGTTCGATGGTACATGAGATACCGGTGAGGTGTGTTTTTCTTTCCCCGTCGATGCGATATATTTCATCCTTATTTGCCCGGAAAGCAAGATCTATAAAGTGGCTTGAAAAAAATTGAATGGAATAAAGAACAAACAACTCTATACGGCGTTTAGAATAAGACCCATTCTAAATAAATCGTGAAACTGCGGTTTACCTTTTTGTATTAAAATAACATTAAAAGATGTGGCCGCAGTGCTAGACAATGGCAGCCGATGACTATATTATCGCAATTAGTTGACAAGGGAGTTTTGGCATGGCCGATAATTTGAGTTCATGCGGCTCGTATGGGTCTGGTCTAATCACAAAAATAAGACAACTCCGAACACTTCTTGTGACAATTAACTAACCAAGCATGGGATTAAAACCCATCGTAAAATAATATAAAAACAACAAATATCTTATGTTCGAGACGACGCCGATTTGTTACAGTTCGTAGTAATATATTTTTATTATAACGGCCATTATAGACTATACACCAACGAAATTCAAAGCATTTTATCTAAGATTTCTAAGATACACTACGAAGCCTTGCAAACTATAGTGTCTAAAACCCTAAACTGGCATCATTTTAAAATCCACCACGACCAAAATCCAATCAGAAAACGACGTTGTAATAGCGAAACAGGAAATCAAGTAATTCTGCTCATTCTCAGACACATCTGCAGCTGAAGAAATTATAATATAAACAAATTGCAAGTAAATACACAGGCCACAGGTGTTAATTTTTTTTCAATTCATTTTTTTCTTCCCTGTTTGGAATAAAATACCAATTCACTTGATTAATAAACTCTCGCGAATCTCTGTTCCGTCGCAGCGTTGACACATAATCTAAGGCCAACATATTCGTAGTGGATCTTTCTTGACGTTAATCCAAACTTATCTATTTTCGTCTATATGTAACATAAATATCGAGTCAACTATGAGCTGTTGATTTTTGAATGAGGTATATTATATTCAATGAAGATTTTTTTTCTTTTTTTCCGGGTGAATTCATGAATATTGAATCTTGTATCCTGTACAGTGTAGGAGTGTGTATTTTACTGTGGCCAAGCTAGCGATTCCATATCCGTTTATATAGGTTTTCCCGGTCAATTTCGGCAAAAAAGCAGCCAATTTGACACGTTGAAAGAGCCTTACAGTTATTGTGACCTAGCACATCAAAATCAGAAATAAGTCGTAAAATTACAGATTGGAAGTTCCATATGCTTTATAATGACACCCACCACAAGCCTATAGCTCTGGAGTTATTGGCTATTGGGTATTGGCTTGTGGTTGGTATCATGATCATTAGAAAGTTTATGAATTTCCAATCTTATGCACATATCTCAACAAGTCATTTCCCGACTTATTTCTGATTTGATGTGCTGGGTCACAATTAGTTGCATTTCATTTTAGTGGAAAGTTTAATGCATAATTGGAAACCATTAGATAGTATTAAACTAAAGTATGTTCAATTTTAAAACAGAAATAGCTATTACAGAGAAATCACAATCAATGTCCGGAAAACGATACTCCGTTTTAGTTGTAATAATCAAGTCGTTTTATTTGGGGAAAAGGTTCTGAAATACAATTAACATTTAAGGAACAAAGGGGGAAAACTGAACAAGAAGGAATATCAAAAATGACACCCCCACCTTCTTGAAGGAGTTTTGGAGAAAAAACCAACAGATACCAGACAAATCACACCAAATGTTTGAATTATTATATGTTGCTCTTGCCATACACTTAAGTAGCAAGATACGCATGCAGCAAGAAATGGGGCCAAATAGATCCCTCTCTTTTGTGTAGATCGTTGTGTTCCTGGAATCCCAGGAATTCTTCTCACATATCTAAGGGGATGTCTTAGGTATTAAACAATAGTTTGTAGGTGTATAGGGTGTAGGGGGGCCGGAGAACAAGAATGGTATGTAGAGCACCCTCCCCCCTCCTTTGTGGTGGTCATTGTGCTTGCGGAATGTTTTGATTTGTCAGATTTATTTTAAAGGTTTTTAGGGGGGTGCGTTAGGTAACAACAATAGTATAGAGAGTGTATAGGTATGGGGGACTATTCGGTCCCATGTCTTGCTGGGTATCATTTTGTCAGTACTATACAATCTACAATATTGACAACCACAAAGTGTGCCGCTGTTTATTGTTATTATTTTTTTAATAAACTGTCGACAGATGAACCTAAATCTTTCGGCATCATGCGAAACAGTTTTTTTTTTACATGAATATGCGCTTTTAATGACAAGATCAACACAGGTAGTTTTACCTAACAAAGAAACTAAAAGAGTATCTTTTCATAGTCTTGAAGACACAACGTAGGTCAGGCTAAGACTCTTTTGGAGTGTGAATTTCATCAGTGATGACATGTATACAAGTTTATGTTCAAATATTTACTTAATAAACGTCTCAAAAGAGATCAAAGGCGTTTGAAATAACAATGCTTTACAATTTCCAAACGTCTCAATCATAATATTCAAAGCCCCACGTAATTATTTTGACATTATGTGACACGAAACTAATCTGTTACAGCAACTGTTTGTTCCAAGATAAAAAGTGACAACGAAAACAGTCCTTAAAGTTTACTACACTGTCGATTCCTGAATGCCTTGTTGAAAACGGCATGACATTAACAGCAATAGGGTTGAATTTTCAACGGAAACCAGGCACTAATGTCACATTTTGTAACAGGTCAAAAACAGGCCCGATAAAGGACGTCAGTTCTAAATAAATGCGTTGAAAATTTACTTGAAAATAAGGTGTTTACGCAAAAAAAGTGTTCACTTAGACCACCCACCCACGCCACCCAAGTAAATGTCAGTTAGTTACAGTAGTCTCAAATTCCAAGTGCTAATGTACGTGAACTTTTGTTGTTTGTTTTTCTTTCGATGCTCGTTGATCAATCAGGATAGGCTACTCATTCGTCTGGCTAACACGGCAACGTTTAGGCACGTGTTAAGAAGATCTGCAGAAGGAAGGAAACATAACACACACAAAACGACACTAATGAGATTATGAGAATAATGAGAACATGGCCTAGTTCGGTATCTAGGTATTGATGTGCCCACACACCCACATCCCCTTTAGTGTCACTGACTTACCCTTAGCAACGTAACTGGGTCATACGGTGTGTGACATTTTTGACACGGTGTCCGTGTTACGTGCACATTACTATTTGTGCGTCATCTGCTATATTTGGACACTGACTACCAAAACCAAAGCATTATTGTGTTGCACGGTGCATCTTTTATAAGTACATAATGAGTTCTCCATGTTTTTTAAAATGTTAAAAACAAAACCACCCAAAATGAAAATATGGACTTAACATTCTTTGAGTCATATTTGTGTTTAAAATAATTTACATGATTTAAAGCCTTCTAAAATAGTCCACACCAAAATACGAATGTTACACAAAATAACCGAATCAATTGTTTACTTTTAAAGATACGGATAAATGTATTATGGTGCGGCTTAACAGTTATAGAAAAAGTTGTGCTAACTATAGCAAACAAATATCCTAACCTTAAGCGCTATTCCACGGCGATTTTGTGCTAACGTTTGCGCGCGCATGGAGATTATATTGTTACGTCACTGATTTAAGCATTGTTTTCCTGCTAGCTTGAGCGTGCCTTTTACCGTGCGTACTGCTTATGGTCTCCGTGAAATAGACGAAGGTTAGCAGAAAATCGCGTGCTTAGCAGCGCCGTTAAATTTAACCATAGTGGAATGACCAAGCTATAGGTTAAACATCTAGGGGGAACCTGGGGTGCACCCATTAATTGTATCAAAGACTTGACGCAACTAATGTATTGTTTGTGTGCAATTTAGAATTTCTAGAGGGGTGCCCGGAGGAGGAACGGACTTCTATGGTCGAAGCAATATCACCTCCCCCCCCCCCCCCCCCCCCCCCCCGCTACTGCTTACCCTTTAGGTGACTGGCATCCCATGTTCCTTGGCTGTTTGTCACGTACTTGAGAGCGTGTGGGCAGGTCCGGAACACTTCGAACAATTGCGACACATCTGTGGAGACAGTTTGATAGCCAATGGCAACGGCAATGACTGAAACATTGTAATAAACCGCTAGATCGAATCCAACTGAATTTGGGTAACTGCAATTTGGAATGTAGAGTGTATATGTTTGACCACCCATTATAACTTACAACCGTGCATCGTGAGAGTTTAAAATGAGACAAATTTAAGAGGGAATCTGTCTTTTTTGTTTACATTGGATGTTCATGAAAACGGGGAAATGTACCTTTTGAAAATATCAAAAAGGTAACCAACCAAAATTATTCTTCAAAAGCTTAATACTTTTGTATTTAGAATAGAATTCAAAATATATTTTGATTATGGTTAAAGGTATAGTAAACCATTTGTCAGTTGTGCATTTTTATCGTTCAAACAATCTAAAGAATGATACATGAAAACTAACCTGATCAAGTTTTAGCTTTGTAAATACTATATATTTGAAGAAAATATTATTGTAAGATTTTCCATTTTAAACCAACTAGACCTACTTAATATCGAATTTTAAAAAATGCGTTTCTTCAAAATGACAGCACACCGGAAGGAATAATTTCACAGGAAGTTTCTAGTCGTTTATATCTTTACATCAACTAAGCTTCTAAACAATAATTTGGTTGATTACTCTTTAGATAGTTGCAACAGATATACTTTTCCTTTAAATAAAATAAGTCCCGTTAAATACAAATCACTTCCTCTACAACTTTATATCAACTCATGATATACTGCATTTTTGACAACTTTTGTTTTTGCTCCTGGAATTGAAGGGGAAAAAAACACACGAAGCTTTTACCGTTAAAGATAAACGGCCTTGTGGGAAAGATTTACCGTTTGCAAACTTGTCAATACTGACAATGTTGACCTCAACGGACGGGACGTTTGAGGAGCCCGTGTTTCGCTCCTCCTCCTGCCCATCAACTCTCTCGTCACCTAGCTTCGACATCTCTTCCAAGAAGGCATCTAAGAAAAATAGAAGAAGAAGAAAGGGGAAAACACCTTACGACTACGGATTTCAAGGTTTTATCGTTTTCCGATCACTCATTCGGGAAATTATTAGAGTGGTTTTATATCGTCATCATCGGCGGAATTCAAGTGGTGTGGTGGATTAGGATACACCATTTGCAGATATCGAAAATATTTACTACCGAATTATTAAAAAATACCTTACTTATTTAAAAGTTACTAATGATCATAGGCATCCAGCAAAATAATTGCGCTTTTCTGTAATTGTAAAAAAAAATAGGATTTTATTAAAGAAAATTCACGATTCTCCCTCTCAACAATGAGTGGGCCATTACATGATAATGCACAGCGCGAATTAATACCCTTTGTTGTGTGAACCCGGTTACATTATAACAATAATACAATGTTTACTCAAGCTGCGGAAAGTAAAGACGTAAACGTTACTTTTGAAGAAATGTCAGAGTGCTTAAAAAGTTGGTATAGATATAAACCGGTTGTGTGCTTTTGGCTTCGGCTTTCACTGGCTTGCACTCGATGAGGTGCTCCAAGCGCTCCTATCGCGTAACACGAAACCCACAACGCAGCGCCTCCGCGAGATAAAAATAGGCCCACTACGGTGCCCTATTCAACCACGGGTTCATGTATCGCTTGCTATATTCATGCATTATTCACTCTTGACTTTCAACTCACCGGCCCAACGACGAAACCTCACACCAAATCTAATGGGACTTCTTGTGGCACAGTTACATAAAACAAATACTTGAAGAGGTTTACCGACGGTGCGTGTCACCCGATTTTTAAGACTTAATCTAGTATTAAACAATGCGCGTGTATAGACGGATCTGTAGATCTCGAGGCTCGCGCATGATATGTCGCGCTCAGGTATATATAGTGTACGTACGTACGCACAGAATTCACATACTGGGTTAAGTGGATGTGAATCCACTCGATGTGAATCTTAACACCGGGTGTGAATTTGGACTGAGGATGTGAATTTGGAACATTTTGATGTTTTTTTTTAAAACTGTTGTTAAAACCATACTGCTATTGACCGTCTCCGCTTTGAATGTCAAATCACATCATGCCTTTCCTAGAGTGTATATTGTCCACAGCATGTCACGCGACAATACAAATCAGTTACCTATTTTGCTTTAAGATTGTTGTGCATTCGGCAGGGATGTAGTCGAGTCCATCACAAGTCCCTGCAAGTCCCTGAAAGTCCCTGCAAGTCCATCACAAGTCCTCCAGTTCAAATTCAAATCACAAGCTATTCAAATCAGCTTCGACAAAAGCATTTCTTTGTCATTGTTCATCCAGTTACTTGTGACTGCCTTTATGAAGGGACTTGTGACTGGCTTCACGAAAGGACTTGTGAAAGGACTTGCAGGGACTCGACTACAACCCTGGCATTCGGCATTTAACAAGGGGCATGTTTTGATGACAGGAACATAGCATCCGCCTATATATATCGCTACCGGAATACGTGCAATGTGATATGTTTCTCTGACAGCAATATCCGTTTACACCGTTCAGTTATTTGATTGCACTTCGACCGAATGTTTGCAAAGACAACACAATTCCGATTCTATCCCCATACTGGTAAAACAAATTCAAGATTCATTATTTTGTGTAGTGGGTACGGGACTGCATCATTGCCAAAATTCTCCAGTATGACTGTAAGTTTCACATACACATGATATTACAGGTGAAGTGTGAAACGTGGACTTCCATGAAGACAATTTATAAACTCGTTAACGATATTGCACATGACTATTACACAGAACTAGGTATACACTGGCGCGTATAAGGGCGGGAGCCTACATTTAAAGCAGAAGTATACTTTTTGTAGCTAACTAACCAACCGACCAATTTCCTCCGAAATTATTCCTTCTGGCTTGCTATCATTTTGAGGGGGAAGTATTTTTTTTAAAGATGCGTCTAAGAGCTGTTTACAATCCGCGAATGATGCGGATTTTGATTGGAAATCGATTAGAATGTTGTTTTCTCAAAATATACAGCATTTACAGCGAACAAAAGTTCATCAGGTTATTTGTCAAGCAACTTTCTTTAGATTTAGATAATGTTTGCTGCTTCAAAAATGCACAACTAATTGAATGCATCATCTGGAGGCAATTCGCAGATAAAGTCAAGCTTTAGAAAACGGCCCTGACTAAAGTCGTTGAGAACAGCCGAACAGTTAATTACTCTTACCATGGGCGTCTCTCTTGCCGATACCAACGGTAGAGTGCATCCGGGCCAGCCTCGCCACAGAATTGGGCGTTGGTTTGTCTCGTTTGTTTAAAACAAAGGCCTCTGCAAAAAACAAAAACCACCAACACATTCATAAAACAGTCGTTTAGTAAAAATCAACCTGCAAAATTATTACGCAAAATTCCATACGTCGGGTCTCGTTTTTTATTAGTAAGTTGTCGAGTTTGCGAGTTTTCGTCGAGATAATTTTCAATAATCAAGGTCAAACCTTCCTCAGGGCAAAAAGAGTTTAACGGATTACCTGAGCTCAAGCAGCCAATGATGGGGATAGTCAACACTAATAGGCTATATTCAAGAGCGGTACATGTTTTTCATCTGTCATAATGGCTTAGTACGTCTAGCATTTCCGCTTGACATTTTGTGTTAATGCCTGGTATTAAGGCCAAAAGGTTGGGATGAAAAGTGCGCCTTTAGCGCGGACTCTGATTTAAATGGTGGTACGATCAGTCGCGCAAGGATACCAATTGTGGTTGCAGTTAAACCATAATGGTATCATCTATAATACCTATGGTGAATAGTATATAATATATAGTGAACACTTTGAACTGAATTTAACTGAATTAAAAACTGCAATTTTTGAGGTTTTGATTAATTCTCAATTTGCTGCTTTTCTCGTGAAACTGGAGTCATACAACTCCTGTTGTAACTTTCAACCAACACATAATATTTACAAAACAACAAATTAACAACATTATTTAGAACGTGACTGATATATACAAAATAATACAAAGGGAAAGCAAAAGAAAAGATTTAAACAAAATTGTCAATCTTGAAACTTGAAATTTGTGTATTTGTACATTCAAAAACAAATTTAATTGCTGTTCTTAAGACGAACTTGATCGAGAAAACCTATATTTATCGATTGTTGCCTCATAAAAGCAACATGATGTCGACTGTATTTCTCTAGATGCTATTTTACCGTTTTTCTCATTTTTAGTTATACTTTCCTCAGGAGGTACAGTAATATTCGGTCACCGAACTAACAACGTCTGGCCACTCTTTCTCTATGCCCTGATTCGTACTCAAAACCGATCGCGGTAAGGTAACCCAGCATGCCAGTTTACAGGCCTGATATTGCAAACATAGCCTATAAGTATCCAAATCGGCTTAATTTCTAAACCGTCAATTGCCTGCTAAAGTGCCCGGCGCAAAGAAAGAGAAAAAGACTGCATCAAAGTTGTGTAAATGCCGAACGCGACGATCTATATTTTATCTGATGGCACATCCATTTAGGAGCTGATCTGCGTGATTTATCTACTCCTAAGGTCGGTTTTGGTTAAAAGTGCATGTTCAATTACAAGGTCGGGCTTGCGGCTCTTTTTGTTACTCCTCAAAATAACGTAGATTATTGATTTGATTGTGGCTGCACTAAAAAGACTAAAAGCTTCAAGATGCACTACTATACAAAAATATAGTTTACCCTGGCTATTTGTTAACATTTTCTATTCAAATTTACAAACTCTCACTCAAATTTGTCTGATAAAAAAACCATTTACGTGCTTTTACCAAACCAATTTAGTCATTTATCATTCAATTTCAACGTTTGCTTGAAAGCGCCTGAATGTTTTTATCGCACGAACGAAACATGTTTTGAAATAGCCGGGAAAATCTGCGAAGTTTATACCAAATCAGTTCTCATTTATTATAGATTCATATACCCGTATCCACCAAATGTATCATTTCAGTTATTTAACTTTTCTACCCAAGGGAAACAAAACTGCTACATTCCTGTAAATCGTATTGTAAATGTAATGCATTTTTTCAAAAGTTGATGGACACGCAACTTTTCTTTCTTAGTTCGTTATACCTTCGCAAATGTCAAGATGTAGTTAGCATTCAGGTGAGTTTATATTTCCCCAAAGAATCTTACTTAAGTTTGCGAATTACCGAAACACACGTAGGCCTACATCATTTTCTTCTAACTTCTCAGGAAAGTCACGGCTCATGATAATCCCGACAAATGTGTTTTGAGTTCAAGTAAATATGTCAACAAAATTGTCATACGAAGAACCGACTTTATTTCTAATCTACCTTTTAATAAATGAATACATATCGTAGAAATTCGATACAGCAACGGTTTGTTGTGTAGTAATTAGTTTGCGTGTGACCGCGCAGGCGTTTTTATTACGGGGGCTTTAAAGGTAGTATACACCATTTGCAAACATAAAACACAAAATTATACTAAATTGTTATGAAATTCCCTTTACTCTATTACTATTAGTGAATAACAGTCCCAAACATCTTGTACAATTATGGCAGCTGTGTGTTGTGATTTTCAAGGAAATTTAAAACGTTTGAAAACAAACTTGACTATTTTTAAACACTGCCCCCTATTAAATTTAGTCAGTCCACATTTATTTGCAATTATGATGGTTACACATTCGTGAATGGGTGCAAACCAACTATATTCTGGTTTTCTGACCTGATAATTCCCTGACGTCCATAAATTGCTCTGTTTCGTCTGAAGGAAGTTAAGGGACCAGACTACAAGAATATTTGATTTGCTTGATTTTTCCAGCATCTATGAACACAAAACTTTAAACAAGTCAGCGACACAATTGTTACTATAAAATATGAATCTCATAACCCATATACCCTAACCCATCCAAAAGCAAATGGTGTATACTATCTTTAACATGCCCCGTCGTTTATAAATAAAAAACCAAACGAAAAATTGACAAACAAAATATAAATCACAACGTCTTTGGTAGGAATACACACATAAATATAAACTGACTTGGACTTGGTTTGTGGCTTCAATCGTTATGGATTTGGCCAGCCGACTTAATTCCTCTAAACGGAGTCGGGCGCCCGTATCATTATAAAACAGCTCAACGATTGGGTGTTTTTTTCCCGAGGCAAGCGTCTTCTTGAAACTCAAATAACGACAAAGTTGTAAACATGAAAATGACTTTTTTGTTGCGCGCAGAAAAGCTTCTAGCTACTAGCTGGCTGAAAATTGGAAATTACGATTCTAACCAGTGTTGGCTATTTAAATGAACATTTGCGACTTTCCAATTACCTGACTTCAGTACTGCAGGGGGTCAACAATGGATTTAACTGTGCCTATAAATTGCAATGTAATAGTATGTATCCATTGCGAGGGGGCTCTTTCTTTGGAAAACACAAGTAAAGATTGGATTGGATCTATGCTTTGAGCAAACGGTGGGGGATATTTGCGTGATGACTTGCTGTATAGGACCGGGAAAACTTGTACATCTACAATGCCTTGGTCTGCCTTGTGCAGTCCGTGACGCCGTGGATGACGTGAAGCACTCGCCCCAAGGCTCGCTGCGATCCCCGCAGATCGATATTAAACGGTAGTCTCCTACTCAGAGCTTTCGTACAATCAGCGATGGGTAGGTAATTATTGTCACTACAGGGACACAAACAAGTGGCTGTCATTTCAGATTCTAAACTTGGGAGTCAAACAACAAGCACCAGGGGTTACACTCACTGGGCAGTCATCGGAGGTCAACACCTACAGACCATTCGTGATACTTTTTGTTCACTATAAAACAAAACATAACTTAATGTGGCTGATTGTTGAAAGTGTTCAAGGCCAGCGGCAGTCGAGTGAGCGTTTTGGCGAGGAATGCAAACAAATAATGCGCCCTTTCTCGAGCAACGTTGAGGGTATCACTTAGTTTAACTGCTTGGCGTTTAAATTGCATCATTCTGAACCGCTTTATGCACGCTAGAATTACCCCGCGATCGTCCATCAAGAATATAATTTATTGCTCAACCCAAAATAGTCCTCGAATCTTAAGTTCCGGAAACACATACAGTATATCGTTAGTAAGGGTTTCGACTGCACTCAAAACGATGCATCATCGCAATCATTCACTTTCAACAATAAACTGAGCACACATGCCCCTAAATCAAACCCAACCCAACCCCCAAACATTACACCGTCTGATATCATTACACTGATACTAAACCTACTCGAGTCGAGCTCAGGCAACCCCAGTTGACTATCTAGTGGAAATTCTAAACTCCACGAACGACTCTGTCTTGTTTTTGTTTTGTTGTTGACTATTTCGCGGTCTGTTGTAAAGCCATAGACGCGGGTAACGTACACCCTCAAGATACTAATATCCCATATAAAACTCAAAAGGAGGCCAACGGGCTGTGTAGTACTTACAAAATAGATTTAACCAGGCCCCAATTTCATAGAGCTGCTAAGCACAACAAAATTGAATGATGTAGTTATGTACATCGTTTCTAAGCTTAAGCAACAGTTGGTTTTTTCCTTCTATTTATTGGAGAAATAATAACCACCCGTCACTCTTTAACATATTAGCACCTGTCGTTTGACGTTTGGAAAAAATAAACACGGTCTATAACGTTCGATATACCAAATAGATTTCAAAAAGTCTGGTGACATATTTTCAACAACGATGTTCGGTATAGGCCTACGTTAGTACACACAAAACGGGAGCCAAGGATGGTGTTCGATATAGCCGAATGTTCGATATATCGGTGTTCGGTATTGCGGCGTTCGGTATAGCGGCGTTCCACAGATAACTGTTTGGATCTGTCTTCACCGACGTGATTTTGAAAGCAGTGACGCGTACGTGTTTGAGGCTTTTATTCTGGACGTTATTTGCAAATACATAGAAACATAAAGAAAAACCCGGAGCATGAATTTCATCACGATTTCATTTTGTTTTACAAAAAAACTCTAGCTTTCGCGATTTAGGCTCCATGACAAATCTCTTGAGGTAACTGTATTAGGCGCGTGTATGTAACTTTATAGACCACTTAATAATGTGTGCAATGCATTTAATGTCTTCGTTGGCCAAACTGTCTCAGCGCTCCGTCGGGGTCACGAATGACTGGATTCCAGTCCTAATGATTCGTAAGTAATTGTACCAAAAAACGGAGAAATATTGGTGTCCCTTTCATCAAGTGTATTATTCCCACGCGAGGTGAATCACCTATAATAGTTTGACTATCGGATTAGTCTCTCGTTTCACGCCTATTATCGTGATACTCGGGTGGTTTGTAATCATTCCTAGCCTGTTTCCTTCGGGGACTGGCAGCAATACTACGACACAAGCGCCTAAAATAGTGTCAGAAGTGCCAAACGGTTGACACAACCAAACGACCTGATGTGGCAGCTCATGTTGCATGGATACTAAAATGAAGTAGTTGATGGAGCTATATATACTGCAGCATATGCAACTGCGAGAGATAAAACGGAGAGACCCCTCTCACCCCCCCCCCCCCCTTTCCCCACTACCTTTGTGGTGGTCATTTTGCTGGCGGAATGTGGTTGTTTCTCAGGAATTCTGTTTAGGTTTTTAGGGGGGGGGGGGGTGACAAAGAGATGCTCCTAATTCCAAATTTGAATTTAATTTATTTTTAAAAAAATCGTGCGATGTTTTATTCGAAAGCTGATAACACAAATAATACAACGCTAAAAAATTATCAACTCAATTTGAAAACCTATTTTTAGGGTGCTACCCTTATAAAAGCACGGACGCACCAACTTTAATAAACCTGTATATTCAAACGAGAAAATCAATAACACGAATCTTGTTTCAGATTCCTTTCCGTAAATGCTTTTGATAAATTCAAATGGCCAGACTGGCGCAACTGGAAACTCAATGTGAACTTTTCATTGGAATGCATAACTTTTGAAATTATATCGCTGTAAAGTGCAATTGCATGCTTGTAGATTGAAATTGAACAATTTATTTAGTTAATTTGTTGAATGGTGATCAAAAACGTGCTTCCAAATTCGTGCGAAAATGGGTCATTCGTCATCAATTTAGCTGCCAACTGACTGAGAATTTTTTTTGTTTTTCATTCCCATCGTGTTTCGGTCCGCCCTCGACTGCCCCCAGCCCGCCCCCGCCAAAAACCGTTTGAAATGTCTTAGCCGGCACTTCGCCGCAATTCACAACGTATTTCAAGTATAAGTGCACCACGGGCAACGGTTCCTAACCTCCCACAGCGATTGGTTATCATTTACGGCCCGAGTAAAAATAAACTCGCCTGATTGGACGCATGCCGGTCACGTGACAACGTTCGAGGGCAAACGGTGATACACGTGCCGTGGGGGTTTAAAGAAACAGACGGATGATGTAGGATGCAGCTGTCAGCTGATCGTAGTTCGTTAAACGGAAATTGAATAAAATATGAAGCGCAGTGCAGCTCCTATCATTTACCAAAGGGCGATCTTTTTTACGTAGGCGAAATAACGTATAATCATGTACTATACCCATTTTGGCCCGCATTTACTAGAGGTCATGTACATTTTGTTAAGTGTTCTCCATACAGATATCTTCTTCATAACTTCAAATTATGTAATTCATCATTTCTTTCTGAAAACGAAACAAAATCAACTCGGAAAAATTACGTTGTATATTTAAGAGCGCCGAATTGCAAGGTACCAGCTAGGGGAAGACTGGGACACAATATCGGTCCGGGACGTTCGTACGTGCTTGTTTCCTTTTGCGATCGAGGATCGAAAAACAAAAGAAAACAAAGGGAACAAAAGATCCTCGAAGGACGGTTTCTTTGTCCTCGATCGGCAAGATAAGCGCAAATCAATGGGGTTAGGTTTCAGTAAAGGAGTAAAGGAAAACACAATAGGGAATCCTCGGTCGTAATGGCAATTCACGAACTATAGCACCATCACGTTTGTTTATGGTGTAAATCGAGGAGTTTCCTTTGTTCCTCTCGAAAATTTCCTTTGTTTGTACTCTAACTTTTTCCGACGCCTCTCATTGGTTTTGTACACGAATCTCAATCGAGGTCGTCCTCGATTCTAACCCTAACCCCAATTCACCTTCGTGTCGCCAGGTATGTGTCCTCCATTTACACCCTAAACAAACGCTGGCCTACACACACAGCTTTACCTTTCATACGTACTGCGGACATTCCTTTGTCTTCATGTAGTTAAACAAACGTTGGCTTGTAAATACTCATTTTTCTCGCTTCCCCCAAACAAATTAACCTCAAATTCCTTATTCTGGGCCTCTTAGCTGTTCCTCTAACTTTTTCTATATATAACCCTGACCGTTTTCCCTCTAAAGGAACTGACCTGTTGACCTGTCCAAGTTCACAAACCGTAACCTCTTCCCGCATCATGTGGACGTCAATTGTTTGGAGTCAACAGTGCGTATGAAATACTAACTCACACACACACACCTAAGTGGGTAAATGCCGTCAATCGGGGACGGGGCATTGTCTGACCGTCTTACCTCTTTTGTTTGCACTCTGACGTTTTTGGATGATCGCCATAGGATTTGCACACGAGTCGGAATCGGGGACCTTGGCGAAATATGGCACCCTATAGTCCTCTATTGTTATACGTCCCCTAAAACAAACTCACACACAGTCTGAAATTGTATAGCGTACACCCAACTAGAATGTCGTTTTGGGAATAAAATTCGACGGCCCAATGTTCACAGAGACAGAGAAGGAGGGCCGGTCCGGCCCATGCTCGATCGACTGTGGACTGCATCACGCGTACATCGCGTGGCCGTTTGCCCATGGAAAGTACGGAAAGTGAATATTGGAACAAACTTTCATGTTTTTTACGGAACAAAACCACTAATTGTAACTCACCTTCTCGAAATAGTCCCCTCGAATCCTGGTCGTCGCTGTAATTTTCCTGGCAAAGTTCAAACACAAAGAGGATATTAATAAAAACATTTGCTTACTACCAACTTTTAAGCATTTACTACTACTGGCTTTTACTGAAAAGCATTTGCTAAAAACCAAAAGTATTGACTTTTTTGCTTTTTAGCATTTGCTAGAATATAGCATTTGCTTTATTTGGTATGAATACAAAAAAATAAATGCTTTAGATTTTCAGTATTTACTTTTTTTATTGTTCAAGGTTGGGTCAGGACAACCTTGAAAAAAGAAAGGCAAATACCAGTTTGCAAAATATGAGATGGTTGCTAAGCAGGAAAGGGTATTTGCATGAAAAGAAATGAGAAATAGATGGCCAACCATTTCTTGCAACATTCTGGGGATGGAAAGTGGCAGCACTGACTACAAAAACAGCAACTTGAGACAGGGCCGGATTAAGTGCTCCGTGGGCCCTCAGGCTGCTCCACTAGGTAATTGCTGAAGCGTCGAATTTTAGGTTGATGCTAAGCCGTAATAAGCGAGCCAGGTCAGTTAGTTTGAGCTTTCCCAAAATAGAAAATCCAGAGTGAGAGAGACGATAAAACTAAAAAAATATAACAATAATCTAGACTTTGTTTGTGTGTGGGTGTCTGAACGGTTTTTGGTGTGTGTGTGCTCTTGCCCATGTCCCCAGATTTAGAGGTAAAGTGGGGGTAAGGGTTTTCTGTCGCAAAAAAACGGGGAACACTTAATTAAGGAGATCACTATCAACAATTCGGGTTGAAATTATGTTCACAGTGCAATTAATACTTGTTTTTATTTCGTGTTTCTTAACTACACGGACCCAAAATAATGGAAGACAAATATAACTGTTCGTAGGTCCAGACACAGTGCCTACTGTGCCAATTAGATGATCTGGTCCTGACTTGATTGCTAGTTTGTATTAATATAATATAACTTGCTTTCGGCTCAAACCTAATTTGCACTCAGCGAGTACAATTAACAGACTTATTTTCCATTTGAATTTGAGTATTTCCCTCTTCAAAATGCATTCGAGATTTTACAATCGAACGAGTTTATCGTATTAAACAGACAGAAGCGTAGACTGACGGACAGACTTATCTCATAGGCGATAATAATTTTTAAAATTGTCAAAAGGGTACAAACAACATTTTCAAATTTATTCCTTGTAACGTGCAAAGCATTGGTAAAATTTCACTTTTAAGCCAGTTAGTGATTTAATGAACTTTTAAAATACACAGAGACAAGTCAAATCAAAACAAAAAAATACATTAGAAAACTCAGTATGAATGATAAAAGCATCAGTTCTAATTTGTTTTCGGCTTTGTTGTTTGCTAAAGTACGGACAAATATAAATTTAACTATTTTGCTTCAAATTAATAGATCGTTCACACACTCCGTCGCCATAAAACACGTCCGGATACACCCGGGGAACAAAAGGTGATGCCATCGCGGTGATTTGTCAATTCCACCTGATAGGGCATTGACGAGACTGGCTGGTACTGTCTGACATTGATGCCGAGAACGCGCCGTACGCCAGGATATTTGCCGTTAGTCTTGAACGGGGCTACAGGAGCCAGAAGGCAGCTGCGAAGGGCAGTTGTACCACCTGCACTGTTAACGCATTCCGAGCCGTTGAACAAAATAATGACACCTGCCCGGCGATAATTAATTACCCGTATAGCCATGTAAATTATTACCCCTTCGAATCATCTTCGGCGGCTGCAGATGGTGACATTTCCACAACACTTTCTGAATTCTCTCCCACGAGTAAATTATTTCAACAATTTCTTTGTTCTTGAAAAAAAAATTGTGTTCGTTGCTTTTTTCATTAACTAACAAATGTCCTCGTCTTACACAATAATACATTATACGACGCCACACACGTTGACCAAATCCAATGAGTTTGGTTTGGCAATGAATTCAAAAAGTGCGCCGAACATTACAAACTGCTCAGACCCGATCATACAGGTGGCACTGGTATTGGACTGTGCTGGCGTGGGGAAAACACATGGGCTGTTAAGTGCTCCCCCAAAAAAATAAAAAGGGGGGAAAAGGAAAAGAGAAACATACCAAAAAACAAAACAAAACGAATTAAGATAGCTGTTCCCGATCGAAATCGGAAACGGAAAAAAATTCTAGGATATTTAAGAGTCAGGGACAACTGCTGTTAGGTATACCAAAAACAAACCGAAAGAATGGTATTGACTTAAAATTAACCATACACCTAACAAACGAGGGGACCGAGGTTTCTTTCTATAGCTCCATGGCAAATACCCACTTGTTTTTTTAGCCAGAAGATGATATCACCCCATGATAATACTTTGCGGACTTTACGATCTCTCCCCAAGATAACTTTCAACTCTGGAACAGCCAGTTCGCAAGTTCATGCCATTAGCAGATGTACAGTGGTTGTGTACATTTTTAATGGGCCAAATTGGCATCTTGATTGTTATATAACGTCACACCTTCTTAGACGATCGCCACAGATTTTTTCGATACACGCATGTGGAGGGTCTCCAGGGAAACTGGCAAATTCCAAGTCGAACCGACTTTGCAAAGTGCCAAAGTGTGTTGTCTGAACAACCCTGTGCAAATCGAATGGGGAAATCACTAAAACTGGAAGAATAAAGTTGCCTACAACAACAATTATGTGCTTCTGCAGTGAGGCCGAAGCAAATAATAAACGACTTCTGTCGTATTCCTCTCCCGGGTGTCAAAAGGCATAAATTTTTGAGTTTGGCCGATTACCGCTACGGCATAACCCCACACTAATTCAATCGACATCAAGAACTCAATTACCGCCTGCGCGTTCGGCTGAAGGAAAGAAACGTTGATAGGACTGCGCTTGGCCAGGATACATCGTCGTCGCAACACACTGATTTTGTTTTAAAGGTCGTGTACACCATTGGTAAGTGCTCGAATTATCAGGAATGGGTAGATTTAAAGGGTTGTGTTTTATCGTTTAATTGACCTGTTCGAAGATTTACAATCATAGATGCCAAGAAAAAAAGCGAGAAAAACGGCGTTCGTTTTCAACCGTCGGGCAGCAGTTCTCCTTAAGCTGTGTGGTAACTACCTGTGTGGTAACATAACTATAACATACCTGTGTGGTAACTTAACTAACATACCTGTGTGGTAACTTAACTAACATATCTGTGTGGTAACTTAACTAACATGTCTGTCTGGCAATTTAACTAACATACCTGTGTGGTTACTAGCTATCAAACCTATAATGTGGTAACTCAATCAAACGAATGGCACAAGCCGAGTTTAGCCATATCGACCGAGGACCCCCTTTCCATTTGTTCCTGTACTATAACCTAACCATCGACTTATTGTACACTTTAACGACAGAGGACACACATTTAACAAAAGACGAACGCCCGAGGACTGAAAGGTAATTTTTTTCGCCTATTTTGCTTCTGTCTCTGGGTATAGTGCATGTAGTGCATGGACAAGGGTTCAAGCAGTTTGGGCCGCGTGGTGTGTTTTTTCTTTTCGGAATTGATTAGGCATACACTTGATATAGACAGTACTTCACGATTTCCGTTTCGCGTTCATCAATTCTCGATGTATAGCAACAACATCGTTCGGTCTTGCTCTGCACTTTGACAGAAATGAGACAATCGCCGCAAGGCAGACACAGAGAGACATATAGAGAGAAAGGAGAGAGAGAGGGAGAAAGAGTGATTTATATAATTTCAAGGATTCCATTAGGGAAAGGCGTTCCATTTGCCCTTGCAACTCAATCGGGAAATTACAAATTGAGATTCAGTCCACCTGCCCTAAAACATTTACTTTAGTGTGCCAGTGAATTAGTTAGGAGATTTACAGCAGCGTCTGATACTAGGCTCCACGGATTTGTAAAGTGTAAGTGTTGACGGTGTGATGAAATTGTCCATTCAGGTGGAGTTAGACTTATTTTAAAAGTTACAATTCAGCAAAAACCTTCGTAAACATGTACATCAACACAGATGTGTGTAAACACCTTTCATCGTGGACCCCCAGTGTCCTACCGTTATCCCTCTTTTGTTTTTCGAAAGACCTCCATAGGATTTGTACACGACTTAGAATCGTGGACCTTCTGTCAATCGTGGACCCATTGTTTGCCCAAAATTCTTTTGTCCGGCGTCCACGATTGCCGGTGTTTACACACTCAGTACGTCTACCCTTGGCCCCTGGTCAACTGGTTGAATAAATAATAATTCTAATAGTAAAGTTTTCTCGATCAAGTTCCTAAGAAAAGCATTCAAATTCGTTTTTGAATGTACGTATTCAAGCGATTTGGTCATTGTGCCAATTATGTTGTTCTTATTCACTTGTTATACCCAGCACGATATAAGACCGAGGAACTCCCCCCACCCCCCCCCCCCCCCCCCCCACCTAGCCCCCCCCCCCCCCCCCCCCTCCCCATACCTATACACTTTCTAGACTATTGTTACCTAACACATCCCCCCGAAAACCTAAAACAAAGTCCTGAGAAACCCCAGCATTCCGAAAGCACAATCACCACAAAGGAGGGGGGATCCCTCCGTCTCATATCTTGCTTTATACGTCACTTTTAAGGCGTATGTTTTATATAATTAAAAATCGTTTGACATTCGAATTGCAAACTTGAATGCTGTTTGAGTGCATGGATGGTTAATATTGAAGGTTGTTTTGTTGGAATAGTAGGATGCAGGATTAGTGTTTTTGCGTACTAGGAAAACGAAATTGAATTATGATGATTTGGAGCAGCATTAAACTTTGCGCAAAACTGAATGACGCAGTGATTAAATTTGACGTACCATTTGACATCCTATTCAAGACTTGAATATCAGACCATGTAGGTAGGAAACAAAGACAAACGCAAATGTAACTCATAACATATACTATAACAGGTGCAATTTTTAAATGAAGCTTTGCCCTTCACTGTAATGTTTCCTTTAATTGTTGTTTTATTAGTTTTTATGTATCATGTAGGGTTTTTTCGTCAGTAATTTTGTATCTGATTGTATTTAAGAGAAGGGGTTAAAACCACTATCCGTCAGTTCGCCTCGTTCAAGCTTTTGTCCTATCCAGTCTCCTAGTCTCCTGACTGTCGTGTTCTTTTGTTCTTTTTAATCCGTCAGTTCGCCTCGTTCAAGCTTTTGTCCTATCCAGTCTCCTAGTCTCCTGACTGTCGTGTTCTTTTGGTTTTTTTAATCCGTCAGTTCGCCTCGTTCAAGGTTTTGTTCCATCCAGTCTTCTGACCGTCAATCTCTCTTGTTCTTTTTAATCCGTCGGTTCGCCTCGTTCAATCTTTTGTCCTATCCAATCTCCCGACCGTCGTGGTCTTTTGTTCTTTTCAATCCGTCAGTTCGCCTCGTTCAAGCTTATGTTCCATCCAGTCTTCTAAACATCAATCTTTCTTGTTCTTTTTAATCCTTCAGTTCGCCTTTTTAAAAAGAAGGGGGGGCTGTTGTCCCCCCCCCCCCCTTGATCCTCGAGGCGAACTGATGGATTTAAAAAAACAAAAAAAACGCAAAGCCGATATGGGTTGCTGCCTGTATTTTAAATAGGACTTAAATATCAGACCATGGAGATAGGAAACAAAGACAAACGCAAATATAATCCATAACATATACTATAACAGGTGCAATTTTTAAATGCAGCTAGTCCTTCAATGTCATGTTTCCTTTACTTGTTGTTTTATGTATCCTGTAGGCCCCCTAGTAGTTATTTTCGTCAGTAATTTTTTATCTGATAGTATTTACTTGTTATTTTATGTGTACACTTGCCTGAATAAAGTATAATTATTATAAATTAAGATCACATTCAACACACAAAGTTTTCATCAAACCCAAACGAATGAAAATGTCTATCTATGGGTCTATCCTTGCAGCAATGCATTTGTCCACTCTACTTAAATTCCCTCATAATTGTTGTTATAACAAACCGCAGAAAAACGCTTCCTTTAATTTAAATAAATTAATTCATGCTGAATTATGTAACATTTTCTTGGCTTTACTAATAACAAAAGCCTAATGTGACGACCGTTCGTCATCTGGCCAACGATCGGACGGGGCCCCGGTGGGAGGGCCGTATTGTTTTGCACGGCTTTTTATTGTATAGACGATGTGCCCTCTGACGTCACGTGTTTACATCTGTATTCAAATGTGCCCGTCAGTGAGGCGCACCCATCGTGTTTTACATAAAATCTGCTTAAAGAGTGACGTCGCAGGTCAGATCGCCTTTGAATTATGTGACCTCTGATGTCATCTCTTAACCAAATTTATGTAAAACATGATGCGTGCGCATATTGACGGGCACATTTGAATAAAGGGGTTGCATTGACGTCACGCGCGCTACGCGTACGCGCTAATCGCACGTACAACCATGCGGAGCGGTGAGGTCAAAGAAAGTGTGTTTGACCTCACCGCTCCGCCCGGTTGTACGTGCGATTAGCGCGTACGCGTAGCGCGTGTGACATCACATGCATTAACTTTATATAGGTAATAACAGTGCGAGAACCCGGTTGTTACTGCGTGGTAATGACCGGGTTGGGGGATGACCGCTGGTAATGGATCGAGCCGAAGGCGAGGTCCATTACCAGCGGTCATCCCCCAACCCGGTCATTACCACGCAGTAACAACCGGGTTCTCGCACTGTTATTACCTTTAATAAATACCTTTTTAACGAGAAAAATGGTGAAAATACTCCGAATTTCGCGACTTCGCGGCTTCTTTTACGCCGTTTTACAAACGCAGCTTCGTTTTCGTATTTTGGCTTCGTTCATGTAGTTTAGCAGTGGTACAGTTGTTTTCCTAGTTCCGGATTTTTTCTAGTTCCAGATCGCTTCAAATAAAAACCTACCTTGTTATGGCTTGGTCTCCAATACTATTTGTTTACATGAAGTGCATTTTGAAAAGAAACATACAAGCTTCTTGATACATAAGTAAAAATAAGTCGAAGTAAAAGTCTCAAATCTGCCAAAGACTGAACGTTCATTTTTTTTTTCTAGTTCCGGATCGCCCGTAAAATACATGCATCAACAGCACGCGCGCAAGCGATTTCATATGACGTGTTCTAATGGACCATGGAGAAATGTTTCCATGGTGGGACAAAGTTTATCGGATCGTTGCCGCGCGCAACACACGTAAAACATTTCAAAGCATTTCTTTGCAAGTCCTTTTTTAAAACTTTATTGGAAGTTAAAGTATTTGACATTTATTTTAAACTGTATTTATATAAATTAATGAATACTTTATCAGAAATATAGGCTTGATTCGGGTTGGTTCTAGCGTGATAATTGTTCATGTACGTACATGTACGAAGCAGTTTTTTACTCGATCCGGAATTGGTTAAACTGATCCACAACTAGAAAAAGGGATGTCGGTATATTTGACGTCGTACAGTATGTATTTTAAAATAAAGAAGAGCATAAATATCGAAACAAAAACTGTAGTTTCTCCATCACTCAAGGTAAACTACTAAACCTATTTCATTTAAATTTCGAGGATTAGACTTGCCGAAAACAGCCTGAATATTTTTTGCGATCCGGAACTAGGAAAACGTCTGTAATGTGGCCAGAGTGCAGCCCAAAGCCGGGGTTTAGAAAACGGCCCTTGGAAAACCCATGATGTTACTACATATAATGACCGGCACGTGATCGAGTCTCGGCCAATCAGAAGCCTTCAACTCTCCTAGGTATTTATTAAACAGATGTAAACAGGGGCACATCGTCTATAGGAGACGTACACCGTCTACCATGTCGTATGAAACCGTCTAAAACGAAAGAACACTACTAGGACTTGAACCCTGAGGACACTCCAGGCTCTAGTTGTGAAATTATGGACCCCGAGCGCGTGTCAAAGGAGAGGGCGGGGGACTTGGGACGAAAACTGCAGGATGTCAAGCTGCAAGATTGCGTATCTACGAAAGACTAGCTTGTTAGAAGGTGAGATTTGCAAGGGTGAACTAAATGAACGGGTAAACTACGGGCCAAGTCGACAAAGTTCCCACTTAGTTAGCACTGAACGTTGAAACAATACACCGTTCCAGTAGGCCATGCTCGGCTTTAGCTACTGCCTAGTTCACGCTAGCGTGGCGCGTGCCTGGCCGATCACTTGCACAGTGCATTACAACCTAGTGTAATTACACCATAGAGCTATATTAAATTACTAGAGCGCTGGCTCGATGTACAAAGTGATGCGAGCTGGGCGCATCCATGTTTGTGCACAAACCTATGGAAAACTCAAAATTGTGTACGGCTTTTGTACGGCTATTTGCATATCTGCGTTTGTATTCTATACTGTGCGTTACCAAAGCCGATACGCCGAAAACCAAAAACGAATGGTTAGTCAATGAGCGCAAATGCGTGTGCGTATCGGCGCGCTGCAGATGATTTTGCATTGACTTTTTTTAAATTGCATGACGCGCGTAAGTTGTTTGCGTCTGGTCTACTTGCACGCGCGTTGCATTTAGAGTACAATTTTAAAATTCAATCCATCTATTTTTATTATGTTCTACAAGCACACACATGAATTCAAAATGTCTGCGCGCAGAATGGATTCAAAGGATCTCTGCGCGTAAGAATGAAGAGTTAGCGCTCTAGTAAATTAAAATAGCTCTATGAATCACACACAAATATAAGAAGGTAACGTCTTTGACTTAAGAAATGGCCAACAATGATTCTTTCCCCGTTGTTAAAGGTACTGAGATTCGGATTTAAAATTAGCAACAACACCATACTATGATTAAAAACAGGTTGGTAATGGAGACGGGGCGTAAAATTGAAACAAAAGTTAAATCCACCAACAAATGTACGGTAAACTATGCTGAAGTGAAGAATTTCCGTCAGACAAAATGGCGACAATTTGTCGGACTTAAACATCGGGCACTGTTATTGGTCAATTGTTTGATGGGTGTGGCCTACTGGATCGGTGTATTATATGCAGTGATGAAACTGCTTAATAGTTACACACGGATGTAAAGCCTATAATTTTCATATACGTGAGGAAACGCAAATCTAAACACAGACAAGACCCAAACTGCAACGCAGAGAAAGAAACATTTTATGCGGAAGTGTAACTACCTCGCAGACGGTTCCGCGTACTGTCCGCGCAGTAGGCCTACATAGTACATGTATGCGAATCGATATGGAAACTGGCTTAAAAGTCGCTGTAACAGCCTATACATAGCTAGCCGACCACTACGATTTTCGGGATGACCTGTATTGTGTGTATGGCGCGTGTAGAACATCAGCCTTCTCATCATATTATTCAGGTTCTAGTTCACATCCAATTGACACGATTTTGTTCCATCTCAGATTGGATGTACGATAATTCCAAACTGGCCTGCCAAATTCAATCACGAACACGGCTCAATCGAATTGTGGTGCGAAATGGAAGACGTTTCCCACTCGACCACTTTCAGCACTGACCCCCATCAAAGGTAGCGCCGTCCCAAGCCTCAATTCACGAATGGTTCTAGAAGATGTTATGATTCGGTGTTTAGTCCGTTCGCATTCGGCAGCCATTTTGAACGTGTTTAAATATGTGAGCTTGCTTGTGAATACATTCTGCACTTCCCTGAGTCATGTAAAGTTACAGAATACCATTTGTCAGTTGTGCATGTCTATTATTTGAAATCTATAAAGAATGGTGCTTGACAACTAACATGTAGATATTTTTAGCTCTGTAAAATGCTGTGCATTCCGAGAAAATAATATTCCAAGATTTTAAATTCAATACAAAATTTGCCGATTCACAATTTGAAATGCGCGTTTTCATTCAGCAAAATGCACGCGCGTCACGCACTGGACCGACCCGAGTGTTGGGGACTTTTTAGTTAAAAAAGTATACTTCCCCTTCGCTATATAGACCCGATCGGCACGATTGAATGTATAATCAAGAAGTATAATCAAAAAGAGGAAGAACACACCAGTATCTGCATCCGTGTTTCGCGTCTGGGGCAAATTTAACTTTCAATAAATTTGTATTGTGTTTTGTTTAATTAGAAAGATGTATGTCTACGGATTACATTAATTCAAAATGTCATTTATATCACAGAGTGCGTTCTGTGTACGTTTACGATAGTGCTTGCTTGACATGGCCACTATACCTCCAGTGACAACATTCCCTAAGGTCTTATACTTCTACATACAATGCCGGCCTAGAGCTTCAACAATTATGTTCTTTAAAAGGTGAAGATCATTAAAGGGATCGTATACGTTTGGTAATTGGAACCCACTGTTGGTTTCAATCCTATATAGTTATAGATATATACCATAAAACTAACCTGTGAAAATTTCATTTCAAAAGGTGGTAGCGATTTTGAGATATTGCCGAAAATCTGGAGCAGTTAAGTCCACGCAGGAAAAATAATCTGCATTGGAATACACAATCTGAGAAACGTCACTGCAGTAACGCTTCTCAGATTCAAATTGTTTGGGATAACAAGTGATATCTTTTTCCATAACCGCAGTACTTCGGTTAAAAGTTTCTAAAAATGCATTATACTATCCAAAGCTGCTGTACTTCTTACCAAGTAAGTTTTTATTGCCATTAATTTTTGGAGTAATTACCAAACGTATACGATCCTTTAAAAAAAAAATTAAAAAAAAAAAAAAATGTTTTGAAATGGAAATACCCATCTCTTATATTTCAAATTTAAATAAATGTGACCATCCACGACAAAAGGGCTGTAAAGTCGCCAAAGTTTAATTTGAAGAAAGCACTGTTAAAATATGTGAAAAACAATAAACAACTAAGAATTTTCATATTCAGCGTTACTTTTTGTAGCTAACCATAAACACCAACTATGTCGTGTAATACATCATTTTAAAGCTTATTTCTTGTAAATTTCATTTCTCTTAATATCTCAAAACGTCAATTAGCCTACTTTACAGCCCTTTCGTCGTGGACGGTCACAAATATAATTATGCACATGGTTGTATTTCTTTAAATTTCCAAAGCAGTCGACATGAAAAACATATACAATTAGTTTTAAAACAAACCAATCAATTAATTAATTAATTAATTAAATATATAATTCATTACCGACCGCTTCTCGATACTTGCTTGCCAATACTTACCATGAATCGTCCATAGGGTGAGGCCAATGCAGTCGCTGCAAGAGCACACAGTAAGATCCACCAGCTTTTTAGCACACAACTGTTCATGGTAACGCCCAAAGCGCTGTAGACAGAAAATCGAAAAGAAAAAAAAATGTCAAAATGTCGGACGCAATAATCATCACTGAAGAAGCATCGTGCCATTGATTTGACATCATCATTACAGAAGCATTGACCTATTGTTGAATACCTGATCACAAGCAACATCTGTACTGAATCTATCTACGTCAACATAGGACTGAGAATTGAGGTGGGGGAACGGGTCAATACAAAAATCTAAATTTTGTCAAAGTAAAAAGAATCACCATTTCATTGATTTCAACCGTACCGGCGTCACCGGGGGGCGTTGATCTTGCAATCATAAATATTGCGAGCGGTGTATATTTGTTTTGACACTGTAACCAGCGTAAGAAACGGTATTCGTGACAAAAATAACAAAGCCTTTCTCTGACTGCTGCAAAATGTAAATACTTTCTAAGGGGACTTGCCACGCTCAACTTGAATCGTGGGTTGCCACTTTACGTTGTAAGGGTTTATTTAGCCACGCCTCTTCAAAAACAGGCCTATTCGAATAAAGCTTCTCGTAAAATGCGAGTCTGGTTGAAACGGGGCACAAGTGGTACCATTTATGAAATAATATCAAAAGAATCCTGGTTATTAAAATGCCCCTTTTTCATCATTAATTGTGTATGGTACATTGGATTGGAGTGGTTGTGGTTTATTACACGGGCTCCACATCGCGCAATGATACACGGGGAAAGTTGTGGCCGCCGCGATCAATCTTGACAATCGTCATTACGTGCCCGCCATAACTTAAGTGGCCGGACGCTCAGACAAAAACAATTGACCAGTTAATTAATTATAATTATGTAGGTCAGGTGAGTTCTAGTTACACCAAATCGACGAACACCTGACGTGTCTTGATAAAAACAAATGACCCAACTGCAATGCAATCGGCAGGAATGTATCTTTTTCAACGGCAAGATGTTCAGAGATTTGAAATTCAACCTCTCTCGGAAAGGTAATGCACAATAATGCCGGGACAGCGAACAGCAAAACCGCGAAGAAATCACGTGAATTCTGCGCTCATATCTTCCGAGAGGTTGGACGAAGTGACGTAAATGAATTTTAGCATTTGTATACTGAATTCGTGGTACTGTAAGGCCTATGTAATATCTCGTCCTGTAATATCTTGTTGAATCCCACACAATACTTAATTAAACTCATTAGAGAACATTTGGTATATGCATTACTGGGTACCGTGGAACGACCCACGGGACTATGAGTGGATGAAATAACAAACCTTAATATACATGTGGTCCCGAGATCAAAACGCACAATTGCTGTTGTTGGCCTAGATGTATTTTTTCAGCGGCAAAAATGCGTGGAGAGTGTTTGAAATTCGGCCGTCCCTTGAGAAATGATTTAAAGAAGGGCAAGAATGTATAGAATCTAATTCTAATTTAATTATTCTGTGTAGTCTCGGACGAAAAATAAATTTGTAATAGGATAAATTTGATTTGAATTAGAATATACTTGACTTTTGTCAGGCGGTGCCTTGCTGTATCTGTGTTGCCGTCTCCGCGGTCACTTCAACATGCAACTAGAATCTGTAACCAAATAGGTAACTAAACCCGTACGCACATTCGCGTGTGTCGCTCAAACGTACTATACGCAGCTAATTCCCAGCGACAAAATGTGGTATATTTTCACCCAGAGCCGAAACACTTAACCATTATACCGTCACAAGGGTATCATAGGAGCTGCCCTTGAGGAGGGCCCCAGGACGGGAATGATTTGAACAAAGCTGGGAGCTTTCCAAGCCTTGGGATGCACAATACGATACGTACAGGGCCGATTTGGAACGAAGAGTTTGTCGCCTTCCGATCCACTAGGAAAGGGCATGATGTGACTTTGCATCCGAAGCGGACACGGTCCTTATAGCAGTATGTGATTTCAACAACAGATTTCTAAATTCACATTCAAATGGCTCCAATTTCACATCCTCAGTTCCAAATTCACATTATGGGTTAAGTCGTTAAGGTTCAAATTCACTTAATAACCCATGGTGTGAATTTGGACTGAGGATGTGAATTTAGAGCATTTGGAAGTGATTTTGGAAATCTGTTATTAAAACCACATCTTGCTAAGGGCCGTGTCCGCTTTAAATGCAAAATCACATCATGCCCTTTCCTAGTGTGATTTTGACTGAAGTTTACTGACAAAAGCGCACTACATGTATTACAACTAAATCTACCGCTGTCACAATCATGCGTCGATAAATTCACTCCAGCTATCACATATTGCATATTAGTGCGAATGCCTGAAACTTAACCGTTTGATCTTAACTATGATTCATTTTTGTAATGATTAATTACCAGTGTATATCCAATATAAATTTAAGTATGATGAAACTAACCTGTAATTCAGTCTTGTAATATGGTTCATCATTGCCGTTAGAATTAAAAACCGCGCTATATGACACCCAGCCAAGTTTCTTATCGATCCGTTACATTTGTGCATATGCGGTAAAAAAAAGAGTAAAATGTGAGTCAACCAACGTCGTAAAGTGACCAGTAAGACAATTTGTTAACACATATACCGGTACCTGTAATGCACACTCAGACTTTTGAATAACAGCCACCGTAACCGAAGAAGCAGTTAAAACCTTTTGGTTTCGCGACTAAAAGGAAACACAAAGGATTTCTTTTTTTTTCTTTCATCAAAAATGTCCCTTTGAATAATCATAGCTGTCTAGCTACATGGGATAATAAGACCGCTTGATATTTTATTTTGTCTTTTGTATAGATTAAAATACAAAACACCCTTTACCTGAACCAATCCAATGAATATAACATTAATTTAACGATGATTTTACCATGCCTCTTAACATAATGACGAACGTATTAAGCAATAACGGCTCAGCATTGAGAAGTTATCGTGGGCCGAATCATTGCCGACTGCCCAGTAATCCCTACCTCCCAATGCAATTTGCCTAAATTTCATTACTGAAAACTTCTCTCAGGAAATGTCAAAATATTTCACAATAATCTGACCGAGATTTTCCCCAATTTTATTTAACCCTTTCCTTACCACGTTTTGTTTATTTTAGCTAAAAAAACGGTCCAGTAAACTTAACATTGGTAAAGGAAAATGGTAACTGGTGGGCTTTGCGGCGCTTCGAGAAAAGCGATATTGAGTTTAGGTAAACAACTTGTTTGTTTTGGGGTAGATCTTTTAGGAAGGGGGTGGGGGTAACATGAAAGGGGTTGAGTAACGTATAGCAGGGGTACGGTCTGGGGGCTTTCCCTACCCCCCCCCCCCCCCCCCCCCTTTCCCCAACGATGCCTAATCTTGCATTCTACGGCAATTGGACAATAAATTTAGCGCTCATTTATGTTTTAGACCGCAATTTACTGCAAGTTTTCCTGGACGATTTGGAAAAATGTGCCTTTGAATTTCTTAAACTTGAATTCAATTTTGCGCTGATATTGAGAAAGACATATATGCGGGTTTTACTTTTGCAAAAACGAGCATTCGATTTCAGTTTGTGTCATTCAAATAAATGATGTAAATAACGTTTCATTTGAACGATTACAACGTGATAAGGCCTTAGGTTTGACGTATACGTGGCCAATTATTAAGAAGATGCAATCTGTTTCGTAGCAAATCGAATTGTCATTGTGACACGCTATCATATATGATATATAATTTAAATTCGCATATTCTACATCTTAAATAAAGTACCTAGGCCAAATACATTTATGATACCACTTTGATTAATTAATTAATTAATTAATTAATTAGTGTATTGTAGGCCTACTTTATCATTAAAGCGTTGTTTTTTTCATAATTATATTGTATGTGTTTTCTCTGTCATTAATAGTTCAATGTCACCTATGCATTCCAATTTGCTCTGAAATTAACTATCAAAGTTCTAAATTTAGTGCACATTCGAAAAATTGATTTTTGTTGTACGACTGAATGCACCTTTATGGAAATAGATTTACCAATTATTAAAAAGAAAACATGATTGTGAACGTTAATACTACATTTCACAAGAAAACGAATGCATCGTTTACAAATTTAAGTGCAACATTTTCCGATATCGGCCGGGAAAACCTATAGTACCATAGCATTTAATCCCCCGCCTCAATTCTCTACTTGGTACTTCTTCATTCCAACTTTTCTAATCAGTTTTATGTTCCAAAACAAAATGGAAATACAATAATACGAATTATGCATGCCTACGATTTCGTGCACGGAAGCGTCGCAAAAAGCACACAATTGTAAACAGATACGTGAATGAACACATTTTTCTTGTTGGAATTTTTTCAAACAAAACTTCATGGTCAGCAAACAAAAGCAGCAAAATCCTCCGATTTGGGAATGAAAAAAACAAACTTGTATGGAATATTTCTACTTTACTTTTATGCCGCAGGTGCCTCTACAGGGCAGAAGCAAATTAGTTAATTAAAACATTTTAATCGAAACGTCGCTAAAATTACCTAGAGTGTTCACTAATGTTCCACTGCGCGTTTAGAATTCTCGTGTTTTGCCAAACAACGTGAACAATCAAATAATAAAAACAGTAAAACAAATAAATAAATAAAGAGTGTCGTACTTACAGTGTTGTTTCAATCAGATCCACAACTGTTTGACGTACAAAATACAAGGCAATAACTTGGAGTCAGTGATGAGGACAAATGAACGAACGCCGCCAATCGTTATAGGAACTCCCTCGGTACAGCTGACTTCACACCTAAATCTTTGCTCGCTAATTTCATCTGCCGGCTAATACGACGTAATGGCATTAGAGTTGACACCTAAGACCGCACAGCTGGGCTATACATTCTTCCCGCCACACGGCATATTAGTTTGTAGTGATGCGACGCGAACGCGGAACTTTTTCCCCTTCTTTCTTCACTTCGCGGTTCCGTCCCAAGTACTGACGTACCTTGCACTGCAACTGCTTTGTAGTATAATGAACGACACCCGAGCAACATTGCGCAGGCGTACGTGCCTACGATCACGCCTATGATCACGCCTACTTGCTGCCGGTCTCCGCGTCACACTTTCGTATCCACGTAGTTTGCAGCCAAACTGCTAGACATTTCTCTCTCTTTTAGCTCCCTATATCTCCCTTAAAGAATACATTGCGGGAAGGGTTCGTCATCTTGAGCTTGTCTTGCTGTCACATCATGTTTAGACGCGACACAAGCGTATACTATTTCTAGAGTTTGGATGGTAAGCTTTCTGTCTCGTGTGTGATTTTACAGAAACTGAACTAATTTCAATCTTGTGTGGGTGCGCGACTGGCACCAGTGGACGCTAGCTTCCTCTCAAAAAAAAAGTATGTCTAACCTCTTTACGAAACACACTGCGTGTATGCCTATGTTCTTGTTAGTAATTAAGAAAACTCTAAATCTCCTTATTCATGAGGTACACACGTAAGGTTAATGATTTTAGGAAAAAGTAATATTACTGATAAAAACTATTATAGAACAAAAATGAAAGCGACAAATAAAATGAACTATAATCAAACAACATACCCAATACTTTCTCAACTTTGAACTTGTTTACGTGGAACTAAAATAAAAAGAAGTAACCCTGTTTATTCCACATAATGCTAATTTTTTGACAGACTAGATGACACCGTGACAGTGTTTGGGCACACGTGCAAAGTAGTTATAGACCTAAATTAGATGCACTTTGGGGGGCAAAAGATCGAACAGAAAACTCACTTGCATGTATAGTGCGGACGATTGGGAACATTATAATTATGTTCTAACTCACAAACTATATTATTATGATTAAAGGTATTAATTTGAATGAATGAGTGAAACATCAATACATATAGTTTTGCACAATTTTACTGTATTTTTGTTGAAAACATTACTACATTCAGTTCTGTAAAGTTACCTATATTTCCTTGGCAATTATTAGGGAAAGAGGTAGCGTAATATTACAGAAAAAAAGATTTCATTTCCATTCTAAAAATACATTGGTGAAGGACAAAACCCAATTCTGAATTTAACATCTTTAATACAACGTGGTTCTAATACCTGAAACCGGTTACCAGTTGAAATGTAGCTGTGATACCATATTAGGCCTAATACCATGCAGGCATAATACCATTATCCGTGTGTAATATCCGTGGCCAATTAAGTACATTGGACACGACATATCTATCTTCACTTTAGTATTTTGCTCTGCTACACAGCTCCATGAAATTGCTTAACAACATTGCGAACAATGGGAAACCAGCCTGTGTGCTGCCACCAAGAGATTAAAATGAGCCATGATCTCTGCACTTCATACGTTTTACAGTCCGTTAATGACATTGTGTCAAAAATATAAAGATAGATGGTTATTTCCTCAAGAGACCACCACGCGGCAATATTTATCCATTGTGCAAGAATTGGCACTTTTCAGATTATTTTTTAGATATGGCAAGCGTCCAGCGTTTAGATATCATATAGATAGATATGTTTATATGAAAATGTATGCGGAATTCCATTAGAATTAATCATAGGATCGTGCTAGCGCAACGCATGCATTCTCTACACTTTGGCATAATTATGGGGAGGGCCACGGTAATAGCTGTCTACCTGAGTGCTCCCTATTTAGAATCTTGAATTGAACAAAATTATATATCACTTACCTTCAGTGCCCCGTTGAAGTGTGTGCTCCCTTGAAATGTGTGCTCCCTTAGACATTTAAAGGTGGTATACACCATTTGCAAACACAAACAACTATTTTATTATAATGAAATACCTTACTTTACTGTAAGTGAGTAACAGTCTCAAGTATCTCGTGAAATAACAGCACCTAAGGTGTTGTGGTTTTCAAGAAAAGTAAAATTTGTATTAATTCCCAACGATTGCCGGTCGGAAATCGTTGGAAAACCCTGACTATTTTCAAACACTGTCCCCAATTTATTCAATTTAGTTAGTCCAGATTTTAGTTGCAATAGTATAACACATCCGTGAATGGGTGCTGGGGAACTAGTCTGGTTTTCTAAACTGATAATTCCCCGGACGTCTATGAATTGATTCGTTTCGCCTGAAGGAAGTCGAGAAACAAGACTACAAAAAACACTATTAAATATCTTGGTTTTTCTAACATCAATGAACACACAACTTTGAGCTGAGGTCAGCGTCACAATATTTTTTGTAATCATGAACCCCCTAACCCATCCATTTGTGAAAATTACAGCAAAGGCAAATAGTGGTTACGTCAAAGTTTCCCCAAAGAAAAGGAAAACAAAGAACAGTTTCTCTATTTAGGGCGTTGTAGTATACCACCTCGGCGGCAAGAAAGGGATAATTGGGAAGTCACATCGACGCCATCTTGCAATTGATTTTGGCGAAAGGGACTGAAGCCTGCCTCTATCATTCAGAAGTAAAACGTTATTAAGAAGGTCCGCGGGCAGACTATCAAATCCCTCTGTTCTTGTGTCACATGAACGAGGAACGGCGTGTGTGAAACCCAGCACAATTGTATATAACCCTCCCATAGGACGTTGCTCTTGTTTCCTTTTGCGATCGAGGATCGAAACACAAAAGAAAACAAAGGGAACAAATGATCCTCGAAGGACGGTTTCTTTGTCCTCGATCGCTCCGGTAACCGCTAGGTAATGGGGTTAGGTTACAGTAAAGGAATAAAGGAAAACACAATTGGGGATCCTCGATCGTAATGGCAATTCACGAACTAATGTTCCTAGGTGAAAAGCGCCATCTTTTGTTGGCACACAGAGCTAATAATTTATAAGATTTATAGGCCTTATATATTTATAAGATATATAAGTATTTGACTTTTTCTTTCAGTTAGTGCTCAATCAAACACTGCTCTTGTTGAAATTAAACAATGTAAAGTAAAGCAATGTAACAATTAAAATATTATTTTGTTCGGACATTTCTTGAACCATATCATTATTCAGTCTACCTTTGGGTTATATCCGATTTAGTTAAAAAAATAATGTCAGGGATGATTACAGTAAATCCACTTCGTATAAATACTGTCTTCTTATACCTGGTGAAGGCTACACTATTAACACTCTTTTCGTCGCGTCGGAAAACTGGGGTGCTTCTTTATTGCAATTTGTCATCGCACGTTGCTTCTTCTCGCTTTTATGCTGCAGAATTTAGAACAATTCAGAAGTACCCGTGACCATGCGTTGGGCGCAACTGGCCCGGAAGGGTGGCTTAGCGCGTGATCCGTTTGACCTGTTTGCAAATTTCCAAGGACCCAATTTCAGACTCGTTTCTTTAATGGCATCAAGGCGAAAACTAGCCACTCTCTTAGGTCGTGAAGTGTGTAATAAGAAGCATGCCAGAAGGGATAATTTTACAAAGAGTTTAGAGTCAATAATATCTTTACACCAAGTAAGCTTTTTAACAATAATTTGGTTGGTTACTTGTTGGATACTTGCAAAGGGTATACTATAGCTTTAAGTGTTGTTTAAAGCTTTGAAATGTGGAGTGATAAGTAAGAAAGTAGGTTTGTGAATACACCATGGACAAATATATTGTTTGAGGCGGTCTTCATCTCCCCCGCCCCTCTCCCGCCCCACCCCCTTATTCGGAATTTCGAACTGCACACGAACAATATCAGTTGCAGTTTCAATTCAGTGTCCCTTTGACAAATCGGTGCACCCAAACACGCCCCCCCCCCCCCTTTCCCCTACAAGTTCAAGCCTAGTTACGCCGCTGGAGAAAAGGGACTTGCGTATACTTATCACCTCCAATGATGTAATGCGCGTGTGTGACGAGGAGTAATTCATGCGTTATGGAGCGAAATTGCTCCTGTCCTTTGGGTTGGCGGTGTTTCTGCTGTATTATAGCGCTTGATGTCCCCCGCCCGCACCGCACGATTATGCAGGTCTCGCTAGCAAACGGTTTACGAATTCCAAGTTAATGTAATCTTTTCTTGGGCCTCCAGAGGATAGGAACAAAATTTGCTCTGCATTAACTGACTCGAGATTTTTAACATTTGTGTTTCTTTTGTGGCCAAACAATGTTGTGTGGCATTTCAAATGTATTCCATTACATTATGTGACCCTCCACCAGGTTGATGTAACTTTGAAAAAGATTTTTCAGAATTACATCAATCTCAAAAAAAAGAATGTCGACTTTGATGCAATCTTCTCCTGAGCCTCCAGAGGACAGGACAAAAATCCCCTTTGTATAACTGACTCGTGATTTTCAAAATTTGTTCTTCTTTTGTGGCTAAACAAATTACTGTGTGGCATTTCAAATTGGATTTCATTACATGTGACCCTCCACCACAAAGAGGTTGTAAAGTAGAATTTTATTTTACTTCTTGAGGTTGATGTAATTTTTGAAAGATTTTCCAGATTTATATCAATCTCAAAAAGAAAAATACCCGACTTTACAGCCCCTTTGTGTTGGGGGGTCACATGTCACATGTGGTGTATATACCAGACCATTACATAATCGTTCATTTGATTCTATTCATGTTGTTTTAGATGAGGTGTAGAGTCAAAGGTGCAGGTTTAGATACCATATACATCTATAAACGGTCAAAGACCATTCCATATCCGCAATTCAAATCCGCGAAATTGGAATCGGCGTCCGTGCGGAGTTCGTATAATTTCTTCAGTATTATACATCAAAAGCAAAATACTTTTAAAGAAAACGTGAGTTGGGTGTGAACTCACTTTAAGACCCCAGGTATGATTCGACCTCGAATCAGGGTCAGATATGACCCGACATTAACCTAGGTCAAAATCGAACACTTGTCTAGGTTACACAATTTGCTTGGTCAAAATCACACCTGTGTGTCAAATGGTTCGGAAAAGCAACACAAAATTAGTGCCATTTTGTCAAAGGGAACCCAAGTGTCATTTTGACCCGGAAACGAATGTTAGGTCCAAATTTGACCTGGATTCGGGTAGGATTTGACCCGGGGCTTTTAAGCGTACAACATGCTGACAATAAATTATCGCTCTCAATGGCGTTCTGCGTTCATCTTGCCGATTAGTGCTCTCAGAATCAGATTATGCTGACAAACAATTTTAAAGGGGAAGTAAGATTTAATATGGTGGCTCTGAAGGGACATCGCACATCGCACATTTCTGCGACATCGCACATTTTTTCGCAGATTTCTGCGATATCGCACATTTTATCTCACATTTCTGCGCGGATTTCTGCAACAGAAATGTGCGACATCGCAGATTTCTGCACAGAAATGTGCAATAATATCTGCAATATCGCAGAAATCTGCGCAGAAATCTGCGATAAAATGTGCGATGTCCGTTCAGGGCTACCATAACTTCATGCGATAAATTTTCCACATAATAATTAGCCCACAAGGAATACAATAATGTAATTTCACAGACTGTTAAATTTCTACGCACTGTCTTTGATCCGCGCAAGCAAACATGTCGGATGTACTTCTTTGTGTATTTGCTTGCCATGCCTCGGAGTGAGATACAGTAACCGAAAACCCTTTGCCCATCTGATAATGAGACTCGCGATGAGTTTACTCGGACTGATAACAATCCGAGTCGACCATAATAAAGAGTCTCCTATCGGGCTGCATACTATACCCTCCAACTCGTCTAAGTGCCCGGCTAGGGAATAAGTCTGAATTTTGGTGTACAAATAAAAACAAATCTCATACGGCACCCGCTTAACCTAGATTTCGGCTAGCCATCGGGGACCCGGAATCGATCAAATAATCGTTCTTGCTAATAACGTGTGATGTAAGTGCTTTTGATGAAGGCCCTTGGTGTATAGTTGATGACAGTTTTGATACCAATCTCATGACAGTGTTCAAAATAGGGCACCGAAAACCAAGGAATTTCTCGTGCCTGTACACAGAAAAAAAAGAAAAAAAGTTTTCTACTGTTTGTGAGAGTTTTGTGTCTTGTTAATGTCATAGGTTTTCCCGGTCATTTAAACAAAAAAAATCATTCAAATTCACCAACTCTTACATTCAATTTCGTCCGAGAGAAAAAATGTACCGGCTAAAATCAGCACTGTGACAAGTTGGGACGATAAGACGGGCTGGGCAGTAAGCGACACGAGGCAAAGATGCATGCCAGCCATGCGAAGGGCACAGCACGTTAAATTTGTTAGGTAAGTCTACCACAAAAAGAAAGAGACGATTCATCGGATCCTGTCAACACTTAGCCTTTTGTCAAGGCCTTCGTGGCTGGGATCCCAAGCGACTGGAAAGGGAGACCACGCGCGCGAGTCGAGTGGCGAAGCCACGAGGGCCTTTTCCAACTTGTTTGCGGTTTGTTTTGATGAATTATTCATAGAGTATGAAACGTGCATTATTCATAACTTGTATGCAAACAAGTAAAATGCTGAACGATTAACCAATCATAATTTGTTAATGTATGCTGACCCGCTGACCCCCGTCGCTTCTGATTGGTTTGGACTTTTGCTACCGTTTTGGGTAGCAAAAATCGAGATTATAAAGAAACACATAAGAAACCGCAAACAAGTTGGAAAAGGCCCTCGTGGCTTCGCCACTCGCGTGCGTGGTCTCCGTTCCGGTCGCTTGGGATCGCAGCCACGAAGGCCTTGACAAAAGGCTAGTCAACACTGAGCTTTGTCACTCAAGTAAAAACAACTTGTCACAGTGCTGATTTCAGTGCCTTTCATAAATGTTTGTTCAGTCATCCATGGCAAAGACATAATGAGCCTTAGACAGAGGACATTCTACCCTTTCCACATACATTTGGTGTTTGTCTGTAATATTCAGAATGTTTGCAATAATATGAATGTGTAAATAGGTATAATTGTTTAGAGACACCCTATATTATACATGGTAGGCCTATTACAATTTAACATCAACGTTATGGCACGTTATGTTCACTCTAACAACTGTGTTCAGCGAGAAAACACTCTTGCTATCAGTTTGTAAACATGTTTAGAAGCTAAACACACGTGTCAAATGTCTAAACATCGATGTCCAATGGATAAACACGATCCATCCTCATGTTAAACATGTTCAGCATGTAAGCATGTTTTCCAAATCGATAGCAAGAGGTGTTTAGAAAAGTGTTTACTCGCTAAACACAGTTTTTGCAGCGTTGGGCGCAGTCGGTCAATGTGCGCGATCGGTCGATCTTGCTGCGCTATCGGTCGATTATGACGGATATCTTTTACTTTGCTTACCTTTAACAGAAAATCCTCCCGAACCGTGAATTAGAAAGAAAGTGTGCTGGACTGGTGGCCGCGCGATCTGCTCATGGTAACATTACTTTCGACCGATAGCTAGCGCAGCACGATCGACCGATCGCGCACATCGACCGATTGCGCCCCACATTTTCACGAATTACGATTAACATTCGTTGGTATAAATATGTCAAGTTTTAGCTCCAAATTGTGGATTTTCCCACTTCCGGTATAGGCTTTCTGTAGCTGATATACTTAAGGGGAAGAATAATAATTCGGATATTTATAGGGGTATATTATTTTGTCGGACAAGACAATGAAGAAAATGTCTGTATGGTCAGAGTATTATATTAAGTCGCCCGCTGACCGATTTACCCCAGATTTTCGTTATTTACTTAACTCTTCGTTTGTTTGTTTTCCACTGATAACAATTTTCTCCAACCTGAAAACAATATTTATAACTCCACCCAGCTAGCGAAAAAAAACCACACACAAATCGGCCGGTTGAGAGATCGAGAACTGTAGTTTGGTGGGTTTTTTTTAGGTGGAGATCCGACCAATAATAACATGTTTATCTCACTGACTGACTGACTGACTGACTGACTCACAGTACTGTTGTATAGGAGTACTACATAACGCTAACGAACGAAACCAGCCCATTGAAAAAGCACAAAAGACACTTAGTTTAGTGACAGCCGTTGGCCTTATTCACAAGGAAGCCATTTTGGTCGTGTTCCCTGAATCTATTTTATACATTGTGAATGTAGGGAGAAGATGAACAACCATTTGGAAAGTTATACATGTACAGATAAACAGAGGCATGTTGAAATTGTTCTGTAAAAGGGCACAGGCCTAAGTACCTGAGCACAATGAACAATGGAGAGAAGGCGAAATGATATATCCGTCCTCCTTAAAGGTCGAATACATTACACCATTTGCTTTTGTTGTAATATTTGAAAATGGATGGTTAAACATGGGATTCATAATTATTTTATAGTAAATATTTTGACACTTACCTGTTTAAAGTTTTGTGTTCATGTAGATGAATGGAAAACCAACAACACTGTTATTTTTGTAGTCTGGTTCTCAGACTTCCTTCAGACGAAACACAACAATTTATAGACGTCAACAATATAGTCAAATTGTTTCCAACGATTGCCGGCCGGCAATCGTTGAAAATTGATACCAAATTCAATTTTGGTGAGAACCACAGCACACCCGATACCTTGATTTCACCTGATGCTTGAGATTGATATAGAGTCAAGTAAGGTTTTTAATAATAACTCATTAGGTTTTTTTTTAATTTTTAAAAATTGTGTATATTACCTTCAAGATGTAGGAGCAGTCGACAAGAAATTAATTAGGGGGGAAAAGAAAAGTGAAAGGACATCTAACGCAGGTTGAGTCAAATTATTTATACATTCAATTGAATTGAAAGTCCGGAACCAGATGCACACCTGCAAATCACTTTCACCCACACGCGAACATCCAAAACAAATTAATGACAGCATATAACCTTCCGATACAACAATAAATACATATAATGTCAAAACTATTCAATCTATTGGACAGAAATAGAAATTCTACACATTTTTCAACCACAGTAATTGCTTTAGCGCCTCTGGCGTTATTGCTGGTTGTCACGGCAACCAAGAAAGGCACGCTTTGTCACAGGCTCTAGTATAAATGCTCAAAAAAATTCTTGAAAAAATTACGAACCAATTGAGTTATTGCTTTGTCACCGATACAAGAATTTTAGACGGGGATTCTTAAATCAACACCAACTATTCAAAAAAACGCTTCCCCTCGCACAACAGTGCCCCCCCCCCCCCCCAAAGAAAAGCACGACAACAATGGAAACAAACAGATAAACCAAATAAATTGTGGTGGACAATTACTGTTTCGTATCTTTTGAGCCTATTGTTTTGTTGTTGTTGTTTTTTTGTTTTTTTGTTTTTTTTAGTTTTTTTTTTTAGTTTTTTTTTTTTTTTTGGGGGGCTCTATTTGTTACCTGACCAAAACGTAATTGGTGTTTGTGTTTGTAAAACATTAAAAATAAATTTCGGTTACAGAATAATCTAAAGCTTTGGTGATAGGCTATTTCTCCTTTTAGGGATTTAGTCCTCAACACAAACTGAACTTTTTTTGTGAGTGGGAAGAGAAATTGTATATTTCCACTTTTCCACTGAAAAATGCCAATCTGATTTTGGACGTACATGTATATGACACAAAATCTATATACGCTTTATTTTCGTTTTACCACAAACGCTTACGATGCTTCTGAAGGAAAAAGCAGATCTTCACAGCAAGTGCATATTTGTGCATAACTACAAAGCTCTTCGGAATCGATAAAATCGAATCGCTGGCTTTCCGCTAAGGTGGTTTCGTAACGCGAGAAAAGACAGTTTCTTCACTACATCATTCTAGATTCACAACGGATTGATTGACCTGTAGCGATTTATGTTTATTTTTTTACATTTCTACAAATGAATCGTAAAGATTTGTTTTCACGTCCGACGCAGAGTGTGACTATTACTGTCTATTTATTCTTGTTGAGCAACGTTTTTTTGATCTTGTTTGCAAGATAGTATATTTAAATTATGTTGTGCGTCTATTTTCATACGTGCCTGCATAAAAAAGAACATACCAAGAAAAGGGAAACAAAAACACTGCGATGACCTTTTGCAAAAAGAGTTAGATGAAAATTGGATATGAAGTCCTTCTTAGCTTACCTATTAGGGACTAATTTGAGAAAATGGGTAACATGCAGAATAGAGAAAAAAACGATTGTAAAGAACATTGAGACTCTAATTCAAAGGGTTGCTTCAAAAGTCAACGAATTTTTACTGAAAGTGACTGTCAACCTAATTTTGTCCGGAATATTAAAGCTAAACCTATATACCACTAGAGTGAACACATCTTTTCCGTTTACCAATTGGATACGGCTCCAGGTTGACGCGCGCTTCGAGCAATTGTTTCCAAAACAAGAATCCGATGTACACGAACAGTGAAAGAGAGAAATACGAGAAACGCACCCACGTGGTACGTGCCGGACCAATTATTATTCAAGTGTCGCTGCAGCTGCGAACGATGTGTAATGAAGGAAAAAGACACTTTCCCCACAAACTCAAAGGTGGTTAGGGTACCGAAAGGCGGCTACCCCGAGGGGATTAAAAAGGGGAGAGGGAGATAGATAGGGGAAGAGTGACAAGAAGAAATAGGGAAAGGTGAAAATTAACTAGCCCCTGACGTGAAAACTGCCTGGCCATCTAATCATTCAATTTACGGTCGAACGAACTGCGAGCGTGTGCGAGCGGAGTGTTTAGTGCTCGTGCGCGGTTGGATAGGAGAAGGTCGCATTTTGCTCCGGGCACGGTGTATAGCCAGCCACCTGATATACAAGGTTTGCCTTTACCATATACTCCATTCCCCTACGTTGCTAGACTCCCTTGCCTGACTGGGATTCAGGAGGAAGGGGGTGTAACAATCAAACTAATTGCAAAAAGGGCCTGACCTGTGCGAGGTCAACCGTCATGACAAGATTCTCTAGAAAGATCTGGATATTAATTGGGAGTGAAACGCTTTCTTACAGCTTCTTAGAGAAAACGGCAATGATCTTTTCGGGATTACAAGCACGAGTAAAGGTTATCTGGTGATTTGTGTGTGTTTTTAAAGAGAAATGCATATCTCGCAGAGCCATGAATTATTTAGGAGAATGTCGCCGTAGACGTATATACGAGATCGTGTTTGCTTCACATTAAATGAAACCTTATAAAACGTGATTTTACCGAGACGCCGTCTTTCCCACTTACTGTTTGCAACATTGCCCTGAAAAAGGGTTTTCAGGTTAATTTTGCAAACCTACTTTTGAAATTCATCTTGATGGCGCTCAATTTGAAGCGAATTAGCTCTCTGCTGTCGTTCTCGTTGTTCGTATTAGACTTTAGAAGTTTAAATTCGTTTTCATACACTGTTAAAAAAATATATGTTAATTAACAGTACATTCTATTGTCAATTGGCATTACAGTAGTTACTGTTTTTTAACAGTACATTCTACTGTTGTTTTTATCTCTGTTTATTAAGAGATTCTGCTGTATTGGGTACTGTACACCTACATGGATTCCCCTGTTTTGCAACAGTGATTAACCCGTTGTTGTTTTGTTAATATAATAGCAAGTTTTATCCAAAAACAAACGCTCCTGTTGAAGTACAGTTTTCTGTTACGCGTATTGCGGCAATTTACATCGATGAATGAAGTGGGAATGAGAATGGGAACCAGAACTATTATTATAAGTAATTAGTTATTACATATTACACAAGACTACATGTATTACGTATAGGCCTACAGTTATATTGTACAAATGCTACGATAACCTACTAAACACTTTAACCATTGTCGTGAGTTACTTTTATATTCAGTTTTTCCCGCAATGATGAAGTCACGCTTTCAAATGAATAATTTCAATATTTAAATGCGGAGGGAGATGAGATGCAATTCTTCAGATTTATTTGCTAAAAATCAAAATTGTATCAGGGAATTGCTTTAATAATTACACAAAGTGGTACAAAAGTGTGTTTTGTGGTAAAACAACACGACTTTTGTGAACACTAATTTCCTCACTTCTGATTGGTCAGTTGCTGCGTAATGAAATTCGTGTAGGAGAACAGTAGATTCTCTGTAAATAAATACTTCGTTGGCGTTGCTGTATATTTACAGCAAAATGTGTTGTTATAAAACAGTAATGTTGATGTGTCTTAACATAACGGAAGAAAAAGCTTGTTCAAAAGATGATGTTTCTTGTTCCAGTACAAAACTTTAATTTAACAGCGAACATTCTGTAACCAAACAAAGAAATTCAGAAAAATGTACATAGACAGTACTAGTTTTGTTTATATGCAAAGAAATCCCAAAACAGTAATATCTACTGTTATATATTGACATTTTCAACAGAAAATCAACTGTGAAGTTACACAATTTTTAACAGTGTACCTGACATATTCATGTTTTACTCATCCTACGTTGACGTTTTTTGCATTCGGTTGAAGTATAGTACATGTAATTCAATTTGTGCGAAAATTGGTGATTCGTCATTAATTTGGCTGCCAAATCTGTTAAACTGACCGAAAAACCTAAAATAAAACAACATGCGACGTTTGTTTTGAAATCACTTGAATCAGATAAAAAATTAAATACAAAATCGATTAAAATAAGACTACTTTACAAAATCATTATGGATAATTTTCGCTGAATAAGAATTCGTCTAAGCTGTTGCAGAAAGGTAGCATTCGAAGATCGAATTTGTCTTATGCCGATCAATTTCAAACTTATGTTAAACAAATAAGTCTGATTTGTGCTTGAGTCAAGCGCACATTAGACTAATTTACTTAGCATTATTACCTAAGTTTATTGTTTGTATGTAGACTTTCACACAACATGTTCAATTTCCCGTATTGCTAACTTATATTTTAATTCTTTGGGTTAAAGACAGATACTTCAAAACTTAACAAACTTGACTATAGAACATTTTAAACAAATTAAAAACTTCGCATATTGCCTCAGTCGTTTTTCTTTATTTTGGATGCGAAAATGAAAACGAAAATACGAATCTTATGCAAATAAGCCTTTACCAAACCGACTGCTAAATTGAATGACTACTTAAAACGAATGCCAACATTTCGACGTAGGATGAGTAAAACATGAATATGTCAGGTATGAATTTGAACGTCTGAAATCTAATACGAACCACGGGAACGACAGCAGAGAGCTAATTCGCTTCAAATTAGCCGCCTTCGAGATGAATTTGAACGCTATTTTTGCGAAGTTGGCCGGGAAAATCTATAGTATAGCACAAGAGGGCGACATATAGGCGTTGCCACTAGCAAAATGCAAGTCCCCTGCGATTGTCAGGTGTACCAAAGTTTGCTTAAACTTGATTCTTAGTCGTTTATGCTGAGTCTTCTATATGGAAATGCAATACATTGCGGCCAGGCAATGTGGCTATTTAGACTATTCACGATACTTTGCGAAGTGTATATTTTTTAATGAGTAATTGTGAAAGTGATTAGTCGGCCTTAAATGGGGAGCATTGATGACTTAAATTATACATGATGTCATGACGTTGGACGTCCAGTCATTCGCTGGTACCCACTACTCACCATCCATCCAAGAGTGCTATCGATGTCATAATAAGATTTGGGCCTTATTCGAAACCCCGTTCTCGTGTTGAATCAAATGCCCATACGTCTACTTTACGCATTTGTATGAGGTAGTCCAATTTGCCCGTGTATACGTACATGTATGAACAATTCACGTATAGAAAAAAAATGTTTTAACGTACAAAAACGTATTTGGGTAAATAAACAACATTTTTTAAAGGATGGTTTTTAAAATATAGCTGTGTGGATGTTATATAAATCTTACTTTTGAATGCTCTTTCTGATTAACATCATTTCGTTCAAAACGCGTTTCGTATTTAGTTATTTTTTTATAGTTATGTTTTTTATAGTTATGTTAAAATGCAAAATAAATGTTTAAAGGCGTCATAATTGACAGAAATGTGTTAAGAACAAATTAAATTTTTGTTTACGTAACAACAAACAAAAATTAGGTGCACATAAATAAACCACAAGGGAAACTGACTAGGTAAATTTTCATAAATTAGGTGTAAACTTTTGTTTACAAAGATACTGACAATTTATGAGACCGCCAACATATGGCAAGACATGGTAGAGCGCCGGTCCCGTGTTATGGAGGTCGCAGGTTCGATTCCCGCCTTGCCAATTTCTTTGTTGGAAACGACCTATTTGTTCTCTTTTATCTTATATCAACTCCCACAACCCCGACCTTAATAATAGGAACAATTAGATCTGATACGCGAACGGGATTCATATCCGGCTCTGAAAAAGTCGCCTATTAAATCACCGTTTTGTATGATAATTTCATCAGTTTTACAATAAACATGTTGAGATGAGATGTAAATTGCCGATAGTATATCAGATGAAATAACCAACGCAAAATGGCGATTTAATAGGCGACTTTTACGATCCTCATTCGTTTCCCGTAGGCGTATACAATCTAATAGTCCCTGATGTCAACGAGGGCATGCATAATGCAACCAATACAATTATAGTCCCAATTTCACCGAATCTAAATTTCGCACTTAAATGGGCCGTTTCCTTGCGCTGTCAATTAGATTTTGCTTTGCCAGTGACTAGGGGATAAAACACAAGCGCGCACCCGACTATATGGGCATCGTGTAGTGCATTATTGGATCGTAATTATACAGCGTTTCTCAGTCTCTTCAAAATGTAAACACAAACAGAATGCCACCAGCGAATGTGTAACCAACATAGATTATTATTGAAAGATACACATTTCTACTTTAAAATGAGACATAAAACCTCTAAATATGATAATGTTTGACAGAGTTGTGAGTAATTAACAAGAGGAGCAAATAACAGATATTTCGATTTTGTTTGTGCAAGATGTGCATGTGTTGCAATGCGGATGAGCTGTTGGTGATTAGCAGCTAAACGCACGTGTCAAATACCTAAACATCAATGTTCAATGTCTAAACACTATCCATCCTCATGTTAAACAAGTTATGTTTGGCATAATTTTTGTAAACATGTTTACAAACATGAATTTTGTGTACTCGCTGAAGACACAGAGTCAAGTAGGCTACCGTTGTCACAATGCCTAGAATTGAAAACTTGGTCCCGAGGTTAATTTGACGGCTCTTGGAAAATTACTCAAACAGTTATCAGATTTGGACGTTTGATATCTCATTTTAAAGTAGAAAGATGTATATTTCACACCACACCTATATTATAATCGATGTTGGTTGTACATTCTATGTAGAATTCCATTATATTTCCGTTGTGGTGTTTTTTTGACACACTATACAGTCAGTTTCTCTTCACTTTTTTAGTAAAAAAAAATTATTGTAAAGTATACATTTAAAGCAGCCGTTTGAAAATGACAGTGAAACATTACTTTTGCACATCATTAAATCAAATTGCCGGTAAAACAATGTGAAAACAAAACCTGATTTGAACTACTTGAATGTTTCTAAAAAGTGCAGTTTAAACGTTATAGTTTAAGGTTTTCTTTCCCCAATACACACACTAACTAACACACACGTGCAACTTTACGTTACATACGTACTGTGGACATTCCTTTGTCTTTGTGTAGTTAAGAAAACGTTGGCTAAATAATCATTTTTCTCGCTTTCCAACAAATAAATTTAACCTCCAATTTTTATTCTGGGCCTTTGTTCCTCTTACCGTTTCTATAGAAACCCTAACCCGTTTTTCCTCTAAAGCTCTTTTTCAGAGAGGGCAAAACGGACTGTGGTCCTGTCCAAGTCCACAAACCGTAACCTCTTCCCGCATCCTGTGGATGTCAATTGTTCGGAGGTCCTCAGTGCGTATGAACCTTTTAAAACCCCATTCCGATGTATAGTGTCAGCCTGCACATCTCGGTAACTAGTAAGTAAAATACTGCCCTCTTGTAAAAAAATAAATAGGGCTGCGACACAGAAGGGATGGGGGCGCTGGTCATGAAGACGTTGGTACACCCCGGCCCTGTTAATAGGCCAAAATTCCGTCGGCCGAACTTATGAATAACAGTTATACACTAACATTCTTCTATATTGAAAGTTATGCATGAGAACCATGGAATCGTCGCGGAATTAAAGAGAAAGTCACGTGGTACTGAACAATAATAATAATATGAATTTTTATACTTCCAAATGGGCACTTTGGGAGACAATCCCATAGAGTCGTGCACAATCTTTATTGTAACCTAACCCGTTTTTACCTGGAGCTTTTTCCACGAAATTTCATATTTATGCTATTTAGACCCAAATCTGTCTTCTCCGAGCAAAAATAACTCCCAAATATCGTTTTGTGGGGTAGCTAGACACTTAGGGAGACACTGAAATGTCTCCCTAAGTGCCACTGTCTCCCAAGTGAATCAAAACTATCGCTAATTTATAATAATAATTAAAGGGTTTCTTCAAACATTTATTTAAATATTACAACAGACTAAAGCTCAGCCTACAATTAGCGTTAATATTGTAACTATACACAGTCGCGCTTAGGGTCAGTAAAATTGGCCTAATTATCGGACAATTGTAGACGGCGCTTGTCGTCCTGAACACAGAGCCCTGTGGGTGCAACGGAGCGTTTCGCTAGTGACAGCTATTTGTGTGGCGCGCCCTCTATCGACATAAAATAAGTCTAGTTTTTAGAATATTAATGCGTGGACACATTAAACCTAAAAATACAGTTTACACTTCTTCCCTTGAGCAAATGTAGATAGAGCTAGTATTACTCCATTTTCTTAACCTTTTAAGGCACTTTGATTTGAAACAATCTTAACTGGTAGTTAAAATGCCAAGTGGTTAAGGTCCTCGGCTGCATAATTCCAGGGCCGAGTCCTGGACCGGGCCGACGTCCTTTTTTCAGTTTTAACGCAGGCGGTTTTGCAATCTTATCTGTAAGATAATTAATTTATTGTCCTCAAATACCAACCGAACTTAGTCCAATCGCTTAATTCGTACCCGTCAGGATGGGACTGTCCGTTCAGGTTCACACCTTCGCATAGGTACGGAGTTCGTTTGCTCGCCAGGCAGCAAAACTTAGGGCGTCACCCCGTCTCTTTTATTATAATATGGTGCGCGGGTTACATAAACATGGACAGGGAAGGAGGTGTGGTTGGCCGGGAAATCCTAGAACCCAGAAGAGTCTTATATGAGAGTCGGTAATTTGCTCATTGTGCTGAGTATAAGTCCGTACCCCTGAATACTTAGTGGTCAACACCACATAACCTTTTTCTTCTTTTTCCTATTCCCTCACCACCAATGCAGACGTACGTTATATTCTTTTCTTGATTCCCTGGCGTATACCCTTGGGGGAAAGGAAAAAATCGAAACGAAAAGAAGTGAAACTTAAAAATAATAATAAGAAGAAAAGGGTTTCTTCAAGCATTTATTTAAATATCAGAAATCAAATGAGTTAAAGGTAGGATACACCATTGGTAATTGTTATGAATAGGTGGATTTAGGGGGTTCGATTTTATAGTAAATAACGTTTAACTGACCTATCCGAAGTTTTACAATCATGGATAGCGAAAAAAGCACGAAAAACAGCGTTTGTTTTCAACCGGCGTCGAGCAGTTATTCTTATGTTATTTGTGTGTTTTTCGCGATCGCCGTCCGGCGTGAATTTTTCTTTGTAAAATTATATTTTAATAATTACAGGATATCTAGCGCAATCATTTTGCTAGATGCCTAGAATAATTATTTACTTTCAGATGAGTAAGATATTTCTTAATAATTTCTGCAAATGGTGTATCCTACCTTTAAGAGGACATTATATTTATCCTATAACAAGATCTTCTTCAGAATCAAAATGACCGTGTAACAAACATTTACAAGGGGACATACAAGCATGATGCATAACATGGTTGGGAGAAGAAACTCAAAAAGGGATACAGAAGTGGGGTGGAAGAACCCCCAAACAGAGGATTATGCCAAGAAATGAAAGAGGTCAGAGTGGGTAGGATCAAATACACACCAAGGGGGCAAGAGGGTGGGGTGAACACCCGGGTGGGGAACAAACAAGGTGAAACCACAAGGAAAGGAACCAGGGTAAAGATCAAAAGAAAGAACTAAAAAAAGAAGTGTGACTAGGGGTTATTTGAAGGGGGATGCGCGGAAAAGGAGTGGGCAACAGTATTACAAGAAAGGGGCTTAAAAGGGGTGATAGATGATGAATACGTCGACAATAATTTCCAAGTTGTTCGTATTATCTTGGAACATCTACAAGGCAACCTACTGTTTCGAATGAAATTCCCTCTCCCAATAACATGTTGGTCTCGTTCTAATGATCGCTTAAGGGGGGTACATCGTTCTGGAATCAATGAAATGTTTGTTATTGTAGATTTGTGTCTTTTTCAAGGTCTGGCCAGCGACGTAACTATAGGTTTAAATTAGTAGGGGGGCAAAGTGGGGGGGGGGGGGGGGGGGGGGCTGAAAGATTGTCTGTGTGCAATTCGAAAATTCAAATGGGAAAAACCCGGGGGAACGGACCTACCTCCGAATGAGGGAGGGGGAGGGTTCTGATTGAAAGAGAGAACACAGACAATGTCGGTTGTTTACATCTGACGCTGCAGACTTGCTATGACGTACACATACATGTCTAGACGTTAATATAGGTTTTCCCGGCCAATTTCATCACAAATTATTTCACTTTCATTAACACACATTCAAATTCAAGAACTTCCCCTTAATTTATTCAAACTAGGGTTGCTCTTTAGCTACTATTGCATTCATTTTCGTGTTTGTGCAAACATGATTTCGTTCTTTTCATTCAGGTTCGCCTTCGTCAACCTATTTCATTTATAGGCATTCAAGACTACATTTTCACCATTCTTCAGTTGAATTTCTGCTACATAAAATTATCTACAATTGATGAAATAAAATCGAAGCGCACATTAATTTGTTGTTAGGGTTTATTTTCTTTTTCGTTCATAGGCAACGAACTTCAACTTCTGTGCGTTCAAATTAAACATTGAGTTGTGGCTTGTTTATTCGAGGAAGTTGTATGGCAATATACTGGCACTTGAATTGTTCTTGTTAGATGCGTTTCCGTGTTTCATTTACGTTATGTGTTTTGTTTTAATTGCAACAATTGTTCCTTGTGCTTTGTTACCGCATAATTAAAATTAAAACCTGTTCCCCGTATCTAAAAGAATGTTGAGTAAAGTTGGAAAAGGTATGGTGAGACGTTTAAAATGAAAACAAAATCGTTCGCTACAGCCTTGTGATCGTTTGCACTGGTATTTATGTTTTCTTCTTTATTTCTGCTAATTTTCGGACCACGTCAAATTAAAAACTAAACAATTTTTTGTAAGAAACAAAAGCTTACAATTATCAGAGGGTCGTTATAAAATTTACCAAAACTAAATGTTAATCCTTTCATTTTTTTCAGAGGTCCTTTTCTTTTTCTGTTTTATACTTCTTCTAATCGTTTCTTTATATCTGAAGTTTATTTAATCTTCAATGATTACTGACGGTGCTGCTAGGTATCTCGCCATGCACGTTTGGCTGTGGTTGTATACCATTTCACACACTTTTCAATAGTTATTTGGCAGACATTCAGTTATACTGACTAAACGGGCAGCCATATTTTCGTTCAAATTCGCTCTACTTAAAGATATATAACGCAGAATAAGCGTGAACATTAATTCTCTTCAAAATAACTTTCTTTATATAGGCACATACGAAATCAGAAAGCACAAGCCATAGAAACGAATTTGAATGCGAACATTTGAAACATGTTTGCCAATTGATGAAAATGAATGGCTGACCAGCCTCTCGCTGCTGGCTATTACCAAATTGAATGATCTTTGCGACTTCATGAATTTGAATGATTTTATTTGGCCAGTGAATGCTAACTGCTTAAATGGAATTACTCCTTTTGACTGTTGAATGATGATGCAACGGAGCATTCATTTTCAAATGAAATTGAATAAGCCGGGTATTAAATTGGATGAATTTATGTTTAAATTTGCCGGGAAAACCTATATTGTTTAAGCTAGCAAATGTTTAACAGTATTGTTAATAAAGACCTTCCTCCCCCACCAAAAAAAACAAAACAATAGGTTCCATATAAAATATACGGGGAAAATATAAAACAACTGAATGAAGAAAAACAAAAGGGTTGACTGACTTATAGGTGAAGATACAAAACAGTTGATTAAGTTTAACACAATTAATGTTGTCTATCTGTTTGTTTCCCAATTGGTCGTACTTAAATCGATTGCCTCTTTACGAATTTGAAAACAATAAATCAGCAAAATTCTCCAGTCAAACCACCTTTGCTAAATTGAATGACAATTGTGCGTCACAAAAAAGCGACGGTTTGCTAAATTGAACACAAGGAATTTGAATGCCTCAAATCTAAATTGAACGCCAGAATTCTAAATTTGAAACACGGTAAAAAATGGAGAGGCAAAATCGTATTGATTCGAACGCTCGAAAATCAAATTGGCTGCTCAATTGCCGAATTTTGCCGGGAAAACCTATACTAGCAATTGCTAGTTTGGTATTCAACAACACAATGTACCAATCAGGAGAAGAAGGCCCCCTTAAATGGCGAATTCGTCTTACTCTAACTATTGTTCTAATTATAGAGGGCCTCCACTGAACGGGCCTCTTTTTTGAAGGGGGCCTCTTTTGAAGGGAGTCTCATTTGAAGGGGGCCTCGTGAGTGTACATTGACCACGTGCCCTGCCGGATTTATCTATGAGCACAGTATATAATGGCATTTGGAAATCAAGCGAGTTGAATGGTCTATAATAATATCGTATATACACTGTGAAAAAAATATAAGCTATTGCTTGTTAGCAATTTCTTATTTGTATGTGTACAAATGTCTAGAAAAAGCAATTGCTAGTTTTTATGTATTAGGCCATTGCTGAAGATAAGAACATCAAGATATATACATGTATAAATAAGAATTTAAGAAATAGTATGGCAACTTAAATTCTGTTTTAAAAAAGGGTCTTCACCATAACAAAGCCCCGCATACGCATTTCAGGCGCTCAATCGCAATAAGAACATCTCTGCGCAGCATTGGTTCATTTCCAATTCCAAAACGGTGGAACACACGGGTACTCTCTGCGTGATACCAGCTTGTTTAGTCACCTGCAACTTCTTATATTTCCCAGCAGACTTTTGAGAAATATGCAAACCGAATTTGAGCGGAACATTATTGCTTCCATGCAAAACAGAAAACCCCAGATAAAACAAGGAGCAACGAAAGACGCACGCACTGTCATTTTGACCGTACGACCTGTCAATCCCTCCCCCCTGAAAACTGACACCGCTGGCAGTGTGAATTCCGCCCCTCAATGTTGTTAATCACCGATCAATTCATTGACGCCTTTCACCTGAGCACGGCGTCAGAGCCCGTTGGCCTGGCAACCAAGTTCGCTAACTGAGTGTGTGTTCGAGCGTGTTGCTCGTGTTAACACGGGTATACCCCTGAGCCCACCAACGGCAGATGTACGACTGCTAATGGCCCTGTCACACCAGAACATTTTAGGCCAACGCGTGAGTAGCGTGTTGTAATTTTGGCAACACGCTGGCAAACGCTGACCAACGCTAGGCCAGCGTTAGCAACAGGCTGAGCGCGTTACTCACACGCTGGGACACGCTGTCACACGCCGAGGAAACCATAATTTCCAGCGTTTGCCGGCGTGTGACTGCACACGCTGGCGGCGCGTTGGAGGTTCTTTACTCACGCGTCGAACACGCTAGATGATCGTTATCAAACCGCTACTCACACGCTGGCGTACGCTGGCGTACGCTTGCGGCACGCTGGTTATGGCCCTGCCACACCAGAACGTTTTAGGCCAATGCATGAGTAGCGCGTTAAAAATAGTTGATACGCTGGCAATCGCTGAACTTTCACAGAAAAAGTCAAGTGGAACCGTGATTTCAGCTTGTCGATACAGGTTGATAACGGGTTCATAGCGTATGCAAGCGCGTGATTAGCGTGTGAGGAACGCGCTCAGCGTGTGAGGAACGCATCGCTGATTTATAGTAAAAATACGACAGCGGATCGCCAGCGTGTGAGTAGTGGGTTGGTAACGATCGTCTAGCGCGTTCGACGCGTGAGTAACGACCATCCTGCGCGCCGCCAGCGTGTGCAGTCACACGCTGGCAAACGCTGATTTTTTTTAGGTATGTTGAAAAATGTATTTTGGACTCAGCGTGTGACAGCGTGTTCCAGCGTGTGGGTAACGCGCTCAGCGCGTTGTGAACGCTGGCCTAGCGTTGGTCAACGTTTACCCGCGTGTTGCCGAAATTCCAACACGTTGGCCTAAAACGTTCTGGTGTGACAGGGCCATTACTGTAGTAGCGCGTCATTTTTTTGTACAACTAATCATGTGGTCGTTGCCGTAGGCTGGCGCGCGTTGGACCGCGCTACTCACGCGCTGGGCAGTCGTTCATCAGTCGTCGAGCGCGTTACTAACGCGTTATTCACGCGCGGGCGAACGCTATGAACCCGTTATCAACGCGTTATGGACACGCTGAAATCACGGTTCCACTTGACTTTTTCTGTGGAAGTTCAGCGTTTGCCAGCGTATCAACTATTTTTAACGCGCTACTCACGCGTTGGCCTAAAACGTTCTGGTGTGACAGGGCCATTAGAGTTAGTGCAGCCATAATGTTTGTAAAAAGGTTGAACACCTATTTGGCGCATGCCCAATACTGAGGTTGCCATTCGCGCGATGTGATCCACGAAAGCGAATGCGATACGAATTTGACGTCATAAAGCATGTCGCTGCGACAATTCGCCGGTGTTGAAAAGTCACAAATTGGTGTCATAAATGTACTTTCACGTTTGCTCTCGCGCCAAGCATATAAACCGGGCTTCACGCGTACGAAATGTTTTTCTGCACTTGCGAGTATATAGAGGGTAGAACGCTCGAACGCACCCCGAAGTTTGACAGACGGTGCTCATCCGGTGACGTTTACGCGGCCAAAGGGGCCGGCTCCAGCACAAACCAACCACGACTGACAGATCAGAACGCGGTATAGATAAAGACAACACAACACCATTGGGAGTCGTTCGAAGAGTAGTGGTTTCACAGACAACGACGGGCCGTCTTTGCGAAGGGAAGTGAAGACGAACGAACGACAACATAGTCAGATTATCCGGTCAGCATCAACGAGAGCCCGCAGCGTTTCGCTAGCAACAACCTCATCTTTGAGAAGAATCTGATCTGACAGAAGCCAAACGCGGCGCCGAGAATGCCGAGCAGCAAAGACCAACCCCGATGCACGAGGTAAAAAAAAATGATTTGAACTTTCGAGACACGTCTGGTGTTTCTTTCTAATTTAAATTATAGTAGACCAGTATTTTTTTTTGTCAATTCCTCAAAATCTAAAGAATGGTGCTTGACAAACATTCTGACGAAGTTTTAGCTCTCTGAATGCTGTATATTTCGAGAAAATAATATTCTAAGATGTTGATTTTGAACCAACTACTAATGGAAATTAAGACTTTTTATTATTTTCCAAAAAAAATTACAGCATGCCAGACAAAAATAAATTCACCAAGAGTTTAAAATCGTTAATATCTTTACATCAAGTAAGCTTTTGAACAACAATCTGGTTGGTTATTTTTGAATAGTTGCAAAAGGTATATACTGTCCCGTTGAAATTCCTGTAAATTACCTGGAACTTTCACTGCAAAATAAGTTGGGCCCCTATGTTAAAAATGTTGGGCGGTGTTATTTTTCTAGCATTTATATTTTAAAAACCCACTTAATTGTTGGTAAAGTTGAGTTGATAATTGACCAACCTTTTGAAAGAATCTGCCTAAACGTGTTTGACGACAGTTAATAGTATGTTCACCAACATTAGGCAAAATATCAAAATTGGCCTAAACTGCAGTATGAAATGGTTGTTTGAGATGCTGTCAACGCATTTTGGTATTTTGTTGTATCGTTCAGCTTTTGGTACGAAAGCTAATATTATAAGAACAAACATTCAAATACGATTTCATTGAAATACTTTTTATTTCACAAATTCATTATCAGTTAAATGTGAACTCTTTGCACTATAGTAGGCAAACATGCACATTATAAAATGTTGGGAACAACAGTCAAATCTCCACTTTTAAAACAAAACGACGAAAGGAAAAACCTTTTCATTCCGATCCCAATCTTCGCGTGTGTTCGGCAACCAACCCAGAATTCCATTGTCCAATCTTGGAGTAATCACGATTTCGTAAAATAAAGCTTAATCTTGTCTTGCTGTTGTAGTAATCGTACCGTGGAAATCATATTTGAACTATTTGCGTTTTTTTATTTTAATTTGTATACGTTAAAAGGTCCATCTATTTCTGGGGAAATATTCGTCATTACAGATCGAATTCGTCTACGCTGTTGCCGAAAGCCATTATCCAGAGATCATATTCGTCTTGTATCAATCAATTTCAAACTTTTACAAAAATTTCAAAATTAGTCTGAAGTGTGATTGAGTCAAGCAGAATAATTCATTGAACATATTTATAATGCTGCCCTTCCGCAACAGCTTAGACGAATTTGATCTGTAATGACGAATATTTCCGAGACAATGCGACAATTCTTGATAAGCGCATAGGAGTTTATACTCCTGGGTGGAGAGAGGCAATTGTAGCAAAGTGTCTTGCCCAAGAACACAAGCACCATGTTCTCTGCCAGGGTTCAAGCCCACGTACCACCGTCAAACACCGCCGTAACCACTGAGCTGGAAGTCTTCAAACTGCAAGAACTTTGCGACTACATAAACATTTCAGTAAAACTCAAAACTCAATCGTCAAAAATCAAAAGTCCATTTTTTGTAAATGTATGTGTGCGTTTGTTTATGGTGTAAATGGAGGACACATGCCTGGCGACACGAAGGTGAATTGGGGTTAGGTTAGAATCGAGGACGTCCTCGATTGAGATTCGTGTACAAAACCAATGAGAGCCGTCGGAAAAAGAACAAACAAAGGAAATTATCGAGAGGAACAAAAGAAACTCCTCGGTTTACACCATAAACAAACGTACATGTGTACGCCTTGCTTTTCATCTATACGCGGGTCTGTTTCCTGGACTCCACGTTAACAAATTAATAATAAGAGAGTTCGGTATTTGAACTGCCCCGTCTCCGACTGACAAGTTAAAAACAAAACAAATTCCTTTAAGTTTCCTAAATAAATGTCATCACTTGACATCACACATTTTGAGCCGTTGATTCAGGCCTCTGGACTTTCAGGCGGTCACACCATTAACAGTTAAGGTATAAAACCATGCGCCAATGGCAAACCTTTTACACGTATTAGCAAAAGAATGCGGTCACTAGGCGCCCCACGAGATCGGATATTGTTTTATGGGTTTTAAGTGTTTTCTCTATTTTCTCAAACAGAAAAATAATATGGAATACCAAAGAACCAAATACCTACAAAAACGGGCGACTACGACTTTAATCCAAAGGTATATTCAAGTATATTGGTACAGAACTTCTAGAACAATGAAGTATATACCGGGTCGTATTTTGCAAAATAACAGAGGTCGTCCTTCGAGTCCTGACGGGTCCTGAAATATGTAAAAGCTTATGGACAAGTTATTCTGCTCTTCTTTTCAAATTGTTGGCAGTTTTGTAGTTTTGAATGAAAGTAAATGATAGCAAATACATTTGGATATAAGGAAATTACAAATAAAAACACGTTCTTAGAAATGGAGATTTGGGGGTAACTTTGGCCACCACGTATAATAAATAGAGCTAAAATCTCGATGTTCTCTCAAACACAACGACAGACCTTCCTGAAAAGTTGATAACATTGACGATTACCATTTATCGACACAATTAATTAACTTGAATAAGTTTTTGGGATTAAGCGTATTGTAAGCTTCAAGTTGGTACTCATTGAAAGAAATTGTTGATTGTGGCAACTTTGGTCAGATCGTTTGGGAGTAATTTTGTGTGAGATTAAAAAAATCTCACATTAAACCCGGTTTGATATTATTTTTCAATTCTTTCTGGATCACTTAGTACATGTAGAAAAATATGTTTAAAAAGCCCCAAAATACAAGTAAAACCATCAAATACAAATTATTTATAAGTAGTGGCAAAGTAATCCTACAGGCCTAAAGGTATAGGATACACCATTTGCAGATATCGAAACATTTTACTACCGAATTATTAAGAAATATCTTACTTTTTTAAAGTAAATATTGATTGTAAGCATCCAGCAAAATGATTGCGCTAGATATCCTATAATTGTTCCGAATTGTATTTACAACAATTCACAATCGCTGGAGGACGATCGCGAAAAAAACCGAGAACAATAAGAACAACTGCCCGACGCCGGTTGAAAACGAACGCCATTTTTCTGGCTTTTCTCAGCATCCATGATTGTAAAGCTCCGGACAGGTCAGTTAAACGATATTTACTATAAAATACAACCCCCAAAATTCACCCATTCCTGATTCTAGCAATTACCAATGGTGTATCCTACCTTTAAGTTGCCCCATTTTACGGTAACACCCCATAGAAATTAATTTCCTTTGCATACTTACCATTTGTGCATGGTATTTTGTCATACAGAAACCAAATCTGAATATTTTAAGAGCATCAGAAATTTTAAATAATTTTAATTTTAAGAGTATCATAATGACTGCTATACACCGGAGGAATAATCGTTTAGAATGGCGCAACCACCCACTTTAATCTTCCGAGAAACACCCTTTAGTTTTGCGGTTGCTAATTAACTAAGCATGCCTTTTCCGGCCAAAACAATTTCCATTGCAATTTGCATCCCCCCGAGTCAAAATCCTTCCTAAACAGTTTTGTTGTCGGTTGGGCTCGCGGTCCGTACCTCAGCTGTACCCCACCCACCGGCGGCGGCCCAGTCCATCGATCCGGCCGTTAATCGGCGATTCATTACCGCATAATCGTGCTCGCAAATTTCGGCGAGTCGTGCGTTTGCATCCCTTACGCATATTTGACTTATAGAAGGCGAAGGCGCACGCGGTACACACACGCGCGTCCCGTCCCGCTCCGCTTAAGTGATGAATACAGTTTTGACCTAAGTTAAATACAAAGACCAATTTCGATGGCTTTGCTTTTGCTAACCCCAGAAATCCGCGTCTACGATCACCATCTCGTGCTAACTGCGCTAGCAGAAACAATGTATGCGCTAAGCTAGTAAGTACAGGCTTAATTACGGGATGTACGCATGTCCACAAGCCAAAATGCAATGCTAATCCGTAAAATATGCTTACCGTAAGCGCGGAATTTAGAAAGGGAATTTTCGCTATCAAACCTAAGGAGGATTCTATGCCAGTTCTTCCTTTAATTTTTTTTCTTATCTCTTAACAACAAAAAACAAGAATAAAAAAGCGATAGAAATATAAAATCAAAAGAATAGAAATCTGAAACTGATTTTAGGTTTCCCATATAAGTCCTCATCTTTGGAACAAACTACCCCTCGGTATTCGCAATATCTCATCGCTTTCTGAATTTAAAGTTGCCCTAAAGACCTATTTGTTTCAGACCACCCAGAATATTCTTGTTTAGTTAAATTTAATTGTTTTGTTACTTCTGATTTGATATGATTTTTGTTTGCGCCATGAGCGTCATTTATAGCGGATAATGGCGCGGTATAAATTTCCGTTATTACTATTATTATTATTATTATTATTATTATTATTATTATACAAAATATACAGTGAAAGCAATACACATTGCGTGAAATTATCATTGTGTTGAGTTTACACGCTAAGAAGACGATATTCGCTACTCAGTGCTGTAATAGTTTGGAATAAGTTTCCACAATATCTGGATCAAATTACTGTAAATTACTGAAATGGAATGACATAAACTAAACATATAATGTGAATTTGGCGGGAATATTGCGATGCCTTACATAATTATTACTGCGATCTGGGGCCAATTTCATAAAACATGTAAGCACAAAAGTTTGCTTAGCACAGAAAAGTCCTGCTCAGTAAAAATAGATTATCGGCCAAAATTCCACGTGCTTTTTCATTCAAAGTAAAACAAACGGCTAAATGCCCGTCACCATAATAAACATCAACTGAAATGTTGGTTTATAACCCTGTTTTTTTCCAAGGAAGAATTTTCATGCTAAGCAAAATGTTGGTGCTTATACACGTTTTATGAAATTTCGCCCTGGTGTTTTGTAATCTATAGTTTACTTTGTTAAGCTATAAGTACGGGAGGTGCCCCACGAATCAAGCAAACGTGGATGCTTCATAGCACGGTTTAGGTTTTATAATTATGCGTGGCTCTAATATGTTGCCCACGGAGGTTTTTCACTCTCATTAAACAGCGAAGCAAAACGACTAAATTAAAACAAAAAGACACTGATATTCGTTCTCTGGCAAAATGGGGGCAAAAATGACGTAAATTTATTCTAGAATTGGCTTCGAATGCAAGTCGAATCATTGTATATTGTTTTAAGAGGCATTCTCCCGGATCCCTGGTACGACTTACCTTAGCAAGCCACCACTCAACCCCCCCCCCCCCCCCCCCCCCCCCTTTATAGGTGGGAGAAAAGTAAAAAATAAACCAGGAAGAATATGTTTGACGAAAACCACACGAAACCAGAAAGGGACTGAAAACCAAATCCACATCTGGGCCCGAGCAAGTCGAGGTAAAAGTCGAGGAAAGAAACCACGCATCCTGTACGTTTTTGTTTATTCTGTTGTTAAGGTTTTGCAAAAGCATTTCTGTAAAATCGACGAAGTTTTATAAACTAGTTTTGCACCAAAATGTTAGAATGGGCGGTGAAAAAAATAAAAAAAATCAACACCCTTTTCAAGACGTAGTACTTTTTTTCGGGGGGGGGGGGGGGGTTCGAATCAAACCGAATCGATACTCTTCTGTCGAAAGGACTTAAAACATTTCGATTGAGGGCACGTGTTTGACAATGTATGCACAGAAAGGCCAACAAGAAATGGACAAAAACAGATAAATTGATTGTAAGAACGTGCGTTCTTTTAAGTTTGGCCGGCACCGTATATACTCAGAGTTATCGAATGGGAGGGGTCTGCGGGTACATTCGATTGTCTCTGCGTCTTCAAAAGTGACGCTTCCGGAAAAGCCGAAGAGAATAATCGAAAGCGCCGCGTTGTCCAGAAACGGCAGAGAAAAAAAGTCGGGTTGTAAAAGCACGCGTACGAACTAAAGTCAAACGGCGAAAATATATGGGCTCATGTCGGGCAATCTGAAATGATTTAGATGGAGTCTGGATTCGCTTAATGATTGTCATTGCATTAATCACTATTCCTGCGGTAATTAGCTCGTGAGGCTGAGAGACAATCAGGAGGATTCCCATCGTCGTTTTTTTTTTTTTTTACCATCTTTTTATTTGGTGAAGTACATTCGCCCCCACAGACGTGCCGTACCGGCCATCCCCTGCCTCCTCACACACCCGACACAGACGGCATCCGACGGTAGAGATTTGATTGCTAGGCCGGCATTGACGTGGTGCAATGCGTAATCGTGACAGGGCATCAACTTGCGGGACTGAGCACGCAATTCCCAAGAGAATATTCCAGGCCAGGTTTTTTTTCTTCTTCGGCGTTGGGGCGTGTGTTCCAAAGTTGCGCTTATCGACACTCCCAATCTGATCTCGCGAGGGATCGGCTGTCGATCCTGCACGCTTGATTACAAAAGGCCGAGGTTGAACCCTCGCATAGAATTTCGCGTATCTTCACGTAAGAAGATGATGGCCTTTACTTTTTTTTGTTCATTTCAACGGCACGTTTTGGTGGTTTGTGTTAGACGCACATTGTAAAAAAAAAAAAAAAAAATTACGGCCGAAAGCCGTGCTACGAGCTGCCATCGTTCTACAGGGTTTTTTGCGCTCGGATAGTAGTTGCATTTACTGATAAACCGTATTATTTTAAGGTAAAAAGTCTTGCCACTTTTATTCCCAAACTCTCTTCCCCGAAGTATTTTTTTTTTAAATATTATACTGTAATATTTCACTTAATAAAAGAAAGGTATGAGCTCCGTGCGCCAACAAAAGAGGACGCCTTTTCACTGAGCAACAACGTTTCACGAGAGAGTCATAGGCCTATACAATTTCGCTGGTTTCGCACACGCCGTTCTTTGTTCATGTAATACACAGATACCAGGGGGATTGGATAGTCTGTTCGGGGACTCTTTTAATAATGTTTTGCTTCTGAATGATAGAGGCGGGAATCAGTTACTTTACCAACATTGCAGTCAGGCAAGATGGCGTCGATAGCGACTCCCCAATTCTCCCCGTCTTGCCGTCGAGATGGTATACCACTTTGTGCACAGGGCCTACACGCACAATTATTGATGGTTTCGCTCACGTCTATAAAGAAAAAAACACTCCTGGTTAACATAATTGCTCGTAGACACAACGGCCAATTTTCTAAAGCCATAGTTTAAAGCCAACTAGAAGGTTTAAAGTTAAGATACACCATTTGCAGATATCGAAAAAATGTACTACCAAATTATTAAAATTAAAAATATTTTACTTATTTGAAAGTGAATAATGATTCTAGGCCAGACGGGATCGCAAACAAACCAAGAACAACATAGGAACCATTGCCCGAAGCCGGTTGAAAATAAACGCTGTTTTTCTTGCTTTTTTTCAGCATCTTGATTGTAAAACTTTGGACAAGTTAGTTAAACGATATTTACTATACAATACAACCCCCCAACTCCACCCATTCATGATAATTCAAACAATTACCAATGGTGTATCCTACCTTTAAATTGGAGTTTAAATTGAAATTGGAGTTGTAATTAAGGACAGTATGAATCAAAATCAATTACGCTGCATATTATAAAGGCGTCGCTTTTGTTTCATTTCCGGCCGATCCTATATTTTTGGCTCCCGATAAACGACTGTTTGTAATTACCGCCGACCCTCCCAACACGAATAATTAATAGCAAAGAAAATCAAGTGTTAAATCCTCGATGACGCACTTTGGTGCACTTCTCTTCTATAGTACAAATACGAATCACGGTTAGTGTAAAATCTGCCGGGAGTCAGGCACAATTATTTTTAATCGCCAACATTTCAACTATTTATTTTTCTGTTTGAGTTGAGCACAGTGTTATGTTTATGTTAAAGAAAACAAAGGGAACAAAAGATCCTCGAAGGACGGTTTCTTTGTCCTCGATCGCTCCGGTAAGCGCTAAGCAATGGGGTTAGGTTACAGTACAGGAATAAAGGAAAACACAATAGGGGATCCTCGGTCGTAATGGCAATTCACGAACTATAGTGCCTTTGGAGTACCGTCTGTATAATAACTTTCACCACAAACCTATTTTATTTGCAGTTTTATTTAAACAAGTTAACCTTATCAGATATGGAACTGCTATCCTTAAGGGCTCTGTGAGATAAAACCAAATATTAAAACAATACAATGAACAATATATTCTAAACATATAAAGGAGTAAAAGTCAATTTAAAAATCCTGGTTAAATAACTAAACACACAGAAGTAGATTAAACTAAAGAGCAAAATAAACAATAGAAGAACGTGTATGATTTGATTAACAAAATATGGCTATTTAATTAATTTAAGAAATAAGCAACTAATAAAACAACAACACACAACAAAAAGCAAAAGCACACAAAATTTGCTAATAGTAATAATAAAACGCCCAAATGGGTACTTTGGGAGACAATCCCATAGAGTCGTGCAGAAAATGGATACTGCCCTAACTTTTATACCATAACCCTTTTTTCTATGATCTTCGAGATGTATGCTATTTAGACCAAAATCTGTCTTCTCCGAGCAAAAATAACTCCCAAATATCGTTTTGTGGGGTAGCTAGAAACTTAGGGAGACAGTGAAATGTCTCCCTAAGTGCCACTGTCTCCCAAGTGAATCAAAACTATCACTAATTTTTCTCCCAAAGTGCCCATTAAGTAAAATAAGCCATACGATTTAAATTAATCACGAGAGCGAATAGATCTACAACGTAGATTAAATTAGATACGTATTAAAACTGGTGAAATAAAACAAAGAGCGAGCAATAAGATAGGTAAAGGAAAACTATCATAACAAGTATTAAAAAACACGTATTTATTAAAACACTATTATTTTAAAACACACAGATTAAAATTAAAAGAAAAAAGAATTATCCACGTTGGACGCAACCCATTACCACTGTACTTAGGTTTACAAGAAAAGACGTCTTGGTTTGTTACGCTTTCCTCAAGATCACCTGCCCTTTAATGAAAGCATTGTACATGAATGCCTCACATGTCGTCCTTAATGGTAATCCCAACATAAAAATGTACATCACTCAGACGCAAAATGTCTTCAAAAAGTCAAATGACGTGTACAAGTGACTTAAGGTTTGTCGATCAAGGGACCTTTCTTGAACATTGTAGGAAAGGAAATTTCGAAATTTGCAAATTATGATAAGACTAAAAGTGAACTGACCGTTGTTTCCTGGTCGTGTTCCCCACCCCTTTCACCATACAGGACAGGCAGTATTTGGCCTGGCTTGGTGCGCTTCGGTGCCTGGCTGCTTCTGACGCTACTGGTCGCCCAAGTGCTCCTGGGAAGCTCGGCTGCAGCAGATGAGAAGAGCCGATTCCCTAAGTTCATGAGATGGGGAAAGAGATACAGCCCAGGTCAGTGGAAAACCGCCATTGCTTATATGGTACAGCAGATAGGATAGGATAGGATAAGATAGAATAGAATAGAGCGAGTAAGTTGACCTCGAGATTTTACGAGAATACACCACACCTGGGCACCATGTATAATTGTTATAGTGTCAAATATAACTTGATTGTTATAGTTTCCATTTTCTTTGCATCGTGATTGGGCCCATCCAATAAATGGGTATTTTAAAGAAAAAAATTAGAATTCCAATTTCCAACATAATGATAAAACTGCAAATGTATGACTATTATCAAATAAAATTTGTCGACCTCAACTTCCGTTTAATCGGTCACGCAGATAACATGTGGGTAAATTCAAACACGAGAGTCTGTTACTAGACTAGTCAGTGTTGGGTACCAAGACACTCACAGAAAAAAAGTGAACGTGAACTGGCGAACATTTCACGGTCTATAGGGACTTTATAAAGGACTTTCTTTCGTGTAACTGAACGCCATCTTGTATAGGGCGGCACAAAGGCATAAACAGAAGCTGTGACTGGTAGTAACACGTCTTACAATGGTAAAATGGCTATTCAATTTTGCATTGTTAATTTTGCCTGAAAAACAATACCATGAAAATACTCTTCATGGGGTAAGACAAAATGGCAAAAGGAATGTTCCGCTTCTTATTGATTCTTCAAAAGCATTTGACGTAGTTGCCAAAAATTAACGCGGAAAAATCTAATCTACGGGCACCTCTATTTGTATGACATTAGTTCCCCACTAAAAGTACTACGTTTTAATGTTCAATATTTACTTGTCTGTCAGGAACAATCAATATGTAGTCATCAAAATGTTTAACTTACTAGAAGTAATCCAAAGATTTCGTGTAACATAATTTTGAATTCCTAATTTTAGATGCAAATCTTTATACATATTTTTTTGTCTTGCGGTATGATTGTTAATACTAAACAATATCGATGTTGCCGTCATGAACAATTTTTCTAACATATTTTGTTGGTATTAAAGTGATACAAAAAAACTGGAAAATGCGGGATTCGAACCTGCGACCTCCGGAATACCGTACCGGCGCTCTACCAACTGAGCTATATTGCCCTATGTTGGCGATCTCCCAAATTGTCAGTTTTTCTATCAAAACCCACTTTTCTGTTTGTCTGGATAAAGTAAACGTGGGGCGAGGATGGAAGTGAAGATAAACTGTTAAAAAGCTTGCCCAAGGGGGCGGGTGGGGTGGGCCAAGGAGAGACAAAACAGAGAGGGATTTGAACTCCTAAGCCTGTGGGCCTTGATATCACCTTGAACCACATCCGAAGAAAAGATAAAAACATAAAGGGATGTGGTTTTAAGCACAAAATCCCCGCGTGCTGTTCTCTTAAATAATATTTTCCAAGAACCCGCAACCGGTAGATCTCCACGATCTATGGCCATGATGTCAGTCAGCATAATTATAAACCCGGCTCTTGATTAATGATGGGATCGTTCCTTGAGTACATATCGCTATCGTGTTATCTGTCGTGCGTGTGGCGGAGCTCCCGCTCCGGACCGAGTAGGACGGGTAATTGAGCCGGCTCGCTGAAGGGGCTGGTCGTGATCTCGCAATCTCGCGGTCGTGGTGTACTGTACGCGTATACGATTGCGGCCATGAGCGGATTGAGGGAAAGAAAAAAGGGATGAGACTGCGGGCGGAGTTACCTGTAGGCCCCGGTGGTACCATTTACAAAAAACTGAACGTATACACTTACGGTAGCCATCAGTATGGAATTAAGCTTTGATTCTTGGTGCAAACCACACCCCGAATTTAAAGAATAGAACAATCTTTCCAAAACTCTCACAATCGAAGCAAAAAGAAAGCACTACATACACATGACCGCCTTTGTGCATACATAGTCTCAACTTACTTACCCCGTTGTTAAGGCCCTGTCACACCTTTGCGTATATCAAGTACTTATGAGTTCCTTATTAAAAAATTTCAATACGCAGCCGTACGCTCAACATTTCAAAATGTTTCGATTACTTTAACTTATATGCGACGCACACCTAGCGTATAAGTAACGAATTCAGCGCATCCATGGCGTATGAGGTGCGTATGAGTTGCGTATGCAGTGCGCAACACTATTTCACTGCTGCGAATAGCTGCGTATGCAGTGCGCATGCCGAGCGTATTCCAGACGCACCCTACTTATCCCGACCGCATGCCTGACGCACTTCCGACGAATGCCGAGCGTATTTCCGTCGCATGCCCGCCGCTCGCCACGCGTTATAAAAAGGCGGCGGCTTCCCGCTGTTGTCAGTACCAGTGCAGATTCCATAGCGTGAACATCAGCGTATTACCGCGTATGAACCGCTTATCCCCCACGAACACATAGCGTACTTGTACCGCGCTCGACCGATGCGGGACCGATGCGCTGCGGATTTATAACTTATGACCTGCGTAACAGCGTACGCTGCGTAGTTTTGTGCTTGCCCAAAACTATCCGGCGTACTGGGCCGTACTGTGCGCATGCCTACGTACATAAAACTTACACAAAACGATTGAGATGCATATGAGGTGCATATTGTGCGTATGAAAAAAATGTCAATGCGCAACTCATAAGGAATTAGGATACGCAAAAGTGTGACAGAGCCTTTACTGACAGGGGCCAATTTCACGGAGCTGCTAAGCAAAAAAAATTGCTTAGCATGGAAATTTGTTCTTGGTTAAAACAAGGTTACAGACCAAATTTTCACGTGATCTTTATTGTTTGTGATTGATAATCAGCTGTTTTTTTGCTTAGCATGAAAAACACGTAGAATTTTGGGTGATAGCTTGTTTTTAATGAGCAAGACTTTTTTGTGCTAAGCAAATTTTTGTGCTTAGCAGCTCCGTGAAATTGGCCCCTGGTCGTCCCCGTTTTCACGATGAGAAAACGATACGCGCATAATACGCGCAAAGTACGTGCACAGCACGCTAGGGTGTATATAGGCAAAATCAACTTTGCTTCTTCCGTGAAAACCGTTAATGCAGTTTTGCCCACTGCGCGCGAACGAAAATTCATTATTTGTCTCTTCGTGAAAACGGTACTCGCATAGTACGCGCATTGTACACGCGATGACAAAACGGTAAATGTGATTAAGGGCCGACGTCGAGAAAAGGTATTTGAACCATCTATTGATTCTCGGGATTTAAACTGATTTGAACTGGGTTTGACGAAAATAACTCTGGCAGGATATTCATTGATACTTATACTTAGTCAATTTCGACCGGAACAAATTTAATTGGAACGCAAATTAGATTTTATCAATTTTAATCTCTTCGTGAAAACGGTGACAAAAGATGCGCGTTTAATTGCAGTTCCTGTATGCATATTATTAACATTATTCCAAGTCATAATGGTTGACAGGAATCAGAAACGCGTGAAACGCAATGCTCTTTCCTAAGATCATAATAATTTAAACACAAATATAAAATATAAAATATGTTACAAGCTCTTATAATAAGATCCTTTTCACCAACCCTAACAATTCAGCGGGTCAAAATCGGGATCATTGCAAACTGGGATATAATCGATCATCGCTGATTGGGGCCGGTACTGACTCGTGATTTTACATCGGAGATAAAGTGTACTTTGCTGAGAAATTCTCGAGAAATCCATCTGTGCCTGGCTTGATTGAATAAGTCTATATTTGGGGGACTCAAATTCAAAATTAATGTGTACTGGTTTGTGTGTACAGTCAGAGAAGATCGGATAGCGGTACATTGAACCAACATGTCTTCTGAATGTACCGAAGTTTAGTATGGGCTGTCGTCAACATTCGACTTGCAACACCCACATAGTCTAATGGAACACTGTAAACGCTTTTATCCTTTGTGAAATACCGTTTTTTACCGCTTTTATCGAAGAAGAAGGAGCAAATTTCTCCAATCAAGGTATAAACAATTGTTCATTTTGACCATAACACAAATCTTGGATTTTCAATTAGACAGTTAGGTTTAGGGGTATGGTTCAGGTTTGGAGAGTGGGGCTAGACAAACAGGTTTGGGATATGGTTCAGGCTTGGAGAGTGGGGATAGGCTAGGCAGTTGCATTTAATCGAGAAAAAAAAAAAGTGGTCGAAGCAAAATCTTAGTGCTTTTTACATTTAATGTTAACAATTTGATTATACGTGTTTAGGGGAAAACCACTCGGAAGAAAGAAAAAAACTCTCTTTCTACTAAGGAAGATTTGAAAGTTATGCGAGGCGTTCGACCGTGCAGCGATTGTCAGAGATAAATGGGAAGACGTCGGGAAGATTTTTTTCCAGGCCTTCGGTATTAAAATATTGCCATGGCGAAGCTAGCGCACGCTATCCGTGCCTTACGTTAAGTATAATCCCTGAGCAGATTACGATCTGCCATGAAAGTCAAGGATTGCAACACCGTGATTCCCGCGAGGAGACGGCGACTGACTCGTCTGCTGGCAGGGTAAAAAAACAAGGAGCCTCGTTCGTCTTTTTGCGTGTTTTTTTCCCGTTCGCCCTTGCCAATTTACTGGTTATCAAAGTCGCAGGCATCTATAGAAGTCTGTCTGACGTTTAAACTTATTTGTCAATGACAAAAAGTACGCGCTTAAAACTAAGTGTAAATGTGCGGTCAGTGACTACTCATTTTAAACTAATTTCATCGAACTCCTCATACCTACAAATGGGAGTAAATAACCACTTTTCAGGGGAGGGGGGGGGGGGGTGTAGGGTGGTCCGTTCGGCAGTAACATATCTAAATCTAAAAAATGGGTTAAACCCGTATTCGTTGAACTGGTATGAAGTTAATTATAAGGTAAATTTAGAACTCTAATGTAAAATAAAATTTAAGAGTCACTATAAAAGAGAGAAGAGAACCCTATAGCATGTGGTTCATCCCGGCAAGTTGGAACAAAAAGAGACGCGTGTCTTTAATACATCCGATTCCTAAATATTTCATAAAATATCAAATTCCTCAATAAACCAATGTTTAAATGGTACAAAACTTGCCCAATTCCTGTCAACATCCAAGACAAACATCAGGAATAAATTTTCAAATAATTTAGTTGATAGATGACATGTAACTAGAAATATACCAAACTGTCACACTTTGTGTCTCAACTTCATGGAATGACTCGTATGTTGATAATAAAATGCGTTTTGTCGTGTCCTTATTTCACCCTAGATTACGTGGTTGTGGATGACAGCGACTTTAAAGACGAACTGACAATTCCCGTATTCGGAACTGAAGAGGTCTTGTGCAAACACGTGGCGACGGGTGGCGTATATCGCTGCGGCAAAGTAGCAGCGTGAGGTATGTGACAGGGAACAGTTGTTAACATTTTTTTTTAAATCGAATTTTGCTTGTGCGCTTGTAGAATCGGCAAACGATAGACAAGAAGTCACAAACGACCGGACAGCATTCAAATCGACGACAACTCGCACACTTAGGACACACAACAGCACTATGTATTGATGACGTCTCCCTTGTTTACCGCATGACATTGCAGTTTTTATTGAGTCTCCGCTTGCTATACTTTTAAGTGCAACATGCCGACATAGTACGATCGGTTTTCGACCAAAATACAGTGAAACAAACAGTTCCAGCCCTGTCACTCGTGGAAAAAACACGTTAGAAGAGTGGGACTAAGATAATCAGGAGCCACAGAGTCAAACAATGAGTTAGGAAAGTGTTTTGTGTCCAATGTTTTGTGTATATATTGTTTTTCTTTCTATTTTAAATTTCAGAACCGTTCCTCGCTCAACACAATGGCACGACCTGACGTTTCCCAACACTCATTTAAGCACGCGGACAGGAGGATGCTAAGCTGTGACCACGGACACTTGACGACTCCTAATTTTAATATTTAGATTTGTTTCTCCAAATGTCGTTAAAATGTTTATTTTTCAATATGGCGTAATACTAAAATGATCATATATAATGCCTCAAAGAATACACGATAACGCCCGGTTAATATTCGGCGCGAAAGCGAACGCAAACGCAAATTTGTGACGTCGCAGGGAGAATTCGCGGAAGTTAAACACATGTCCCCTTTTGCGAATTTTTGCAGCGAATGCTCTCTGACGTGTAATTCGTATCGCATTCGCTTTCGCGTGAAGTATACGGACCAGCTTTTATGCGATAAATAGATACACCTTTGTTGCTGCTAAAAGATGTAGATTCAGAGACATGAAATGGAATATGTTATCGAAATATAATGCTGCACTGTCTAATAAAAACTTAAAGCCTTAAATGAACGGATTTTATTCTCTCAAAATTCACAAAAAATGTAGTCTAAATCCGTTTTGTAACCATGTTAGTTATTTGAGCAGCATTTTGCCCCAAATCAGAGGGTTAATATTGTTGAGAATAGCTGTTTGGTGGCAATTATTTTCAAAGACTATTTTGTAGACGTAAAAAATACAAGTTAACGATACGATGCACAACTCTTTGAACCCATGATCTGAATACGAAAAGAGATCCAGCCCAAAATATTTACAATTGCTAAACTATTAAAATCACTGTAAACAAAGTTGACAGAGGATTTCTTTAAAAAGACGCCAAAAACGATAGTTTACTGGTTCTAGCATTGCAGCCCGATCCACTTTAACCCCTACCCCTTTCCGGAGTTCCCGACTGTTTGAAAAAAATCTTCTCTTTATAGATTTATTTTATGCGATAACTAACAAGTAAATTTAGTAGTATTTTGACAGTTTAAAATGAAGGTAAATTCTTCAGCGGTTATGAGTATGTTTGATAATATGTTGGTGGTGCTTAGAATATCATCGCCCTTAAGGAAAGAAAAACAATTGTTCAGCTTGTAACTATACTTTGTAATTAATCTTTGGATTGTGCGGTTTAAACCATTCATATACAGGAACAGGTTAATATGGTAATTAACAGGTAAAGGTGGGTACAGTCCATCCGATAACAAAGTTTAAATATCGGCTAAAAGGAAATTCCATTACTTGCTTGATATTTTGAACAGTTGTTCATAATGACAATTATGGTAAATGTTAATGCTTACCCGTCCCATTCTGTCTTGTAGTAATGCATGACCCAGTCCCAATTAGTGTTAGTGTAACCAAACTAGGGAATTATGAGGTTTCTTGGGCTTAGTGATTACAAGATAATGACGAGATGTAAACAAGACAGTGACGAGATGTAAACAAGGTAGTGACGTGATTAAAACTTGTCGATTTGACAAATTAATTCCTGTCAGTTCAGACACTCGGGCAAAACATTTATCTTGTCAACATAACCAGTTTCTGTTTTCAGTGCAGTGCGTAAACGTTATCAATACAAAGGGCCATTGCCTCCAAATTTTGAACAAGTTATTTGAAATCAGTTGTGTTTTTTTCCCACTGGGAATTCTTGTAAATGTAACTGAACAAATTGTAAATATTGCACAAAATGTTACTGTTTACCCGTTTCATTCTGTCTTATTGTAAGGCATGACCCAGTCCCAATTAGTGTTAGTGTGATCACCGTATCAAAATAAGAAAATTAGATTATGAGGTTTCTTGGGCTTAGTGATTACAAAAATGTGGCTCTATTATATAACACTAATGACGTTGTTAGAATGCGAAGTATATTAAGTTGTTTAAACGCACTGCCTTTAAAACAGAGAAAAAAAATATGATCTAGAAATAAATGACAAAAGACGGACTTCAAAATGTTGTTGTAATGTTACTCCAGCTTTGCCCTCCAGGTTATTGTCTCAGTGTTTTTGTTTTGAAACGGAAACTTTTAGTCACCGGAATAAGATTTCGAAAGCTATGGCTAATGGAACTAGGCAATTATTTCCACATTCCTGTTTCGCTTGGATCGGTGGCTATAATCACGTAGTCGATTCCAAGCATTTTGCACGCTACGGTGTTCCATACTTGTTCTTCCTGCTCAATCTGTTGATATTACATGCTGGCCCCCGGCGCGATGTTCCTAAATGTAAATTGAGCCGCCCCGTGCACACAAAATATAAAAATCGATTTTGACTGTAAAATTAATACCCGCGCACGATAGTGCATCGGTTAACAACATCAACTTAATAGTCAGTTGGCTGTGCTTTTTTTCTCCACATTTTATGAGGTCAGCTGTTTTTGCTCTATTCAAGGGAGTAACAATTTACTTTGTTATTTCATACGTAATTAAATAATTGATTTGGACTATAGATTGTCAAAGTTGTACCGTTAAACGGGGTAACTTTGACAGTTAGGGGGGTATTGGTCAGATCTTTTTAGGGGAAAGGTTTTTGTGAAATTTATAAAATATCACATAAAACCCAGTTTGATACTATTTTTCAACTTTATCTTGAAAACCAAAACCAAAATACATGTAAAACCACAAAATAATTGTTTTTGGAATGCAGTGCAAATATTTACCCTGTTCATGTCTGATAAACAGTTAAATATGCTGGAATTGCGCACCTACAAATTTGAGTAATTAAACAAATTGCCAGGAAAAAGTGGCCGAACCTTTTTTTCGACGCAAGACATGCGTCGAATAATACACACAACCCATCTGTTTTTGTCCAAGAACTTATTTCAGCTCTTTGTTTAAAGATGCTCATCATAACAGCGTAGACAGCTGTGGTTATGTTAGCACAAAAGAACAGGTGGAGGGGGCCGTAATTACAACTAATTAAACAACCTGTCCCTGGTTCATTATCCAGGCGGGTCCGTGTTGGCTTGCTCATTGTTTGCTAATCGTGTATCTGTCATAATGTCGTCTTTGGATGTGATGGAGTGCTGTTCACACAAAGTGGGCGGGAAATAATTGACCAGTCCGATTTCAGTCAAAGCTGAGATTGAGACCTGCCTTTACAATACACGTGCCGGTCTATTGGTGTGATAACAAATCCGGGTCTTGTAACTTAGCAGCGTATACCATTGATGCGGATACGCGTAATACTAATAACGCTTCCCGAACTATTCTTTGGAATAGGGGAAATTGTAATAGGGAAAATGTGAAATTGTTCTAATTTTTACGATGAAGCCACGGCAAAACAAAATGTGTAATATTTCAGTACTCCACCCACAGCCTTTCGATTGGCTGTTATTACGCCATTGGAATTAACTTGACGTAACTGGTAACCAGTTGTGTGTACGAGTGTGAGATAATTATGTGTAACTTTGTTGGGGAAATTATAGTGAAATATTTTCAATTCACTTTTGATTCTACCTGAATGCCACAGATACAGCGCCCTCTACGTCCAAGAATACTACCTACTGTGACATTTTTCCTATTTTCTGTGAGGCCATCACGTGGTGCTTTTACGCATGAGTGTTTCGGATGGTGTGCAAACAAGGAAACATGCCGCTCATGAGAGGGTTGAGAGAGTATCTGAAATGGCGTCAAACAGTGGTTTTCTATCGCGTGAAACTTTCGCGCGTGCGAGTTTTGGCTTGTGAATAAAGGAGCTCATGCAGAGGAAACGCATTGGGACATTTCGCTGGTATATCACAACCCAAATAAGGGGCTTTATTCAGGGACAATACAATGCTAGCAATGAGGGGTTAATTAGGGGCTTAGGTATATTGGAATCCGCCTTTTTAATGACAAATGAAGTAATTGAATCATAGCCATTGCTTTGCTTATTGTGATATGGCAACATTGTCTTTGGTCTGGAGAATTTAAAGTTCAACGGTGCCAAGCTGTGTGAGTGTACCAGATGTTATTCAAATTTAACTCGAGGGCACGCGCAAATGGCTTATTGGCTGCGTCTGACAGGCGTAAACGTTATGTTACAAATTTCAGAATGAAGCCCTCAGTGTAAAACCTCGGCCAAATTGCATTATGGATCACGGATTGATCATCCTTGCCTGCGTGACATACCGTACCGCATGTCTCCTCTTGTGCCTCGTGCATCTACTGTGTTTAATGTCAACGATTGATCGGAGAACTGCGTGCGTATACAGGATTCATGGGGAGTAAAGTGCCGTGATTCCGAGAGCTGTTCTGGCATGTCTGCGGCAGCAGGAATAAAAAGTACGCGGCCTGAGAGGGCATGGTTATAGTCGATCGGTGTGAACAAAATAACTGAAAGTGATTTTGTAGGGATTCAAAATACAGTTTACAATACACGCGAGCGCCACCAAGAGTTAGGAAGGGGACACTTTTACCTATGCTCCCCCTTTCCTGTAGTTTTTTGCGTGTGATGCCAAAACAAACACATGCATTCGAAAACGTTGTAATCTATAACAAACAACACAAAATGTGAATGATCACAAACACCAACATCTCTACTCTGAGTAGTTTAATCGCCTTATAGCGCTGGTGCGCGAGACACAACTCATGTAGTGAACCGTCTAATGCCCAAGCACGATTTGCGCACCTAATTGTGATGTAATCAGTAATGTGATGTAATCAGTAATTTTAAGCCATTTGGGGGTCAGTGCCTATAAACATAACGTGTATATTACAGGGATGTAGTCGAGTCCATCACAAGTCCCTGCAAGTCCCTGCAAGTCCCTGCAAGTCCATCACAAGTCCTTCAGTTCCAATTCAAATCACAAGCTATTCAAATCAGCTTTGACAAAGGCATTCCTTTGTCATTGTTCATCCAGTTACTTGTGACTGGCTTTATGAAGGGACTTGTGACTGGCTTCACGAAAGGACTTGTGAAAGGACTTGCAGGGACTCGACTACAACCCTGGTATATTATACGTAAGTTTACTTGCGTCAGTTTGTACATGATTTTGTGACGTTGTGTTTTAGGTGGCTTTTCACTAAAATTAATACAAGTTGTTTTTTTTTGTTTTTTTTGCGCTTGTACTTAATTTGGCGCATCAACTCAAAAAAGGCATTCTTATGTCAGGAAAATTAAACCTTTAATGTAACACAAATATTTATTTAGTAATTAGAGCCTATATTACAAGTTGCTAACTGACTTCAATAAAATGTGATATACACTTTCTGTTTGTACACCCAGATATTGGCGTCGTAATAGCGCCCCCGCTTGATCGAAAAATAATGTCCTGTTGCTTTTCTTGTAATTACAGTCACGTGACACACTTCCATATTTGTTTCATGTACCGGTTTAGTAAACTGTAGCTTTCGGTCTGTATCTACTCTACTCCTTTTTTGATTGGTTTGCAGTTGCTATGACGACGTCGGCCATTACACAAACTTAACGTGCTCGCTCGTTCGAGCTTCACCGACTATCTCTCAATCAGGTTCGTGCTCGGAGCGTGGAGTTACGTAGAATACATCCTTCACAGGGCGCGTCATGGCTTGCATCCCGAGTGAAACCGCACAACCCAATGATAAAAGTACCCGTGTGGTTTACCAAACATCTGTGCTTTCTATCTGTCTTTACGATCGGAAAGGGCGCAAGGTAAACACGGGAACGCCGGCCTTGCCGAACATGGTACATCATGATCCGACGTCGACATCGCTTAATGATTAGTTGGACACTGACGTCAACTCGGTACAACTAATCAGACGATTCTTTTTCTGCGAGAATTGTATTTATTTATTAATTGTATTTGTTAATTAGTAAGAAGTCCTTTTTCAGCAACACATTTTGAAACCGTGTCGGCCTCAAAAGATAGCTATTTAGGTTTTCAACTGATGAGGGCGCTCTATTGCAGGAATCCCATCAACCCAACAACCACCATGTTCAGGTGTTCAACTGATGAGGGCGCTCTATTGCAGGAATCCCACCAACCACCAACATGTTCAGGTTTTCAACTGATGAGGGCGCTGTATTGCAGGAATCCCACCCAAATAGAATAGTAAAGTAAAGCCTGTCACGAGCCATTGTGGCTCATCAGGCCGGTGTTTAACTCAGGTTTCTCTAGCATGAAACAACTGAGAATATTTATATTCCTCCTGAATGGGATGCAAGTCCTTCGCAAGTTACTCCCCAGTGATAATGCCAGTACCCATTTTATACTCCTTAGTGGAGAGAGGCAAGTAGGGTGAAGTGGCTTGCCCAAGGACACAACATAATGGCCAGTAGCTAGATTTGAACCCTGACCCTCTGATCATGAGTCACAAACCCAACCACTAGGCCACGTAGGCACGAAATTGCCAGACGGGGTCAAAACACAATTTGCATGCCCTAATAATTAAGTTTTTGCTAAAAAAGAGCATTTTGTGGGCCATGAACTTGGGAGTTCGTAAGAAAGAAAGATGGAAGCTATGCGAAGGGCTTGTAGCTTGTAAATATCTAAAATTGGGCCCCAGTAAACTGCTGTATTTTGCAACAGATCCTACGCAAACCTTTTTCAAAATGACGATAGGCTCTGAAGCGATCCAGAGATCGACTTGAACGGCAATTCTCTTTCGATGGAAACTTCACCCAAACTGTCATCCACGAAACTGAACGAAAAAACAAAAGCTAGTGGAATTAGCTTTAAAACCAAAATAATGTGTATTTAGCACGAAAGGTACTATCCAAAGAAAAGTAAAAACCGAGCCTAAACAACACATTCGTTATGAGGACGTTTACTCAAATAACAAATAGTATTGAATGAAATATTCATCTAATAACTGGCAATCATAAAACATAATCCTAATACATATGAAGAAAACATTTCAGTAACCGATGCAATGCAATATAATTTTATTAGTATTATAATTTGTGTCACTGTGCCATAGGTGGTTGGTTTAAAAAACAGACGCTATTGTAATTAAAACCATTATGGCGACGTATTGTTTTTCAGAGCACCGTTGTTTTTATCAGTCCGTTACCGTACAATGACGGTTTTACATTATTATCATGTAATGAGTTAAAGGTAGGATACGCCATTGGTAATTGCTTAAATTATCATAGGAATGGGTGGATATTGGGGGATGTATTTTATAGTAAATATCGTTTAATTGACCTGTCCAAAGTGTTACAATCATGGATGCCGAGAAAAAAAGCTAATAAAAACGGCGTTCGTTTTTAACCGGCGTCAGGCAGTAAGTTCTTGTTGTTTTGGGGGAAAAGGGGTGGGGGGGGGGGGGGGGGTCGCGATCGCCACCTGGAACAATTACAGGATATCTAGCGCAATCATTATTAGCTTTAAAATCAGTAGGATATTTCTTAATAATTCGGTAGTAAACATGTTTGATATCTGCAAATGGTGTATCTTACCTTTAAATTGACTTATGATTAAATATACGCTTATTAAATGAACTATGGAACTATACATTATCAAGCATATTCAACCTTTCAGCTCAGACATCAGTTGTTTTGTTTTTGAAATAAAATTATATTACAGGACTACTACGGATTCGATGTAACAACATTATGGTTCGATCTCGAGATAAATAATGTTTAAAAAATCCATTATAACATATGTGTTTTCTAAAGTTCTTCCTAATATTGTGTACTATGTCACCGTTGACGACGACTACACATAGTGAAGGTTTAACATGTTTACATACTATAAGCACTGCCACGGGAACGAACATTTTCTCAAAAGAAATTAACCAGAACCGATGTATAAGTGTTTTGTTTTTCTTCAGATAGGCCTACACATGTTTCGAAATTTCACCAATCCACCCGCAATAACCGAATTATTTATAGGCGGTATGATTATACCGGTATAACATTGCATGCTCAATAGAAATGTACTTGGCGTTTCAAGAAAAAAATAAAATCCTATACTATATAAAGGGTTAATAATATGAGGCCAGACTAGGCCGAGGTGTCACCCCCCCCCCCCCCCCCCCCCCCAGAAAATTAGTGCATAGTTTAATTTTAAAGGTAGGTTACGCCATTGTTAACATGAATGTGTCAATATAGTTTGTTGATACACGTATAGAGGATGTTTCAAGAAGTAGGTAATGGTATGTTAAGTAGGTATTGATGTGATAAGTAGAAACCGCGTCACGTGCTTTTCAATGATACCTTGTTTACTAATCCAGGGTCCCGCATCATCGGTGCCAAGTCTATATTAAACGTCACCTGCTGTCTTGGCAATCAATGGTCAACTTACCGAGCAGGGTTTTCTTAATTGCTCATACTTTCAACAGATGGTGAAATGGTATTTGTCTAATCAATGAAATACGTTATACGTGTACATCGATACTACCGATTTTCGGAAGTTTCGGGTTTTTTTTTTATTCCTCAATGAATAAACTTGGCTCAGCAGCCAAATAAGGTGGGGGGGGGGGGGGGGGGGGGGGGGTTGCAATCCCCGTAACAATATTAATTATTTAGAACTAACTCCACAGTTTTGAAAGTTCACAGAGACCAGAAAATTAACACCGGAATCGTATACCTGGCAGTTTAGGGCGGTATGAATTAAACTACTTTCTATAGAGAAATGGTTTGAAATGTTGTGAAAAATTATTTAGTGAGTGAATAATGTGCAATTCAAGAGGTTAGTGAATAGCAAATATCCCAAGAACAATCTTTGCAAAAATTGTTTCTTTTTTAAAATTAAATTTTGCACATTTTTTTTCACACCCAGTTCATTACATTTATGACATTCACACTGTATTTTGTACATTAATACAAATTGTGTGTGCACAATTATGATCGCTGCGCGGACACGAAAATATCTAGCATATAATGAACAATGAATATTTATGACATATTATTTGGGGATCGAAATGTTTTTCATTTAACGAGTAAGAAACCGGTGAAACATGTGCTTGAAAGGTGTTCACCGGCTCACATTCCACATCAAGGGAATCTAGTCGACCCTCGTTGTTTATGCTTCAACACACCACCCACCTAATATTACATCTGCTTGGCATGTAGTCCTCGACCTAATTAACCCTCTTATATACCGTGCAGTTACCATAGAGCTGTCAGACCTTTCAAAACCTTTCAAGTTTCCTGGACTAAAGGGTTTTGAAAGGTGAGAAATCTGTCTGACAAAATAAACCTATGAAAGATTTTGAAAGGTTCTGAACAAACTGGTGTGAGGTTTTGGAAAGTCTGGCCGTTTTCTAATAGACTTCCCATACCTTTATCATAGGGGCATACCATACTAAATACCATACCAAAAGTTGAAATTTTTGAAATGTTTAGCTGTTTTCTGTGAGAGATATTCTATATAATGTGCTGGGGAGTAATTCTACCTTTCAAAACATTTCAAAAGGTTTTGAAAGGTCAAACCATGTATGCATAGCAACTGTACTGATATTTGGTTGAGCAATAGCTCCACCTTTCATTTCCTTTTGCAAGGTTTTGGAAGGTCTGGCCGTTTTCTGATAGACTTCCCATACCTTTATCATAGGGTATACCATAGCCCAGTTTTCTACCTTTCAATTCCTTTCAAAAGGTATTAAAAGGTGTGGTAGTGCAGTAGCAACAAATTCTGGAGCGTTTTAAAAGGTTCATACTTTTTTATATTCATTTTGCCCCGTAAGCAGATTTTGAAAGGTTTTGAAAGGTGAAACCATAGGAGGGTATTAACCCTCGAACATAGCTAGGGACATTTCATTTTTTATGGACAATTGGTACACTAGCCCAGCTCTCGTCTGCAAGTTGTCATAGTTAAAGTTTGGAGCTCGTTGAACTGCACGCTACACCACACTGGGGATTCCAGATTGTGCAAACCCAAAAAAGTTACACATAATAAGAGGTGCTGACCCTCAATTTTATACCAGAGCCGGGCCAACTGTGCGTCGTTTGGCAGGATGCCAAACGTGTAAATCTTTTCACAAATGTTGGAAACTGCAATATCGACACGAAAGACATTCGGAGCAAAAACAGTTTGAGTGGACTTCGTACGATCAAAAAACCTTCTGTCGTTAATGATTATAATAAATACATGGGAGGAAGTGATCTCGCAGCACAAATGTGTCGGTACTACTCGCACCCTCACAAATCGATGAAATGGTGGAAAAAAGTTTTCGTGGCCATTCTTGACATCTGCTTGGTGAATGCTAATAATAATAATAATAACGAATATTTATAGTGCGCCGGTATCCGTCATTAATGACGCTCATGGCGCATAACAATGAAAAACATAACACTTAGGACAAAAAAAGCTTAAACATGTGTGTTTTTAGTGCGATTTTAAAGTCAGAGAGACTTGTAAGTAAACGGATGGCCTGGGGAAGTTTGTTCCACAGGAATGGACCAGCATGTGAAAATGATCTATCTCCCCAAGTGTTGGTGGTACGTGGAACTATCAGCTGGCAAGCACTGGAAGAGCGAAGGCAACGAGTGCCATGTTGCTGTAATTTAAAAATTACATTGCTGTTGTATGTTGGTGAAGAGCCATGTAGAATGTGAAATATTGTCAAAAGAATTTTGAACTCAATTCGTTGTAGAACAGGGAGCCAATGAAGCGAATGTAGAATAGGTGTAATGTGAGTTTTACGTGGACAACGAGTTACAACACTACTATTGTATACAACAGCATCACTACAAATCAGCACTTGACCACTTTGGATTTCAGGGTCTCTATTCTCTATTCTCTATTTTATTTCTCGGGAAACATCAACAAATGCACAGACCAAAATTACAAAGAAAACATAAAATAAAAGCTTTAGATGCAATGTACAAAACATAATAACCAAGACAAAGACAAAATGCCATTCAGCTCCCGAAGGATTACCCAAAAGAAACATTGTTCCAGGGTCAAGGTGATAGAAGAGCTTATTTCCACTTGGAAGCACAACCCAGCTCAGCATGCCATTCAAGTGTCACGTGGTTCCAGCCGCTTTCCGACTCATAACTATCCTGGGAGAATTTCTGCCGGCAAAAAGCGCAACTGTGTTGCTTGCAGTACCAGAGCTAAGCGGGGAAACAAACTCGCACGATTTGTAAACAGTGTGACAAACTAATGTGTGTACATAGTACATGCATGCTTTGAGTGTTTGTGATGAGCATTCACCTAAGCAAGTTTTATTGCCCCCCCCCCCCCCCCCCCCCATCCCCCCCCCCCCCCCCCGCCCCCATTTCAATGTTGGAGTGATGGTGCACACACCACCAACCCAACATTGAGTTGGGGGGGGGGGGGGGGTGGCCTTCATTTAAACTTTTAACTGCATCCATAGTGTACCCATTTTGTATGTTTGTGCAATTACCTTCACAGTCCGGATTTCATTCAAGTAAAATCTAAGTATTTTCAAAGAAAAACTTTACACTTCTTAGTAGTAGTTGTCAAGTCATATATTAAGGGCAAAAACGTGGGGGTGAGATATGGAATTCTTTCCACCCCTTCCAAAAAACTTCTCACAGGCCAATATTGTTGTTTTAATTAATTAATCTAATAGTCATTGCTTTGGGGGTACTGTCAATCCATTATTATTCAACACCACTTCAAAGAAGAGTAGCCTTTCATTACTTTGCCTTGCGAGGGCGCTATACACTAAAACTTGGCAAAAAGTGCTAGGTCACCAACTGGTCATATCATGTATATTACTGTGGTAACCTAAGCATAGTGACAAAATATGCCTTGGTACAGAAAGGGTTATGGACACATTTATGTAAATAGTTGTGTTATGTTGTAAAACGCACCCAGTTGAGAATGGGTATGCGTTGAGGCAGCAACGATTCTATACGTTCTTCCAGTTTCAACTTTTCTTCAGAGGATAGACAGAACCTACTTACTTACTTTCTCCCCAAAGATTTTAGTCAGCATGCATTTCGATGAAATACTCGTGCACATCGGTGCGTTCGGCAAGTTTCAGAAAGTGTTATGCGTTCTTGTCAGCTTGGTGGCTATACCAGTCGCCTGGCACGCCATTGGTCAGGTTTTCCTGGCTGCGGAGACCGACCACTGGTGCACCGTGCCAGCCGAGCATTCCTTGAATTGTACGGAGGAGCCCAACCCCGAGACCAAGGCGGTGTGTTGGGAGCAGCAGAAGGAACTGGCAATTCCGTTCACGGTGGACGAGGACGGGGAGGGCTCGTACTCCAAGTGCGAGCGGTACCGGTACGTAGCGGCGGCGTGGGGCGGGGACCTGGGGGAATTGAACAGCACTGGGGGTCTATGGGGACTGAACAGCACAGATGGCCCAGGGAGAGATGCCTCTAACAACGAGACGACATCTTGTGATGCAGGATGGGAGTACGATCGCTCGCAGTACCACACCACCATCATACAGGATGTAAGGAGGAACTCACATTCTTTGAATTTTATTCCGGTCATTTAGTCTTCTTGGTATTCGCAATACACTATTACTATTACTGACTTTAAGATGACGATATTAAATCCTATGGTACTCTTAATAATCTGTATTTTACTCAAAGTAAAACAAAATGTAAATTTTACACACGTTTTCTAGTATAAGTTAGGCTTTACTTGAGGAGTACCAAAACAAATTTACGTTTTTGCCCTGTCATTTGGAGGCTACTGCATTACTATTTCCAATGATCCCTCAAAGGCGTCCAAGGCAATGTAGCTGGCAGAAAGATATTTAGGGGAAAAGATAGGCGATATGACTAGCCTGTGTACGTAGCGACTGTATGGCATACGGTAGGTGTACACCTATTAGTAATTATGTACATACAAAAAAAACCATTGTAATTGAGGTCGATCGGGTTGGATCACCAGGCCGTGGGGCCAATATATATCATGTTCAAGTTTGATTTATGTCGCACCGTGAGGCAAAACACTTATTCTAAAGCTCAGCACGTATAGAAGAACCAACAAGTTATTAAACAAGCAGACTTTTTCAAGTTATGTTGATAGGTTGTGACTGATTATGAGCTGGCTTTTGAATATCTAGCCTACACTAGTTCATTAAATTTATAACATTTACAATGTATTTTGTACATGAAGTGTGTGTGCATAATAATGATCGCTGTGCGGAAACGCAAATATCTAGTATATGAATATTTATGACCTTTCGCTAAAAATAAATAAATAAATAAAAACATTCCGAATTGGAGCGCGCAATTTATAAAGCAATGATAAAAAACACTTTTTTAAACTGTAGAAAGGCCATCAATGCAAACAAGCAAATGTATTTCTTAGAGTACATTAAAATGTTATCAAAAATTTGGAAAAGCACACGGACACACCAAATTAACGTACGTGTTTGGGGCTAAAGCAGAAAGAATACATTTTTTTGTTCTAATTCAGGAATAACTGTTAACCAGCTACCCACACGAGACAATCACTGATCCTTTTATTCAACGTTCACGCCGCGCCGACAAGATGCGGCGACGCATAACAAAAGTCCACAAGTCAACATTATTTTCACGATGGGTCCAAGTTGATCATCGTTGGGTCCGAGTTGGTCCTGGGTCTGAGTTGGTCCTGGGGTCCGAGTTGGTCCTGGGTCCAAGTTGACTCGAAACCCGAGACACCCACTGAAAAGGTGTGCGTGAACTGGCGAGACTTACACGATCTTGGAGGGACAAAAGACGTGAATGGTATAGTGGTGCGAAATACGGTACCCTCTGGAGACATGAACACAATGTGTACAATGGAGACAAAACGTCTCCGGAGGGTAAATTTCTATGAATGAATAGGTCTCCACTGGGAATTTCAAGAATTAGATTTTTTGATTTTACTTAAATTACTCAAAAACTAGGATTAGGATGTGGGTTAGGGTTAGTGTTTGGGTTAGGGTATAATATAGGGTATATTGGGTCGAAATTTCAACCCAGGAAAAAAAATATGGTTAAAATGGGAGCATTTTGAAAAACGTGCTCGACTTTCTAACCATTTTGTACACGAGAACAAAGCCATGTCTCCACAGTGATACAAAAATGCGAAAGAATGTACTAGTACATGTATAATCACTTGGTTGCTATGTGTCTTTGGTCGGGAGATCGTCTAAATAGTTTGTACCGTGGTATGCGTGTACATGTCAGTGTACATGTACATGTATACTAGTCAGGGACCCAAAGAAGTTCATGCGAATAATGCATGTACATGTACTTATACTATTAGACTATAGTACGCACGGTTTATCGCACTGAGTACGTATTACACACCGGGAAAAAGCTGCATAGTATTATGCCAAACTGACCTCGTCGCTTTCGTCTACTATAGTATGAGCATAATGGACACATTTATGTAAATAGTTGTTTTATATTGTAAAACACACCCAGTTGAGAATGGGTATGCGTTGAGGCAGCAACGATTCTATACGTTCTTCCAGTTTCTCTTCTCTTCAGAGGATAGACAGAACCTACTTACTTACTTTCTCCCCAAATATTTTAGTCAGCATGCAGTTCGATGAAATACTCATGCACATCGGTGCGTTCGGCAAGTTTCAGAAAGTGTTATGCGTTCTTGTCAGCTTGGCGGCTATGCCGTGTGCCTGGCACGCCATTGGCCAGGTTTTCCTGGCTGCGGAGACCGACCACTGGTGCGCCGTGCCGGCCGAGCATACCTTGAATTGTACAGAGGAGCCCAACCCCGAGACCAAGGCGGTGTGTTGGGAGCAGCAGAAGGAACTGGCTATTCCGTTCAAGGTGGACGAGGACGGGGAGGGTTCGTACTCCAAGTGCGAGCGGTACCGGTACTTAGCGGCAGGGTGGGGCGGGGACCTGGTGGAATTGAACGGCACTGAGGGCCTTTGGGGACTGAACAGCACAGATGGCCCAGGGAGAGATGCCTCTAACAACAAGACGACATCTTGTGATGCAGGATGGGAGTACGATCGCTCGCAGTACCACACCACCATCATACAGGATGTAAGGAGGAACTCGCATTCTTTGAATTTTATTCCGGTCATTTAGTATTCTTTGTATTCGCAATACACCATTACTACTGACTTTAAGATGATATTAAGATTAAATTATATGGCACTATTAATAATCTGTATTTTACGCAAAGTAAAACAAAATGTAAATTTTACACACGTTTTCTAGTATAAGTTGGGCTTGAGGAGTACCAAAACAAATTTACGTGTTTGCCCTGTCATTTGGAGGCTACTGCATTATTATTGCCAATGATCGATCCCCTCAAAAGCATCCAAGGCAATGTAGCTCGCAGAAAGATATTTAGGGGGAAAAGATCGGCGATATTACTACAATGTACTAGCCTGTGTACGTAGTGACTGCATGACATAGGTACGGTGTACACCTGTACATCTTGTAATGGAGGTCGATCGTGTTGGATTGTTCGAAATAACCAGGTTGCGATTGTCGGGGATCATCTCTGTAAAGAGAAATGAGCATTGAAATAATCCAATTGTTATGCACAATAGCTACGTGTGGAGTAATTCGAGGCCTTTTGCTCAGCACGTAGCTAGCTCACCGTTTGCGGTGACCTTTTGCTGACCTCTTATCCTTTTTCTGCCTCGCCAGGCCGTGGGGTAAATCATGTTTGATTTATATCCACCGTGGGGCAAAACACTTATTCTAAAGCTCAGCACGTACAAGAACCAACAAGTTATTAAACAGGCAGACTTTTTCAAGTTTTGTTGATAGATTGTGAATGATTCTGAGCTGGCTTTTGAATATCTACACTAAAAAATAACCATTTAAAATAACAGGTTTTTCCAGCTGTAAAAAAATTTAAAAAATCGCCGTATTCTTATTTTGGACGTAAAATTACAGTAGTGTGCCTTGAAAATATCACGTCTGAAATCCTTTAAAGTAAAAATAAGGCGATTGTTTGGTTTTTTTACAGGTGGAAAACCCCGTTGTTTTACAGTTATTTTTTACAGTGTACTTTTACGTAAAACAAAAGTAGAGTCTGCTGCTCATCAAGTTAACTTAAAACGCCTCGGTGAAACTTGTCAAGTTTGTATAGAAGTGGGGGATTTGTTTCAAGTGGAAATCTAAAATTTGAAGATGTCTTTTCTCTCCTGGCGGGACGTGACGTCCTTCTTGAGAAATATATTACCCCGTGCTGAAAGATTACCAGCAACCTTCCGCCGCATAATCAAACATTCTACATTCTTCAACAGCATAATACAAAAATTAAAAGCGCGAATTGAACTTTGAAAAAGGTCGCGATTGAACGTTCGGGCACAACCACACGTGTAGTTGGTTTTGTTTTCTATAATACTTGGCTGATTTTACGAAGATCAGAACCATTACACGGACAATAAAATATGGATGATGATTCAAACTTAATTTTAAGATATATAAAAACATGCACGACTGTCTAAATTATTGTGAGAAAAAAAAGCAGAAAAAAAACGTTGACCTGAGCGTACAAGTTGCAGCGGGATCGGCTTATTGCGGGAAGAGAATAGCTAAACAAAAATTCGTTCTTCTTTTCCCTAATTTGATACCTTTCAGTAAAAAAAACAGCGTCAAAACAAAGTATTCCAAGAAAACTATTCGCTTTACACGTTGAAGTTCATATTCGATGTGCCCGGAAATTCGGTTTCTTGTACGTACATGTACCTTGTTGTCTCGTACGTTCTCGAGGTCAGCTCACACGCTCTATACAGCAGAAATTTCTCTTTAGCATGTTTATTTCATGTTTGGAAGGCACTATTCAACACGACAACAACCAAAACGACACTGTGCAGTTTTAGTTACGCGACATTGTCGAATTGTGTACGAGTAGAGCCGCGCTTATAGAGCCCCGTCTGCTTCGCGACGCGGCCAAAACAGGAAGATGAGAAAGTCCCGCTTTCCCTCCTAGTATTACAAAATACCGATAAAGTTTTCTTTGAAATTCATAATAACATTGTGTTTGCCTCTTAAACAGTTTAAATTTGTTTGAATTCTTAAACAGTTCAATCTGGTGTGTGCCAGGCAAGACCTGCCAGGACTCTCCCAGTCTGTGTTTTTCGCGGGACTGCTGACGGGTTCGTTTGTTTGGGGAGCAGTCGCGGATTGGTAATTATACAGTCATTAATCATTATGATAGCTATAAACAATAAAAAATTAATTCAGGTTTATTATTAAAATATGGTGAAATATGGTGAAAGGTGGTGAAATATGGTAAAATATGGTAAAATATGGTAAAATATGGTAAAATGTGGTAAAATGTGGTGAAATGTGGTGAAATGTAGTAAAATGCGGTAAAATGTGGGGAAATATGCATTTAAATACATTAACCCTCATATGCACTTTTGATAGCACAACAAATATACAGACTGTGTATTTGTTGTGCACAAAGTTTGTACATTTCATTAAGCTGTGTGCAGAATTGTGTAACAGTTTCCCGTACAAACACATGCACAAAACTGGACCCAGGACATTGGGCATAATTGTGCTGTCGAACCATATAGGAGGGGTAATGTATTAAAATACATTAAAATAAATGGACATAAATTGAAATATATAAATATTGAACATTGAAATAATCCTATCGGCCCTACTAAATATTAAAATACATAGTGGTAATACCCAACAACAACAAAACTCGTGCTAACAATACCCAAGAACCTGAATCTTTTGATATGGTTAGGAAATTTTGTTAGAAGGAAAATGATACCAAGAACTCACGATTCAGTTTAGTAGTTTTGATTCCAGCGCCATTGTTGCTTACCAAGGTCAGGGGTTATTGGTCCCCGGGATGTTTACTCACTATGAACATTGAACAAAAGAAAACAACCGTGCACCAACAGTGAACATTCATTGTATAGCACTAAATTCATTGTTGCTGACTGTGACTGTGTGCAATATTAGAAACGTTGGTTCACGCTTCACAAAAATGGCGCTGAACTCGAAACTACTCGACCGAATCGGGAGTTCTTTGTATAATTTTCTTTCCAACAAAACCTCCTAGGTCTCTGAATAGTGAGTAAGATCTCTGAATTGTGAAGTAAAAGTTGCGGTTTTTGTAACCACTCTGTATTGAAATATTTAAATATTATAATACTGAGAGAAATAAAGTGCCGCGTTTGTGAATGAAATGCACTGCACTGTAATCATTTTTAAAGCTGACATTTTACTTATTTAAACATCTTGTCAAAAACAACAACACAGCTCTAGCTCGTTATATGCGGTTTCATTTCACCGATGACCGTGGAAAACAAGGCAATTAAGACCAATTAAACAAGAAACTAATACCGGAATTTCTCTAGGCATATGATAATTTGTAATCGAATATGGGCTACAATTTGCCTAAGCGATTCCATGCATGTTTGTTTTCCGCCAGCCGCCGAGTTAATGGATAGAGTAATCATATAATAAACTGTTTCGTTCCATTATTTTTCTTCTGACTGTGGTTTAGGTGCGGTCGTAAGTTGACGTTTTTCATCAGTCTGGCGTTGGCCTCTGTGACGTGCACCGTCACCAGTTTTGTGCCGAGTTTCGCAGCTTACAGCGCCCTTCGCTTTTTCATCGCCGGAGCCAATTTTGGCGTCTATCTGATAGGGTTTGTGATAGGTATGTGTTGGCTAAACCATAGGGAAACCTATGTATCTTAGACACATCAGAGCTACTGTTTTGTCAGGGTTGTCAACAAAAACGAAGAAACAAACGAAACAAAAAACAGGTTGGATAGACGTGAAATACCCGATACTGATACCAAGATCACTCGATTTTGTCCTGTAGTTTTCATCCACAGTACCCTTTTGTTCTGGATCGAACAAAGTCAGGGGCAGTCAGTTAGACAGGTGATCAACATAAGCGCGACAGCAACGAACTGTCCAATTAACCACAATTGACGACTTTGTTAAAAAAAACATCCCTGAAATCAAAACTACTGGACCGAATCGGGTGATCTTTGTAAAAAGCAAAAATGTATATTCCACAACTATTATTAATTACAGTTATGTATTTCTGTTTTTTTCCTTTGGCCAGTTTCTGAGATTGTAGGCCCCGCCTATCGTTCCTTTGTTGGCACACTGATCGCTATATTTTTCTCCATCGGCTACGCCCTCTTGGCCCCAATTGCCTATCTACTGCGGGAATGGCGCCATCTTCAGTTGGCCATTTCGGTGCCGTGGTTTCTGTTCTTTCTGCTTTTCTTGTGAGTGGACGTTAAAAAGTGAACAATTGTGTTTTATTTTTTCTAAAATTGTAGGCCTATAGCTTTTTGCATTATGATGATTTTGACTACTCAAATCGAAGATGGGTGACCTTTAAGCTTAATGTTGGCACCTGCTTTATGAGCCATTTTTGTATTGTTTGAAATCACGAAGGTGTTACGCCTGTTACTGTGATGTCATTCGGGATGACGAACGCACCAGGTGGTCACACAATCGGCATGCGTTAATTACAATCGAAATTGGCGTTCGCATGTCATCGCGTGACACGTCAACCATTTCATCAAAAATAACTTTTGACCTGGACTACTTCACGGGGATACCGAACTGGCTATATTGATATATGCTATTGATAATAGGCTCGATGTTTTTAACTTTCGCTCTACTATTTAAGTTCTTTGTTAAGAATTGTTCTTAAGAATTATTTTGAATTCCGATTCTTTTGTTTACGACCATTCCATTCCGTTTGTTTATTCTCACTATAGCAAGCAGATTGAACTTCGCTAAACAAAAACTACGTGTATCATGTTTATAAGTTCCCCTTTACATGTACTGATATTGTGGCTATAGGCTTCCCCCATATGAAGCAAGATATAGTCAAGATATGATACAAGATATGGCACTTTTTGTCACAATCTCATGGAATGACCCAAATAAAACAAGAAAAGTTCAAATCGAGAAATTAAACCAAAAATCTACAATATGCAATTTCTTTTCAATCTTATTGTGTTTTGGTTTAAGTGTGATACCGGAATCACCTCGCTGGCTGATAGCAAAGAAAAAGTACAAGCAAGCGGAGAAGGTCATCCGACGAATGGCCAAGTCCAACGGCGTACAGCCCCCGGAAAATATGTTCACAGAGGAGGAGGAAGCGCCACAAGAAGTACAGAAGGTAGAACTTTTTGACGAGAAAAGATGGTTTAAAAACAAGGTTTGGAACGAAAGGCTTAAGTAATGGAGATAAGAAGAATACAGTGCTGACGATGTACAATAAATGTGCACTACATTGTTTTGAATGTTGACGGTCAGTCTCCTGACGACGGACAGAGCATACTGCCCGAAACGTTGAGTTCCCTGCGGTTCTTTAACAGCCACCTCACTAAAGAGAATTTACCACATGGTGCTATGCTACCGCAAACAACTTATCTTCTTGACGGTATAATTTTGATGGACGATTTAAACGTGTACGGTATCGTGCTAATCTCATCTCCGAGAATGTTGTTAATACATAATCGGTATTCGCACAAATTGTGCGGTTTGTTTTCGCAGCGCAGAATGGTAAGCGATTTTTTTTTATTTCAGACGTTTTTGAAACGCCGTAGAGAACGTTTATAATTAAAGATACTTCACTGTGCATTTAGTGGGGTAGCGGGGAAATATTGGGGGGAAATCGTGCCTTAGAGGATACAAGCATGACATTTGGCATGAAAAATGAAAAATATATTTGGACATAGGAACATCGTAGATTTGTCCCTTGAAAAAATATAGGCAAAATATAGGCAGAATAACGCAACAATTTTGAAAAATTTGAAAACTGCTTGTAATTCTAGGACTACCCAAGTATATATTTTGTAAAGGATTAATCTTCGATGGCCCTATATCCAAATATCTTTCTCGTGACATACTCGGAGTCTGTGTGCCAAATTCCATGCTTGTATCATCAAAGGAACAATCTCATTTTCTTTTGCCGTACTAATTGAATTATTCGCATTAACACTGTCTCGTGAAAATGGTGTTTAAGGACCATCTAGTTCGCTTTGTTTTCTGCAGAATGTTCTAACCCGTCAACCCACCCAGCTCGACCTGTTTCGCACACCTAACATGCGGAAGAAGACACTCAACATTTTCTTCAACTGGTAAGTTTTAGGGATTCCCAGGACCGCGGCGGCGCGGGCCGGCTGCTTGGTTCAATCAATCAAATACATGAATGACTTGTTTACACGCTGTGTATTATTTTCACATCCTGTGAGTCAATGACCCATGCGTTTATCATGGAGGAATAAGAAGGAACCATGCGTTTATACACACCCCAAGTGCACACTGTATGTACTTGGCCGCTTGTCAGTATTTACATCGGAATTGATCGGACAGCTGGTCTTTGATAAGATCAAGGCCAAGAAATTTGCGATGTGTGCTCACCATGCATGCAAGGACTAACTTCATGACGAAAGTAGATTGATAACGCAAAAACAAGCAACGAATCTTTAATATTGTCTGTCTTTGTTTGCAATTAAAATTTGGACTTTTCTTTCTGCTTTTGGTATTACATGTACTAGCGTTAATTCCAGTTTGGCTAGACCTTAATGCTATCAGGGGCTTGGGCCGTGTCTGAAACGGATGTCTAGAGCTACAGCTACGGCTATTGTCTACGTCGGCTATTTTGTAGCGCTGACCGAAATGCCGTCTAGAGCTAGAGCTACAGCTACGGCTACAACGTCACAATAATCTAGCCGTAAGAGAAGTTGTCTCGCTCAGGCCAAACAAAATGGCGGCAGCACTAACGTTAATTTTGGAGCAGATTTTCGTTTATTATTTAAAAATAGTGCTTTGAATTGCAACTAACAAACCGATAAAGACGTCAATATCATCAGGTATTTCGACCGGCAGTAAACAAACTTTGCGTAACATTTAAGAGACGATAATTGCTGTAAATTCTTACATCATAATTTTGCAAACACGAATTCAAGCATCGCTTGAGGGCGCAATAACTAGCCGTAGGCTCTCTGCCGTAGATGTCTGTGGCCGTAGCCCCGTCCGAATTTCATTTGCCTTTAGCGCCTACGTACGTAGACGTAGCTAGCTGTAACTCTAGACACTCGTTTTGGACACGGCCTCATTCATGAATAAGCCATTTTGGTCGTGTTCCCTGAATGTATTTTATACATTGTAAACTGTTAAATTGAATCCGTGGTGCCAGACTATTGTATAATTCTAGCCTCTCTTTCAATATTTGTTTTAATTTGGCTTAAAACATTAATGTACGTAAAGTATGTTTATCACAATATTTTAAATCATTCATCACATCAGACTGGTATTAATTTGTAATTAACGTTAGCTCGTTGCTTTCTCTCCCAAGTTCCAAAAATGAAGATTTGTACCTCCCTTTCAATTTAATATGGCCGATTGGTTAATAAAGCCCGTATGATTGTTGCAGGTTTGTGAACAGCCTGGTGTACTACGGTTTGTCTCTGAGCACCTCGGCCCTTGGTGTGGATGACTACGTTGCGGCCTTCGTGTCAGGCGCGGTCGAGTTACCCGCTTATCTCAGCAGCTGGGTGGCCATCCAGAAACTGGGCCGCCGGTTCCCGCTCTTTTTGTATCTCGTCGTTGGGGGCGTGGCTTGTCTGATAACCATCTTTATCGGTAGGTCGATTGCAAAATGGTGGGTATACACTAGACCGTTTATTGGGCTTCTTTTATCTGGCCCGGGCGCGTATTACACTGTTTCCAGCTTTGCAGGCAAGTTTCTTTAAAATAGCTCTTTTTGACAACCCTGATGCGTATGCGTCTAATAAATTCAAATGTTGCACGCACGCGCATAAATTGGCCGGAAAGCAAGAAGCGAAATCGGCCCATAGAAAATGTACAAGAGTCTAACAAGATTTGTCATTTTCTCTCAATTTCTGCAGGATATGACTTTAAATAATGTGACTTTTTTGAGGTAATATCCACCACATTGGGGGCAGAATCACATGCCTTGAATCACGGCGTGAATCACTGTGTTTGTGCCAGCGCAAGCTGTGGTCTGCGCAGTGATTTAGTGCCTGCGATTCTGAAAATGAGAGGAAATGACAATTTTTAATGGGCCGATTTCGTTTCATGCCTTCCGGCCTATTGATGTGCATGCGTGCATGCATTTGACTTTATTAGGAAACTGGTCTATTATTACGCTCGCTGCTGATATACATTATCGGCCTTGCTTGTGAAGTACGGTCTATGCGTCATCCGTTTTAAATCTGGGGGAAACTTTGCGTGTATATTACGTTCTCCGGCGCGAACTGGTTAACAATAATAGGGAAAAGGGGTCTGATGTTCACAGGAGGATGGTGTTCATATCACACCGGCACTGGGTATACCTTAAGGGAATAAACGGTTTGGGGCATTTTGGGCGACATGATTTTAAAGTTGCTCGTATATTATCATGGTTGTTATGCAGAGCCCGGAGTTGCTAGAGCAACGGTTGCTATGGTCGGCAAATTCGCCATTTCGGGGTCCTTCAACATCATTTATATATACTCCGTTGAGTTGTACCCGACGCCAATAAGGTGAGAGAGTGTTGGCCGCTGGGTTGTTTGTTTAGTTGTTTGTTCATTTGTTGGTTTTGTATGAAAAAATAAGTCTATTTTTACAGGCATTTTTACAGGCATTCTAATAATCGTTTTTATTTGCCATACATACTCGTGCAGAAAAAAACATAAATAACAAAAAATGACAATTTTCGGAGATGCTCGCCCATGTCCACAGCATCATAAGCCCTATGGTGGCCCTGGAGGGACACGTAGATCGTGAATATTGACGTTAATATTCGCGACAAATTTCACGACTTTCCCCAAAAGTCGCGAATATTGACGTCAAATTTGACGACGACATTTGCGTCAAATTTTTACGACTTTTCCCGAAAGTTGCGAATATTGACGTCAATATATTCGCGACAAAATTCACGACCTTTCCCCAAAGTCGCGAATATTGACGTCAATATTGACGTCAAATTTCACAACTTTCCCCAAAAGTGGCGCCTTATTGACGTCAAATTTGAAGTCAATTTTTTTCAGCAAGCTATAGGGTTTGGCTAGTCTTGCTTTAAGACCGAGTTTTTCTTTTGTTCCGGGGCGCCCCGTCCGTCTAGTCTATCAATATTATTATTATATATTTCTGGTAATGAAACCAAGGATCCCTCAAAAGCGCCCAAGGCACTGTAGCTCGCAAGCCTGAAGAAACCTGTAGAGAGAAGACAATGAAAAGAAAGTACAGTTTTAGAGGTGGAAGGAAAACCCCAGAAGAATATCCTAAAGGAAAACCCACGGAGTCGGGCAGGGACTGAAAACCCAATCCACATAATTATAAGTTCACGAGATTTGTTTCTGAACTTAAAACAAATCCACTGATCTCTCGTGACAATTGAGGGCGCCCTCAATAAGCCCGTTTTTGGAGTAATGATGACATAATACATATACATCCAATAAAAGCTCTAGACACGACATGTGTATCTTTTATCGTTGTTCTGAAAATAGGCCGCGTCACAGAACACACGCGACGGTATTGCGAACGTGCGCCCATCCATTGCACGCCACGCCCGCGATGAGCGTCAAACAATTATGTCCGGTCGTGAAATTTGACGTCAATATTCGCGACTTTGGGGGCAAGTCGCGAAATTTGACGTCAATATTGACGTCAATATTCACGACTTTTGGGGCAAGTCGTAACATTTGGCGCGAATATCGACGTCAAATTTGACGTCAATATTCGCGACTTTCGGAAAAGTCGTAAAATTTGACGTAAATATTCGCGACTGTGGGGGAAGTCGTGAAATTTGACGTCAATAATTTACGTCAATATTCGCGACTTTGGGGAAAGTCGTGGAATTTGTCGCGAATATTGATGTCAATATTCACGATCTGCGTGTCCCTCCAGGGCCACCATATAAGCCTCATTTGTCACGTTCTGTACTCTCAACACTTGTGCTCCGTCTGCATCTGCGGAAGTACAGTTGCAGTACTCCATTTCCCATTAAATTCAACCATTGTGTTATTTACATGGGACACAAATAATCTGCAATGAGATTAAATTGTTTCGGAGTTGTGGGACAAAAAGTATAGGAAGTACAGTAGGAATGTCAACAAAAAAAGTATAGGAAAAGTAAGAGCAAGGTGAGAAAAAGAAACTAGGGAAAAGTAGAAAAAGGGTAAAATAAAACTAGTGGAAAGTAGGAAAAGTAGGAATACTTGAAAGCATGCTGTCCATGCGGGTCTTTCTTATTTTTTTCCCCAGGAGCATGGGGATGGGAATGTCTTCCATGTCGGCCCGTCTCAGCGGGGTTATAGCCCCGGTCATTCTCATCCTCGGCAAGTACTGGGAACCCATTCCGCTCCTCGTCTTCGGCAGCTGTGCCCTGCTCGCCGGGCTACTGGCCCTGCTTCTGCCAGAGACGCTGAACCACGCCCTGCCGGAAACGGTTCAGGAAGGGGAAGAGTTTGGCCGTAAGTCATGTGTTATTCAAAGAAATAGTTCCATATTTAAATCTTGTCAGTTGGCTTTAAGAAAATCGTTTTGGCACGAGATTCTACCGTCTCTTCTTTATACTATACATTTTGGTATCTTCACTGTAAATTGTGTGGTTATTCATGTACAGTTTGTACCCTATATCTTGCTTCATAATCAATGCACCGAGTTGGTATTGGTATCTTAATAAAAGTAGACGAGGTCAAATGTTGTAGTTAACATGTGCGCGTCGTGGGAGTGACCACCGGGCGCGTCCATACGTGCGCGTTGACCCCAGTGTTGCAGTCGAGACCCTTATTTGCAACAGATAAACTAAAATATGACGATTTATCAAAGTATCTCTATATAACTTTCGTTATGTACAAATAAATGACATTTTGTTCTAACACTTTTGTGTCTAAATACTAGGCACATAATGTTGTACTGTATGTTAAAGGGTGTTCCGACATGTCTGTTTATTAAAGGTCGGTTCCCTTATGATTTTAACCATTACGTCTGTCTCTCCACCATTTATTTTCAAACAGAGGGTCAGGGTCTGGGATTAAAGACATTGTTTAAGATACCCAAAGGCACGCCAGCTGACGAGGACAAGAGTCCGGATAAGACCTACAAACCGATCCCTACAGATGAGGTGAAGAACGGAAGCCCCGGCGCTGAGGCCACTCCCGTCTAAAGCGCTCGCCGTTCAGCCTGATATCTTCCATCACGTATCTTCCATCACGTATCATTTCACAACGGTATTTTGTGAATATGTGTGCGAAACGACAGTATTTGTTTACATTCTCCTTGTATATTCAAACCCCTGGTCAGTCACAAGGCGGTTAAAGAAAGAGCCCAATTAACGGAGGAAAAACCAGTTAATGAAGAAATAGGTCTGCAAAGACGGCGATAGTAACTTTCTTTTAAAAAACATTCACTCGTTAATAATTATTTTTTTATTTTTTTATTTATGTCATATTTAATGAGGGTAAACTCCAATCAGTGTACAGCACTGCTTTTCAAGGAGGCCCTCAGGTGCTGAATTGCGAAGGACGCGGCTACAACGTAGTCGAGCCGCTGGCATGTAAAGGCTTTTAATAAGCCTTTTAGTCGAGCATTCCTCCATGGTATAAGTGTCAGTGTTTAAATAATGATGTTTAAATACCATCCTCATAAATGACTGAATGTCGGATGTATCATATCGGTTAGAATTTTGGCCGACAAAACTGCTCAATATACAGAGGTTTTTCTTTGTGAAAAATACAACTTGGAAGACGTTTGTAAGGTGAAGTGACTAGCACTAAAAGAGAATTCGGATAGAGAACTTCGAGATTACATATTATAGTTGGGAAAGTAGTTACTGCATGGGTAGTTGTTTGTTAGCTCGTAGTCGAAACCGTATTAAACCGGCTAGAAAAAGATATATATTAAAAAAAATATATATTTTTTTTTTAAATCTGTATTTCAAGGCTGCCAATGCATAATATCGAGGTTACATTCTAATGAAGCTTTAACTATTATTTTTTTCTTACAGCTAAATTTTTATTGTTTTTACGTATATAACATTAACGATGTATTTTGCATAACAGAAAAAGTGTTGGCAACAGTTAAATTAAATAACATAAAGTACTGGCAACTCGGTTGCCAGCACTTTTTTCTGTAAATTTACGCAGCAATTTGTTACAGTGTACACAATGTTTTGGGATTTACATGGTACATGTATAAGACATTAATATGTTTTTTTCCCGTGTATACATGCATTAGCATTGTTGAAAGGTCGGGCAAGGTCACGGGCATCACAGCTTGCCAACATGTGGTAACAGGTGATAAGGTGCTTCGTTCGTCCTCGCTGCCGAAGCAAATATTATTGTTGTAGACGAACCAATTTATTCTTCTAGTTTCAGTGATTTTCTCCATTCGGATTGTACATGGTTGTTCAGGCAACACACTTTGGCTTTTCTATTTTAATTTTTTTAATTTTTTTTAAATTTCTTTGCAAATTGTGTTTGTCCACGAACACATTTCTAGTTGTTTTATTGTTTTGTAAAGTGCATTCAACATGTAGTGCAGACTTACATGTACATGCAGGTATGATGCTTTGTATAATATTGTGATTTGGTGGTGGAAAATCGTAATCTAGTTTTGTTATACTTTGGATAACTAAACGGCTGTTATATTAGTATAGAGATAAACCAAAATGTGGTCTTATATTGATAATAATTAATAACTTTATAACTAATAAATTAATAACAATTTGCTGCCGAGCGTAATAATAATCGCTATTTCTATATAAATCTATTTTTTACGTATGAACAATATATATTAGAGTTAAAAAGCCTGTAACGTTGTTGTCATATTTCTATTTTGCGGTAAGGGAGGTTATTTTCAGAGATATATTATTAACGAAAAAGATGGTGGCGTTTAAAAATCGTGTACTATGTATTACTTAACAATCTTGCATTTATTTTATTCAAATTCACAAACAAATGCTTTTCTTGTATCATTTTATGCTAATTCATTTTGGGGACAGGGTTACCAATAAAATATATATATATATATTTAAGACTATTGCGCAATTAGTTGTTCATATACCGTCTTTAAAATATGTGAAAACCACCAAGTGCTGATCATTATGGCTTTCGTAAAGTGTGGATTGACAGTGGATAGATTGGATGACGTACACCTTGTATACGTCATTATGCCAGACAGTTTCAGAGCAAGAGACGTTAACCCTAACGTCACCTAATGCTGCAAAATAACTGTATACCCTAAATAAATGCTTTGGGTTAATAATACACGTGAATGTTTGTAGGTCACCGTGACCTTTGACACGTGACCTTGACCTTTGACCCAGATTATATATAAAAAAGTATCATTACGACATTTTATGAAACGCAATCTCCTTGATAGAGCAAGGGTGCGTTCCACTCCAGCGAACGTTGCCAACGTTGGCCAACGTTAGCGTTGTTCGCGTGAGTGGAACGCAATGTGCGCCAATTATGTTGGCCAACGTTAGCGAAAACGGCGAACGACATTCCGAGCTGTTCGCTGTTGGCCAGTGACGTATTTTAAAGATGGCGAAGCGGTTAGCAGACGACAGGGTTCTTTTCACGGTTTTTATTTACGTTTTATACTTTTCGTTATAAACGGTGGATTGTTTTGAGCATTCACAGGGATCTTTTAAAGAAAAATAATGAGTTGGACAAAAAGCAGCGAACCAAACGATGTCACTTTCACTGGGCGCCGCCATTTTGAAAACGTAGTTTTTAAAATATCGTTCCACTTCAACTAACGCCAACTCAAAACGTTGGCGAACGTTCGCGCAAACAGTTCGCGTAAGTGGAACGCACCCCAAGTCTCTCTGAACACGAAACGATTAAAATTTCGTTGTGTTCCATGTCATTTTAGAAATTCAATACGACCATTAAATTTACTTTGTGTCTGTCTCCAACTGAACTATTAAATGACCTACAGGGGTCATAAAATGAAAGAGCAATATACTAGAAACCAATTTCAGGGAAGGGCCTAATTAAATTGATATTCATTCAAAAATGTAGGCTACATTACGTAGGAAAAAAAAGTAGGCCTACATCAAAAAAGTAGGCCTACATCAAAAAAGTGTGAAAAAGCTGGCTGTTTGAAAAAGCTGGCTTGACTCCCTAACGTTATTTGTTAGTTAATTTAATTTGTTTTAATGATTTTATTGGCATAGCGCTTAAACTCCCCCATACGAATAAAAATCCGATAATTTCGATAAATACTCGAGTTTTCAGAGTGAATACAAATGCCGCGTTTACCATACTGCAAAAAGCGCCGCCATTGTTTCGGATCACGCGTTGCTGCACAAACACATAGGCCTACACGGGGCCCTATCCAGTCTATATAATGGGGATCAATGATTATGCCAAATTGACCTCGTCGCTTTCGTTTAGGGAATAGTATAGACAGCATAATTTACAAATTTGTGTAAATAGCCGTTTTTATTGTAGAACACACCCAGTTGAGAATGGATATGCGTTGATGCAGCAACGATTTTATACATTCTTCCAGTATTCACTTTTCTGCAGAAAATAGAGACAGTACCTATACTTACTTTCTCCTCAATTTTTTTGTCAGCATGCAGTTCGATGATATACTCTTGCACATCGGTGCGTTCGGAAAGTTTCAGAAAGTGTTATGCGTTCTTGTCAGTTTGGTGGCTATACCATTCGCCTGGCACGCCATTGGCCAGGTTTTTCTGGCTGCTGAGACCGACCACTGGTGCGCCGTGCCGGCCGAGCATTCCTTGAATTGTACAGAGGAGCCCAACCCCGAGACCAAGGCGGTATGTTGGGAGCAACAGAAGGAACTGGCTATTCCGTTCACGGTGGACGAGGACGGAGAGGGTTCGTACTCCAAGTGCGAGCGGTACCGGTACGTAGCGGCGGCGTGGGGCGTGGACCTGGGGGAATTGAACGGCACCGAGGGCCTATGGGGACTGAACAGCACAGATGGCCCAGGGAGAGATGCCTCTAACAACGAGACGACATCTTGTGATGCAGGATGGGAGTACGATCGCTCGCAGTACCACACCACCATCATACAAGATGTAAGTGGGAATTCACATTGAATTAACGTACGCCCTAGACATAACTCTATGGCCGTAGAAACCAGTTCGCGCCGGGATTATTTTAACATCGCCGAGCCGACGGGCGGGATTATTTTTAACGAAACTCGATCCGAAGCGTGTTCAGGCTGATAGTGCCGGGAAGCACACCCACGCATTTCCGGCCTTGCGCGCTGCTGACATACATTTCCGAACTTGAGCTTGGCGTGTTTATGCGTCATCCGTTTTGAATTTGGGGGAATTTGTGCGTTTATATACGTCATCCAGCGCGAACTGGTTAACCTTCGAATCGGTCGTCTTGGCTAACTCACATAATCGCTCGAATTGTGTCGCATTTTCGTGCGCGTTTGACGTTGCGTGAATAATTGCCTGACGTAACATGCGTAATCGCCGACTCATTGGTCAAGTTTATGTTACGTCACGTTCAACCAAGACTATAAGAGGTCGACTTCATAAAAGCAAACATCGATAGAGATAGGACAGTTTTTAGTTGTCACAAATCCTGACCTCTCTTAATGTCTATACGCTAGTGTCGTACAGGATCGCTTATGTTCGGACTAGATTTTAGTTCATGCAAAGGGTAATTACCAGCAGTACGCTTACCGATTGTTAAAAAGTGTTTATTTAATGTATCAGCAATATCGGCGGAATCGTCAAGATTTCACCCTTTGGGGAAGTAATCGAATTTGGTACAGTTCAGTTGTCTGCTCATGCATAGGAAGTACCTCCTGCAGAGTTTTCCACATCATAGGTGAATTGCTTTTGATTTCTTCTAAGGCGGATGTGCGAGTGTTCACTCTGTTTACTGCGGATTGCATTAGTTAACATTGTGCTGTAGGTCTTTGTATGAATCCCAATGGATTTGTGAGCCTGTGCGCTTTGCAATTTTGTGTACACGATCGCGCTGCTGCATAAGTTTAGGAATTTCGCTATCGAGCCACTGTACTAAGGCACAACGTAACGTAACTTCGTACTCCAAAGCAGTTCATCGGCCAATGTTAATGATAATTATCATCACAATAAAGTTCTCAATATTGACTGTTGTCTACTTTAATGCAAACCTTGTTTGAGCTCAAAAACTACTAACAAGTTAAGTTCCTAAAATTATAAACTCCGGTGATCTCATATTCCCTAATTTTAACGTATTTCATATTTACACCCATTCGTGTTTGAGAGGGTACAGGCAATTGCAATCAACTTCATGACTGTTTGTGATATTTCTTATGTTGTGGGTTTTATTCCTGCGTTTGGTAAAGTACATGTACACTTTGACGCTCGTTTTATGATTTTCAATTATCATTCTAATCATTTATTAATCGGACATTTTGATCAGACATTGCGCCGTGTAATCAGTGATTGGTCCATATTAAACGGTTGATCCACATAGAGAAATGCAAGTTGCACTCAACATTATAATTATCGGGTTTTTTTTTACTTTTAGTTTTAATGACCTTTGACCCTTTCTTAATTAGGAATGGCACCACTTGAAACTGTCTTAAGTGGCGGGTTTTGCTCCAGCAAGGTGTCAGCTACACATTGAACGTGTAATTAGCACTAATTACAGACCTTCTTAATTAGACTTTGCACTATGTTCTTAACCTTGTGGTCAGTGATCGGTCTATGATAATCTGTTGATATTGCACTCAACGTTATAATTATTAGTGTTTAATGACTTGTGATGACCTTTGACCCCTTCTTAATTAGGGATGGCACCACTTGAAACTTTCTTAAGTGGCGAATTTTACTCCAGCAAGGTGTCAGCTACACATTGACACTTGTTTTATCCTTGCACTCAAAATTATGATCAAACGTGTAATTGGCACTAAATTAAAGACCTTCTTAAATGTACTTATTATATTTTTCCTAAGAATACAAATCCTATTCAGTACACGATAAACTTTCGACCTATGAAGAATTTATGTTTGCACTCAAGATTATGATTAAATCGATCTGTCAGGGGCTCCCCCTCCCAACGCACCACTCGCCAAACTTAAGAAAACCCATTTTGCAGTTGTCCCAGTCACCCCTACATATCCCACGCTTTAAACATTTGGCACTCAAAATTATGATTAAACCTGGCTGGGCTCCCGGACTATTATAGGACTATTATAGTCCGGGAGCCCAGCCAGGTTTAATCATAATTTTGAGTGCAAAAGGTTTGAAGCGTGGGATATGTAGGGGTGACTGGGACAACTGCAAAATGGGTTTTCTTAAGTTTGGCGAGTGGTGCGTTAGGAGGGGGGAGCCCCTGACAGACCCCCAACAATTCGATTTAATCATAATCTTGAGTGCAAACATAATTTCTTCATAAGTCGAAAGTTTATTGTGTACTGAATAGGATTTGTATACTTAAAAAAAATATAATTGGTGCTAAGTACATTTAAGAAGGTCTTTAATTAGTGCTAGTTACACGTTTGATCATAATTTTGAGTGCAAGGATAAAACAAGTGTCAATGTGTAGTTGACACCTTGCTGGAGTAAAATTCGCCACTTAAGAAAGTTTCAAGTGGTGTCATACCTAATTAAGAAAGAGTCAAAGGTCATCATAAGTCATTAAACACTAATAATTATAATTATAATTAAGTAGACAACAGTCAATACTGAGAACTTTATTGTAATGATATCATTAACATTGGGTGATGAGCTGCTTTGGAGTACGAAGTTACGTTACGTTGTGCCTTAGTTAGTACAGTAGGGTGTCGTGGCCGAGTAGGGTGTCGTGGCCGAGTGGATAAGAACACCGAACTCAATCTCTGGTGTTTCTGTTCAGCAGAGTGTGGGTTCGAGTCCCGGTCGTGACACTTGTGTCCCTGAGCAAGGCACTTAACTATAATCGCTTCTCTCCACCCAGGGGTAAAATGGGTACCTGCGAGGGCAGAGATGGTTATTGTGATTGATTTAGCCTAGTAGCGCATATATTGTAGCACAGGCTGTATACTCCCCAGGGAGCTGAGATGGTTTAAGGATTGAAAATGGCCCAGTGACCAGGGGTAATAATGACTGTTAAGCGCATTGAGAGATCCAGTGGATCTGAAATGCGCTATATAAGAACCTGCTATTATTATTATTATTACAGTGGCTCGATAGCGAAATTCTTAAATTTATGCAACAGCGCGATCGTGTAAACAAAATTGCAAAGCGCACAGGCTCACAAATCCATTGGGATTCATACAAAGACCTGCGGCACAATGTTAACTAATGCAATCCGCAGTAAAAAGTGAACACTCGCACATCCGCCTTAGAAGAAATCAAAAGCAATTCACCTATTTTTTGCATTTTATTTTAATTTTATTTTGGCCTTACTTTAATTTTCCGTTTCTCCTTTTTTGCCCCAATGGCCGCCCATAGTATCCTACCTTTAAAACAGGAAGCTGCAGAGAGTCCCGCTTTCCCTCCCATTACAAAATGCCGATAGATTTTTCTTTGAAATTCCTAATAACATTGTGTTTGCCTCTTGTTTTGAATTCGTAAACAGTTTAATCTGGTGTGTGCCAGGCAAGACCTGCCAGGACTGGCTCAGTCTGTGTTTTTTGCGGGACTGCTGACGGGTTCGTTTGTTTGGGGAGCAGTCGCGGATTGGTAATTATACAGTCATTAATCATTATGATAGCTATAAACAATAAAACTTAAATTCAGGTTTATTATTGAAATATGGTGAAATATGGTGAAATGTGGTGAAATGTGCATATAAATACATTACCCCTCCTATGCACTTTTGATAGCACAAAGATATACAGACTGTGTATTTTGTGTGCACACAGTTTGTACATGCAGCTGTGTGCAGAATTGTGTAACAGTTTCCCATACAGACACATGCACAAAACTGGACCCAGGACACTGTGCATATTAATTGTGCTGTCGAACAAGAGGAGGGGTAATGTATTAAAATACATTAAAATAAATGGACATAAATTGAAATAGGCCTATATAAATATTGAAAATTGAAATAATCCTATCGGCCCTACTAAATATTAATGTGGGGGCATGTAGTAATTACCATCCAAATTCCCAGAAACAAAGCTATATTTAGTTATCCTAATTTGCAAGAGTAAACATGATACTAGTTGCTGCGTAATTCATACTCCACAGAGGCAACTAGATCCATCAGTTTTGGAGACTTTTCTCTAATACTTTGTTATTATAATTGTAACCAAGCAGACAAGGAAGGTCACCTTTTTTTTATACAGATACACCAAATTTATTTCCAAAATAGATATAATAAATTCTTTGCCAAGGTCAAGGTTTCTTTTATATGAAATTGACATTTATTGTTATATTTAATGTTATAACCCAATTTTGTGTAAGGTGCATTAATATTTGAGAAATGCTTGGTAGTGTGTCCACACAGTGCTAGTGCGGTTGGGGATTGGTTTTTCGTCTCCGTTAGCTGGAGATCGTTTTTTATATTTTATGGGGATTGTTCCTCATACTTTTGGAGGGTTTGCTCCGTTAATTGAAGCATGACTGTGTGCTAAGTGTGAAGGCAGGCTTTCCCAGAACCTGTGGCAAAATGTAGGCCTATCGAGGCTGAATTGTGCCTGGGGATATTTTACTGGAGATACATTGTATTTTACTTGGGATCGTTGATCTTGGATCTCTATTGTTAAGGGATCTGATGGAAACCTGTCTAATTTGATCACCTCATCTGTACTACTGGTGGACCTGCCTGGGTTTTGATTGACTTGATTCATCCAGTGATTTAATAAATTTGCGGAGTTTAAACTGTTGGTGATGATTGGCTGGTGATTTTGTGACATCAATCCTTAACAATTTCAACACACTTATCCTGATTTACTTTGGGGTGTACCCCCTTCATCACGCTGTGACACCACAGCACCGATTTCACTACATTAAAATACATAGTGGTAATACCCAACAACAACAAAACTCGTGCTAACAATACCCAATAACCTGTATCTTTTGATATGGTTAGGAACTTTTGTTAGAAGGAAAATGATACCAAGAACTTCCGATTCGGTTTAGTAGTTTTGATTCAAGCGCCATTGTATGTTCTTTGTATAATTTTCTTTCCAACAAAACCTCCTAGGTCTCTGAATAGTGAAGTAAGAGATCTGAATAGTGAAGTAAAAGTTGCGGTTTTTGTAACCACTCTGTATTGAAATATTAAAATACTGAGAGAAATAAAGTGCCGCGTTTGTGAATGAAATGCACTGCACTGTAATCATTTTTAAAGCTGTAATTTTACTTATTTAGACATCTTGTCGAAACAAAAAACACAGCTCTAGCTCGTTGTATTGCGGTTTCATTTGACTAATGACCGTGGAAAACAAGGCAATTGAGACCAATTAAACAAGAAACTAATACCGGAATTTCTCTAGGCATATGATAATTTGTAATCGAATATGGGCTACAATTTGCCTTAGCGATTCCATGCATGTTTGTTTTCCGCCAGCCGCCGAGTTAATGGAGAGTCAAGCCGTGTTGCAGTGGACTTTTTCTTCCGCGGCCACGCGGAAACTTACCGCGGCATTCCTTAGCGTGAATCTACCGCGCGTTCCCACCTGGACTTGTATTCCGCGACGAAACGGTTCTTTCGCTGTTCGAGACTGGTAAAATGTCACACATTGCGGGCGCTGTGCACAGTCACCTTTGACCTATGCGGGATATGACGTGCCTGTGACGTATTTTTCGCGCGCTGGATTCGTCGGCCACAAAATCGATAAAATCTGCCATGTTTCTAATGTTTCTAACTAGTCAAGTAGCGAAACTGCAGCAACTGGACGAGATTGAAAAAAGCGCTGACCGTATTGTATCCTACACACGCTGCGCACGGTACGATGATATACCACACCACCATCAATGCAAACGAGACAGGGAACCATACTACCATTTTCGCGCGAGTTCTGTGTATAGTTGTGACGTATACAGGAAGTGTTGTTGTTTACATAGCGTTTTACAGCGTGGTCGCGGTAGGTTTACAGCGCGGAGCGTTCTCATTGGACTTTTTAGCGGCCCTGATAAGTTACCGTGGCTGCGCGGAAGTCTTCCGCGACCTCTTTCGGCCTGTTTATTTTACATCACGGTCGCGGTAAATTGACAGGGAGGTCAGTTTACCGTGCGTCCCCATTGGATTTAATTTTGTCATTCTAAAGAAAAGTCGCGGTACTCTAACAAAATTAAGTCCAATGGGAACATGGCGAGTAATCAGATAATAAACTGTTTCGTTCCATTATTTTTTTTTGACCGCGGTTTAGGTGCGGTCGTAAGTTGACGTTTTTCATCAGTCTGGCGTTGGCCTCTGTGACGTGTACCGTCACCAGTTTTGTGCCGAGTTTCGCAGCTTACAGCGCCCTTCGCTTTTTCAACGCCGGAGCCAATTTTGGCGTCTATCTGATGGGGTTTGTGATAGGTAGGCCTATGTATGTTGGCTAAAACTACTATATATCTTAAGTACACCAGAGCATAGTGCCGTATATACAGGGTTGTAAACAAAATACCAAGAAACAAACGATCAACACAAATTCCGAAACGGCATATTTTTAGCACCCTAGCTTCGCGACCAGAACAAATAGCTTGGAAAGACGGAGAATCTTAGATACACACTGATACCAATATCACCTAATTTAGTCCAGTAGTTTTCATTCTACTACCTTTTTCTGGGTGGAACATGAGCATGAGCAGTTAGACAGGTGATCAACCAACATAAGCGCGACAGCAATGAACTGTCTAATTGAACACCCGACTTAAAAAAAAAACTCCCTGAAATCAAAACTACTTGACCGAATCGGGTGATCTTGGTAAAAAGTAAGAATGTATATTCCACAACTATTATTGTTTACAGTTATGTATTTCTGTTCCATTCTTTGGCCAGTGTCTGAGATTGTTGGCCCCGCCTATCGTGCCCTTGTTGGCACATTGATCGCTACCACATTCTCCATCGGCTACGCCCTCTTGGCCCCAATTGCCTATCTACGGCGGGAATGGCGCCATCTTCAGTTGGCCATCTCGGTGCCGTGGTTTCTGTTCTTTCTGCTTTTCTTGTGAGTGGACTTTAAAAAAAGAGAAAACAATAATTTAGTTTTTCTAAAATTATATAGCTTATTGAATGAATTATCATGATAATGTTGACTACTTGAGATACTCTCGAATCGAAAATGGATGGACGTTTATAGCTTAAAATCGGCACCTGCTTTATTGGCTATTTTTTTTTGAAATCACAAAGGAGTTACGCCTGTCACTGGAATGAATCTTATAAAAAAAAATCAAACTCATTGTTGTGTTTTGGTTTAAGAGTGATACCGGAATCACCGCGCTGGCTGATAGCAAAGAAAAAGTACAAGCAAGCGGAGAAGGTCATCAGACGAATGGCCAAGTCCAACGGCGTACAGCCCCCGGAAAATATGTTCACCGAGGAGGAGGAAGCGCCACAAGAAGTACAGAAGGTAGAACGTTTTGACGAGAAAACGTTTAGACCCTACTAATACAGATTCTTCACCTTACATCATTGAGTGGTATATTTGGGGGAATCGTCCCCTTGATAATACAAGCATGGCATTTGGCACATAGTCGAGCGGTTAAGAGCTAGGTTTTCTGTTCCGCAGAGCGTGAGTTCGAGTCCCGGTGTCGACACGTGTGTCATTAAGCAAGGCAATTAAACCACTATTGCTTCGTCCTTGGATGGGACGTAAAGCCGTAGGTCCCGTATGTGTGTATAATGTATATTGAACCTGGACACATACGTAAAAGAACACAGTCACACTAATCGAGAAGGGGTTCGCCCCGGTGTTTCTGGCATTTCGTTCATCCTCCTACTGGTTTCTTCAGGCTTACGAGCTTTCAGTGCCTTGGGCGCTTTTGAGGAATCCTCGGTTTCATTGCCGAAAAAAAAGAAATAATAATGTCAAGATATTTGAAAATAGGTCTATATCGCAGATTTTCCCTTTGAAGAAATAGGCCTATAGGCAGAATAACCAGCACTAGCAATAATTTATAAAACTGCTTGTAGTTCTAGCCCTATATTGTTTGTAACTTGGATTAATCTTCGATGACCCTATATCCAAATATCTTTCTCGTGACATAGGCCTACTCGGATTCTGTGTGCCAAATTCCCTGTATCATCAAAGGCACAATCTCTTTACCTATCTGCCGTATAATTGAATTATTTGTGTCTCGTCAAAATGGTTTGTTTATCCATCTCGTTCGCTTTGTTTTTTTAATTTCTCCAGAATGTTCTAACCCGTCAACCCACCCAGCTCGACCTGTTTCGCACACCCAACATGCGGAAGAAGACGCTCAACATTTTCTTCAACTGGTGAGGAATAGTGATTCTCAGGGCCGCGGCGCGCGCCGGCTGCTTGGTTCAATCATTTCATAGAGCAAAAAACAATCAATCAACACAATACATCCATTCTGCGTTGAATTTTTACATCCTGTGAGTCAATAAGCCATGTGTTTCTATATACCAGTATTTACATCGGAATAGATCGATCGGATAGTTGGTCTTTGATAAGATCAAGATCAAGACCAAGAAATTACAACCTCTACACAAATTCACTGGATTAAACACAAATAGAACTCTATGAGCATTCACTCAAGAAAACCTTGTGGTTGCCAGCAAAACGACAATTCTATCGTTTATATTTCGCTTCATAAAACAAATGTTGTCTAATCCATTCTAAAATTGGTCTTGACTGAACTGAATTCGCAAGCTAGAATACAACCATACATCATATTCTCCCTGAATATATATACATGTACACGAATACACACATTCTTCCATTTGCACAAATTATACACACCTTCTGCCCATTACGCAACATCACCTTGGAATAAATTCCTCAGACGATTAGACAATGTTTGCCTGCTATACAACTGTAACGCAGACAAAGTTAAGCAACTTTAGGTCGTTGCTTTCGTTTCTATCTTCAAGTTTCAAAAATGAAGATTTGTACCTCCCTTTTAATTTATGATATGGCCGATTCGTTAATAAAGCCCGCTTGATTGTTGCAGGTTTGTGAACAGCCTGGTGTACTACGGTTTGTCTCTGAGCACCTCGGCCCTGGGTGTGGATGCCTACCTAGCGGCATTTGTGTCAGGCGCTGTCGAGATACCTGCTAACCTCAGCAGCTGGGTGGCCATCCAGAAATTGGGCCGCCGGTTTTCGCTCTTTCTGTATCTCGTCGTGGGGGGCGTGGCTTGTCTAACAACCATCTTTATTGGTAGGTCGATTGCAAAATGGTGGGTTGACAGTTTACACGGCTGCAGCACGTGTGCACGAGGCGGCTGCAGCACGTGTGCACGAGGCGGCTGCAGCACGTGTGCACGAGGCGGCTGCAGCACGTGTGCACGAGGCGGCTGCATGCAGCACGTGCGCACGAGGCTACTGCATGCAGCACGTGTGCACGTGGCGGCTGCAGCGCGTGTGCACGAGGCTACTGCATGCAGCACGTGTGCACGAGGCGGCTGCATGCAGCACGTGTGCACGAGGCGGCTGCATGCAGCACGTGTGCACGAGGCGGCTGCATGCAGCACGTGTGCACGAGGCGGCTGTAGCATTAATGCACGAGGCGGCTGCAGCACGTGTGCACGAGGCGGTTGTAGCATTAATGCACGAGGCGGCTGCAGGACATGTGCACGAGGCGGCTGCAGCGCGTGCGCACGTGGCGGCTGCAGCACGTGCGCACGAGGCGGGCTGCAGCACGTGTGCACGTGGCGGCTGCAGCACTTGTGCACGAGGCGGGCTGCAGCACGTGTGCACGTGGCGGCTGCAGCACGTGTGCACGAGGCGGCTGCAGCACGTGTGCACGAGGCGGCTGTGCTGTGGCAGCAACTTTTGAGAGAACATATTATATTCAAAAATACCTAAGACAAGTAAGAGTAAGACTAAAAAAGCTTACCAATTCTTATTGGTCAAGGATGGGTAGTTTTAACAAGCTGATAAAAAAACCCACCAATTGTAAACACTTTTTCTATAGTGTAAGACGTTTGGCAACACTCCGTGAGGAAACTTTAACTAGCAATAGGGAAAAGGGGCTGATGCCCACAGGAGTCTGATATTCATATCACACCGGTACTGGGTATACCTTAAGGGAATAAATGGTTTGGGGCATTTTGGGCGACATGATATTTAAGCTGCTCGTATATTATCATGGTTGTTATGCAGAGCCTGGAGTTGCCAGAGCAACGGTTGCTATGGTCGGCAAATTCGCCATTTCGGGGTCCTTCAACATCATTTATATATACTCTGTCGAGTTGTACCCGACGCCCGTAAGGTAAGAGAGTGTCAGCTATTGGATTGTTATTTTAGTTGATTGTTAATTTGATGGTTTTGTGGGGGTTTTTTTGGCAAAAAAAGAAGTACGTTTTCAAGTAGGAGAAAAGTATAGAAAAAAAAAATAGGAAAAAGTACTACAATTATAGAAGCAAGGTAAAAACAAACAAGTAGAAAAAGTAGGAATACACGTACTCGAAAGCCTGCTGTCAATATGTGGGTCTTTTTATTTTCAGGAGCATGGGGATGGGAATGTCTTCCATGTCGGCCCGTCTTAGCGGGGTTATAGCCCCGGTCATTCTCATTCTCGGCAAGTACTGGGAGCCCATTCCGCTCCTCGTCTTTGGCAGCTGTGCTCTGCTTGCCGGGCTACTGGCTCTGCTTCTGCCAGAGACGCTGAACCACGCCCTGCCCGAAACGGTTCAGGAAGGGGAAGAGTTTGGCCGTAAGTCATGAAGAAAGGCATTTTGGCACGAGATTCTACCGTCTCTTCTTTATACATGTACTATACATGTTGGCATCTTTACCGTAAATTGGGTGGTTACTCATTTACAGTTTGTACCCTACCTTGCTTCATAATCCATGCAGAGTTTGGTATCTCAATAAAGTTAGACGAGGTCAGTAATTAACAATTAAAATTAACATGGTTGTAATTAACATGCGCGATATGTACAATAAAATGACACTTTTGTGTCGAAATTAATATATCATGTTGTACTGTATGTTAAACGGTGTTCCGACATGCATCATTTAAAGTCGGTTCCCTTATGATTTTAACCCTTACGTCTGTCTCTCCACCATTTCATTTTCAAACAGAGGGTCAGGGTCTGGGATTGAAGACATTGTTTAAGATACCCAGAGGCTCGCCAGCTGACGAGGACAAGAATCCGGATAAGACCTACAATCCGATCCCTACCGATGAGGTGAAGAACGGAAGCCCCGGCGCTGAGGCCACTCCCGTCTAAAGCGCTCGCCGTTCAGCCTGATATCTTCCATTACGTATCATTTCAAAACGGTGCTTATTTTGTGAATATGTGTGTGAAACGACAGTGTGTATTTTATTTTACATTCTCTTTGTGTATTCAAACCGCCGGTCAGTCACAAGGCAGTTCAAGAATTAATAGAGGAAAAAAACAAACGAATGCCGTTTTTCTTGCTTTTTATCCTGGCATCCATGATTGTAAAACTTCGGACAAGTCAGTTAAACGATATTTACTATAAAGTAACAAAAACCAAATACGCTCCTCATAAATGACTGAATATCAGATGTACCATATCGGTTTGAATTTTGGCTGACAAAGATGCTCAGGATACAGAGATTTTCCCTTGTGAAAAATACAACTCGGAAGACGTTTTTAAGAATAGAGTGACTGGCACTAAAGTTCCCTCGATGTGTAGGCCTAACATTTTTATAAAAACAGCGGTGGTTTTTCGACTACGGGCATTGAAAATATGCACTTTTAGAGATAATTTTAGAGATTGCACAGCATATAGTTGGGAAATAGTTAAAGCATGGATAGTAGAGTTCGATAGTAGTTTAACATCGAGACAGTATAAGTTGGCTCGAAAAATACTATTATGACATAATCGCGCTTGGGTCGACCGTTCGCCGTAATTTTACGCCATTACGGTGACCACCGTCGTTAGGACGACCGTTTGGTGGTCGTCCGAGCGCCCAACTACTGGAAAAAATTACATTTGTTTGCATTTTATTGAATATGTCGATAGAGTGGGGTGCGTAATCCTATAGATTTTAAATTTCGCGGCAAAAGCTCCAGGTAAAAACGGGTTAGGTTACAATAAAAAACCTTAAATTTTGCGCGCGTCTCTATGGAGCGGTCGCGCTAATGTCTGTTTTTCGAGAATGTATATTTCACATATATATACATATTTCTAGTTGTTTAATTGTTTTGTAAAGTGCATTCAACATGTAGTGCAGACTTACATGTACATGAAGGTATGATGCTTTGTATAATATTGCGATTTGGTGGTGGGAAATCGTAATCTAGTTTTGTTATACTTTGGATAACTAAACGGCTGTTATATTAGTATAGAGATAAACCAATATGTGGCCTTATTGATAATAATTATTAACTACAATGTTCTGCCGAGCTTAATAATAATCGCTATTTTTATATAAATCTATTTTCCACGTAAGCATAATTTTTATAGGAGTTAAAATAACCTGTAACCTTTTTTCATGTTTCTATTTTGCGGTAAGGGAGGGCATTTTCAGAGATTATCAACAAAAGATGGTGGCGTTTATATTTTTGTATTTTATTTAGTGTATATATAAACAATATTGCATTCATCTTATTCATTTTATTCAAATTTCATTTTAAGTTACCTTTGTTTTATCATTTTATGCTAATTCATTTTGAAGACGGGGTTGCCAATAACAAAATATATATATATTTGAGACTATTGCGCAAATAGTTTTTCATATACCGGCTTTACAATATGTGAAAACACTATAATAAGTGCAGGTCAAAACCTGAACACTAATATATTTGTTTGCGAAGTTAACAAGACTACTGCTTCAATGGATTTTGGGCGCATCGTACATGTACATACAACTGTACTGTACTCATTCAAGTACTGGCAAGACTGCACCGTCCTCCGATGAGTGAATAATGACTTAAAACAATTATCTGCAATAATGAAAGAAAACAGGTGGTATATACTAAATGTCTTTGAACACTCCATTTACGACAGATGTATATACTTCTTATGGAGAATTCTATTCGCTTCTAATCATTGATCTCCATTATAAAAGACTGGATAGGTGACAGCGCCCACCATATTGTATGGTTCAAGAGGTTCAGGTTAAAATGACGTCACACTTACGAACTGAATTGAAATCACAACACTAAATTAAACTACACCCTTTACACGTTTTACTCCATCAAATTATCATATAATATTATTATTAAATTGATTTCATACATTATTATATATGTTATAATATCAGTGCAGTGAATATTACTATGCTAAAATATAGGCCTACACCAAAATAACCAATTTGAAAATTTACAAAATTAACATAAAATTCCTTCACCACATCATACAGAAAATTCCACGATGAAGTGAACAAATTCGAAAAATTGAAATATGTATCTTTATACAACTACATGTGTGGAATCAAAATAAAGAGGACAACAAGATTTTTTTATTTGAGTGACGTGAAAGTGAGATAGAATATAGTTTAGCATGATTTGGGGCCAAAAACCTTGGTTTTTTGTTGTTGCTAAAAATCTGTATTTTTGGTACTAATTGTGGCACCTAGTTTTAACATGAAAAACGTGAGTGTTTTGTAAATTATTGTTTTTAAGGCATAGCAAAAGGTTCAAATTCTGTGCCAATTTTTTTGGTTAGATTATTATTTTTTTATATACGTTTAAACTAAAACCAAAGATGGGCGGACAAACTAACGTTACTAACCACAATGGTTTGGTCCTGCGTCAAAATAAACACTGGTTGTAAACAATTATCTGCTAAAACATTTCACATCAAGAAAGTAGTAATATAAATGTGACCCTTTTATAAATCAGGGATCGGACTCTCTTCTTGAGGTTGAAATGAATCGACCATCGAGTTTATTCTGTAATGGGTGAAGACGTGTACAAAGCATGTTAGTGCCGTCTTCGCAGAATAACGAATGAGCTAGTCCTAATTATTTACAAATGGACAATAGGTAATGGTTAAGATTAATAAGCAAGTTGAAATACATTAAACTACTATTACATTTTCCCGCCGAAACTTTCGCGGGGTCCGCCATATTGGATTTGTGTTTCGGTCATAAAAAGGTTAACATCACTATGAAATGAAATAAATACCTCTTCGGGGTTCTACAGGCATAGGCTATGTATCTTGTTTTTAAATACAAGATGTATTAAGAATGTAAATAAATAAATATAAAGTAACAATTACCTGTAATGGGCGAAGACGTGTATAAAGCATGTTAGTGCAGTCTTCGCAGAATAACGAATGAGCTAGTGCCCGATGTCAAACGTTGGGGGCGCTAGGTAAATTAGGATTTTCTAAGCGAAAAGTATATTCAGATGTAAATAAGAATAAACGAAGAAAGAACAGAGGAGTCTGTTTATAACCGTCACATAAATATGACACTTTGATTCAGGTATATCCTATTCAAGGAAATATTTTGTAACGTTAGTAACAATCACAACTCCAGTGTACATGTATATTGAAAACAAATTTGTTTGCTGTTTAGTAACCTAGGTAAGATGTGCTTATAGCCATGTTCGCACTGGACAAACGTTTTGGGTACCATTCTGATGGGTTAATCTTCCCACCGAGACGTCGCTTCCGCACTGGATTTTTTGGCTCGGTTAAACTGACCTGGTCAATCTTCCTGGGCACCTTTGGCTCGGTTAAACTACTACCCACGCGGCGTGGGTAAGTCACCTGTGAGGAAACTTACCCAGGCTGTTCGCACTGGACTTGAAATGGGTAAGTTACCCATTGGCTCGGTTAGTTTGCCCAAATTAAGTCCAGTGCGAACAGTAACAAAACTGGGACTTGAAACTCATACATCTTGATCTAAGAGTCAAATCAGATATTGTAACTTACTAAAAATGTCACGTTACTACCCGTGAATTTGCCCATAATCTTGTACGTTTTACCTCATGCATACTGCCAGTTAAATATTTGTTGTTATTCCAGATTGACTTTTGATCTATAAAAAGTATAAGAACAACAAGTCATTCTAGTGACAACTTGTAATATACACATATTTTATATTTGTTTCCACTTATAAAGCACTGCATAATTATAATAATTAACTTCTACAAACCAAAAGAAAACTGAAAGACCATTAATGTCAACTTCAAAGTAAAAAGAGTATTTCCTTGTGAACAGTCTATCTCTATTAATAGTACATGTACATCAATAGACCTAGGACATAATGACGTCATGGCTTTGTTTATATATGTGACCTGGCACCACGAAATGAGCGGAAAGTCGCACATGGCCAAAACGAGTTATTGGCCAAAACGTCTATTTTTCAAGTGGGAGTTCGATTTTGAGTTGTTAACGTTTTTACATATAAACAAACCTTCTTTATGATTTTCCAAAACTATATAGCTCAATCAAAACTCTAAAGTGTGTTTTTTGGTGGCTGAATTGCACTGAGTGATAGTATAGTTGGCACGGTTCACGGACTTTAAACTTGTTTTCTTAAAACAAGGAAGTACGACTTCAGCAATTTTAAAAGAGTATAGCGGCAACTAGGAATAAGCTACAGCAACACACAATACATCATTTGAAAGCTTAGGACCTCTTCTTTCTAAAAATGTAATAATGTCAACTTTGTTATTTTACTAATTTCGTGGTGCCAGGTCACGCTTTCTTATGGGAGCAAAATCGGGACCCCAGGCACAGACTCGCTCATAGGAAAGCATACATTAAGTCCTAGGCTTATTTATTCAGTGTAATTATGTGTACATAAGATTATATTCTCACATTGATTATATTTGGATCTCACTTACTCCCACATTACTTAAAACAAACACAAAAGGATGCAAGCAACAACCCAAAACTCTGAAACATACACAATTTAAACCTCACCTTAAGAACAAGAAAAAAGTCTTAACTAATGGTTTATCAGAATTTGTCAACTTTAACCCTAACCCCATATAGGGTGTGTAAAAATAAAATTTGAAAATGATGGATTTAGCACTGTTCGAGTTAAAGAAATTATTTAATGTTAACTTGGTATTAAGCATGGTTGAAGTGCGCCAGTTTAAGGAACACTCAGCCGATTTTGTGCTTAATTTCCGGACGCCACTGTTTTTTGAGTCCCATTTTAGGAGTAGCGGATTCTTTTTTAGCAATTTGCAGCCCCTATTAGTAACCCATATTGCAACAAGATAAGTCTCTACATACATTGAAGGATATAATATACAACAATAAAATATGTAACATTTGCACACAAATATATATCGTCAATGGTGTTCTAAAACAGCAAGCGTCATGGTTCAACTTTCAAACGTCTGTAATTTCAAACACCGTGGTTCAACTTTCAAAACATCGTGGTTCAACCTTCAAAACATCATGGTTCAACTTTAGGTACTATGGTGGCCCTGAAGGGACATCACACATCGCCGATTTTATCGCATATTTCTGCACAGATTTCTGCTATATCGCACAGTTTATCGCACATTTCTGCAAAATCGAAAATTTTATCTCACATTTCTGCACAGATTTTTGTGATGTTGCCTATTTTATCGCACATCTCTGCACAGATTGTTGCAATGTCGCACATTTCTGGGAAGATTATTTCTGCTATTCCGCACAATCACATTAATTGAATGCACGACGTTTTGAAAGTTAAATTACAACGTTTTAAAAGTTAAACCACAACGTTTTGAAAGTTAAATCACAACGCTTGAAAATTGAACCACGAAGCTTGCCTGTCCATTTTTGAACACCATAATCATCACTACCGGTATCTTCAACATCAAAAAATAGAAACATGCATGTAAACATTAAACAATGCATGTAAACAATGCACATCAATTTAGGCAGTATCATATAAATAGACACTAATTTGTAGTCTTAAAGGTATCTTTCCGCCGGTTCGTTCCCGTCGTCCATTTAGAGCTGTCGAAGCAACTCTTGCGAAATTGTTCTCTAGGTACAATGTACAGTCAAACCTTGATATAGCGGCCATCGACGGTGCCGGTTTTCGTGGCCACTATAGCAAGACGTACACATGTACACACACCCATACATGTACATGTATGAAGTCCAGGAACCAGGGGAGATTTCAAAGTCAACAGAGGGCGCACTTCATTTCTGCGGCCGGAGTACACAGGTTTCACGGCAATGTAATTGTACACATTTTATTTGCTGTGGGCTATTATGGGTTGGCCACTGGCCGCATTAGCAGAAATGGTTATGGTATGTTTATGCAAGAATCAAACTGGGACCAAGCAAAGGTGGCCAGTTAAGCCAGGTGGCCGCTGTATCAAGGTGGCCGCTGTATCAAGGTGGCCGCAATGGCAGGTTTGACTGTATTAGGTTTCAAGGCCAGATGTAAAATTTTAACCCTTTTTTATTTTTGCATCAATAGATGATACAATTGCTACCACTTGGAAATGGAGGATGTATCATTAAAATTATTGTGATTTTTTTAATTTGAAATACATTTTTTTAATTTGGTTTTACATACAAGACATTAATGACAATAATCTGTTATAACTACACTTCCTAAAAAAACAATGTTCAGAAAATCGACTTGGTCATGATTGCGTAAAACGGCCTCAGCGACTTATTCCTGATTACGATGGAGCGGGTCACATTTTGTCTTGGAAGTGCATTCAGAAGCAATTTCCTGCAGCAATATGCTTAATTTTGTTCTTAAAGGATTACAGAAATAGAAAAATAAAAGGTACTTATATGATATAAAACATAGGTTACAGTATCAATACACCCAATAAACAAAATTGTGTGTGATTTTAGGGTTATTTGAGCCATTACAAATTTCAAATTTCTCTTCGATCGCCCCGCCCAGAAAAATTCCTCCTGTCGAAGTCGTGACGTCACGTAAAGAATAGCTTTCTTCGCGATTGATCGCGATCGCGTGCGTACATACGTAACCACGTGATCGCAATCAATCGCGAAGAAAGCTATTCTTTACGTGACGTCACGACTTCGACAGGAGGAATTCTGTCAAAGGAGGAATTTTTCTGGGCGGGGCGATCGAAGAGAAATTTGAAATTTGTAATGGCTCAAATAACCCTAAAATCACACACAATTTTTTTTATTGGGTGTATTAATACTTTTTATATCATATAAGTACTTTTTATTTTCTATTTCTGTGATCCTTTAAGCAAAACCATCAAACGTTAAGACTATCTTGATATTCAATTTGTCTTTACAAGTTAAAATTTCCATATTAAAGGTGGGATAAACCATTTGCAGATATCGCAACAAGTTTACTGCCTAATTATTACGAAATATCTTACTTTAATAATATAGTAATAATATAGTAATAATATAGTAAATAATGATTCTAGGCATCCAGCATGAGCAAAATGATTGTGCTAGATATCCTGTAATTATTCTGAAAAACTGATGGCGATGGCGATTGCGAAAAAACAAGAACACGAACACAATTGTTATTGCTTTATGCTCGGCATCCATTGTAAAACTTTGGACAGACATGGTTAAACGATATTTACTATAAAACACGACCCCCCAAAACCACACATTCCTGATAATTCAAGCAATTACCAATGGTGTATCCTACCTTTAACTTGCATGTTGTAATTTTCAGGTGTACCATTGTAGGCAATCCAAAAATAAGACTTAAGGTTGGGGTGTGGCCATGCCTCCGCTGGGGAAAGAAAGGGGGTGTTTCGGTGGGGGGAGTTTAGCGACTGCTGCCCCCTACCAGGGCCAGAATAATCAGGAAGATGTACACGATGTCTATGTACAGGTTGAGGGCGCCGTAGATGTACTCCTCCTCGCTCAACTGGTAGCGCTTTCCTCCCACGAGAAGCTGGGTGTCGTAGGCCAGAAACTATAGAAGAAACAAGAGACACACTACATCATTTATTTAACCAGTTCGCGCCGGGATTATTTTAACATCACCGAGCCGAGGGGCGGGATTATTTTTAACGAAACTCGATCCGAAGCAGGTTCAGACCGATAGTGCCGGGAAGCACACCTACGCATTTCCGACCTTGCTCGCTGCTGACAGACATTTCCGAACTTGAACTTGGCGTGTTTATGTGTCATTCGTTTTGAATTTGGGGAAAACTTTACGTTTATATACGTCATCCGGCGCGTACTGGTTAATTAAATTAGATTAATTTGCAATTGGAACACTTATATAAATCACAAAATGAGAATCTGATCAACTTAGATAAACAAATCAGCCCTCTGTGGCTGATAACCAGGAGGTTTAATGGATAAAAACATAAATAAAGAACTAAAGTAGGACTTTGGAGGACAAAATCAGGATAAAAGTAGTTCTTTTGCGGGCTGTCAGGAGTAGTTTTCGTTGATACTTACACATTATTTTTGGCATGTTGTGTACTCAAAATAAACAGTTGCAGTACTAATTACCGATACTGCGGCCAAAGCCCTTCATTATGTGACTTATATACGACAGTGTGTAACATCATTAGGAAAACAATTCCAGAGTTATCGAACAAAGTAGTAATTGTTTTGAAAAAAAGTAGAAGCAAGGAAACTAGAAAAACATAGGAAAAGTAGAAAAACCAAAAAGTTTGCATTGAAGACCTTACCAGGGAAAACAGCAAGGCAGCCAGCCAGGCGTATACAGTGTACAGGATCTGAAATAAAGAGGCAAAACAACAAATGAAATCAACTTTCAGCATTCAGCATTCATTAATTCCGTGGTATACATTTTTGTTACATTTTTAGGCATTTTGAAACACACAAGAGCCTTATTACTACATTTGCACTGTACTGCAAAATGACGTGAACATCAATTTCGCAAATATTAACTGTTATGTATTTGTTTTTGTATTGTAAATTGAATACAGTGGCATCACTGATATCGCAACAAATACGCTGCTGGCAGTGTTGAGGACATACATGTACATGTTTATGTTCCATTTTTTTTTTCATTTTTTTTTTTTAAAGTACTTCAATACTTGGCAAATGGGGGCGCCCTGTAAAATTATGCCCGGTAGTCAACGTGTTAATGAGAGACGAGGAAATGGAAATTCCATTTTGGGATATAATCTTCTCTTACACACCTGACTGTAAGTGAAGATGGCAATGAAACCAAACAGCATGAGAGACCAGGCAAAGATGAACAGGAATCCACCGCACGAGGTGAAGTCATACTTGGTCTGGATCGCAAACAGCGTGATGCCGATGGTCACCCCCTGGAGAAGGAACAGCACAAAAAGTCATTATCAACACCCTAGAAAAAGTGAGTGAGTGAGTGAGTGAGTTTAGGGTTTAATGCCGTGCCGGCATCATCAGTGGCCATATTTATAACGAATGTGTACAAATATAAGACAATATGTAGTAATAAGAAAACAATCAAGTGAACTGTGGAGAATTTTAAAACTTGAAGTCGGAAGGAACAATAATCACACAGGAAAAGAATGAGAACGTTTCAAAAGAATGAAAGAACTATTGTATAGAAGTGTAACGATAAATTGATTCTAGGCAGTTTTCCAGGAGAATCCCGTGGAAGGAGGGCCACGAAGGATCCCCCAGACACACGGCACCCTGTCTAAATGGGTCCCGCAAGGCTGGCCGTTTCCCTTGCAGTACCCTAGAAAAAGAAACGGCACTAGAAGGTGTGACCCAGCACATCAAAATGAGGAATAAGGAATAATCAGCACTTGTTGAGATAGGTACATGATGAGATTTGAAATGTTCATGAGCTTTCTAATGATATTCATCACAAGCCTGTAGTTCAAACGTAATGCGCCGTATTTTTTACCGCATGAGGACGCTGTAAGACGCCATTTTCTGGGTACCCAACGCAGAGAAAATCGTGTTTATTGAAGTAGTTTTAGTAACTTTCCTTTTATATAAAAATTGAATATTAGAAAAAAATATATTTTTGAGCTGTAAGAATATTTAAACGGACGTGAATTATCTCCTAATCACTTTTAATTATACCCCCAAATACTGTGAGCACAGCGCCCTCTACGTTCAATAATACGGCCTATTGGCTATGAGGTACCAGTACAGGCCTGTGATGGGTATCATTAGAAAGCTTAGGAAATTTTGAATCTTATCATGTACATGTCTTAAAAACTCATTTATGTGACTTATTCCCAATTTTGATGTGGTCTGGTTGTGGTCTGGTTCAAAAAACAGTTTCATCCCAATAGATCGTTCTCTTGGCCAAAGGAGGGCGCTAACGGTGCAATTTTCTTGGCACCAACGTTTATATTGAAGTAGCTTAGAAACTGTACTTTTATCCAAAAAGTAAACATGTATTACGTATCTGAATTATCTTTAAATTCACTATTAATCATACCAGCAAAAACAGTTCCCTCGCGCATTAGAGTAAATGGCCTATTCTCAATCCCTCAAAAATGGCAAAACTATTTTGCAACCGGGAACAGCTAGAAAAGAAAAAAAGGTTAACTGCAAAAACTTACAGCACAAATGGCCAGGGCAATAATAACAACCCTGCCTCCACCTCCACCGTTGTCGTAGTAGAAACTGCAAAGCAAACAATTAAAAAGAAAGGAATTACTACATTTGTGACCTGTCACCACAAAATGAGAGTAAAGTCGGAAATACTGAAAATTGAGATATTGGTATTTTCAAATTCTTGAGAAAGAGAGCATTCCAATGGTACATAACACTTGGGGGTTTTGGGATAAATACCTTTTACAGCGCTCTAGAAAGTCATGGGTTTCACAAAACGTGTTTGTGAGAAAACTTACTTTAAACATCTTAAACAAAACACGCAAAAGATTACAAAACAGGACAAGTAAGGATCGGTTGAGCATAGCAACGGCCATGTTCTAATCATTATTTCTTCTTGAAACTTCCCACACATACAAACTATTGCATAATCAACATAATATCAACATTTCGAAAACATGGGACAGTTACGAAGACCTAATTTGCATATTTAATTACCGTTTTAATTAGACCACTGATGGACTTTATTCTAAACACTAACTTTGCAAACACTACTCAAAATCACGTAATTTAAGAGGTTTTCAATCATCTGATTGCACCCCAAAAATAGGAATATGTAGAGGAGGACTTAGGCTTTCCAAATTACACAAAATCTCAAAATTGACTACCCCTTCATATTTGACTTTGGATGGCCATATCTCCAAATCACATTGTGCGACTTTACTCTCATTTTGTGGTGACAGGTCACATTTGATTTTGCTGCAATTTTTAGAAATGGATTGATTTTGGGGGGTTAGTATTGTTTAGCAAATATTATTACAATGACTTGTTGAAAGGTTTATGTTTAGGTTAGTTTTTGACCAAAGGACGGTGAACTGGTAGAAGGCTAGGAACGATAATTACTGTGCAGGGAATTTTCCTCAGGAGCCACAGAGTGAAAAAAAATGGGTGTAGAAAGTGCTAGTGTACGTAGAATTTGTATACGAGCCACAGCGATGACTTCCACCTTTTATTCAACTTTCGATAACTTAGTGCGTAACATCATCAATACAGGTACATGTACATAGGGCTATTTATTGTTCCGTACCTTGAAATGGTTCCAGTCATGTAGGACAAGGCTAGTGTCTGTAACAAACAAAACAAAAGAATGTAACACCGGCACCCGATTTCACTAAACTTTGCGACGCGTCGCAACTCGAGTTACGAAGAGTAACGCGTCGCATCTCGCGACGTGTCGTACGATCCATTTCACTAAAGTTACGATGCGTTCAACGCATCGCAAATACCTTGACAACGGCAAGTAACACGTCGTAAGTTAAGAAGTGTATTTGGGTCGTCGTAAAAAAAGATGCGTCTTTTCATAGCCAGTTTTACGCCATAGAAATGAAACAAACGAGACTAGAATACTCAGACAATGTGTTGGAAGTTGTAAATGAAACATTCATCGTAGTCATATGAATAAACCTTGAATAGTGCACTTGAAATTTCAAATTAGCTAGAGGTCCACAGCAAGCTTGTTTTTCGTTAAAATTGCATCGTACGTCAGCCATTTTGATTTACATTTTTTTAAGCTTTGCGAGAAGAAATTCGACGACTCTTTGCTGAATACCAGACGGCTATTTACTGTGAGTTGAATAGGTACATACAACAGTCGTTGTTTTGTGCTATAAATACACCTACGACGCGTCGCACGTACGATGTGTTTCGTGAAATCGATTTCACGACGCGTCGCAGCTGCGACGCGTCGTAGAGATACGACGCGTCGCAGGGCTGCGATGCGTCGTAAGTTAAGAAGAGTTTAGTGAAATCGGGTGCTGGTCTGTTTACGTCCAAAATGTATTGTGTATTAAAGTTACACAGCATTTCAGTTATGACAGTTTCACCAAAGTAATTTTAAGTAGGATACACCATTGGTAATTGCTTGAATTATAATGAATGGGTGGCTTAGGGGGTTATATTTTATAGTAAACACCGTTTTACTGAGCTGTCCGAAGTTTTACAGTCATTGATGCCGAGAAAAGCACGAAAAACAGCGTTTGTTTTCAACCGGCGTCCAGCAGTTATTCTTATGTTATTTCTGTTTTTTTCCCAATCACCGCCGTCTTTATAAAATTCTATTTTTCAGAATAATTACAGGATATCTAGCGCAATCATTTTGCTGGATGCCTAGAATCATTATTTACTTTTAGATGAGTAAGATATTTCTTAATAATTCGGTAGTAATTATTTTCGATATCTGCAAATGGTGTATCCTACCTTTAAGTTGTGGTGTGGCAACTGAAAATGATCTATTTTACCAGCAAATCGTGATTGTTGTGGAGCCTGTTATTGCTCAACAAATTAACTATTTCTATAAATGAACACCAATTTTATTTCCTCATCACATTTCAATTCAAAACCGGAACCTAATAAGAGCAGCGCTTTAAGTACTGGTTACAGTTCCAACGATAGAGATTTGTACAAAGACTCTTACAAAGACGATGAGAGCAATGAAGTTGTGAGGTGTCTTGCGACGGAAGTCCGCACAGCACACCAGCACAATGTACACAACCAGGAAGACAGCACTGCAGCAAATAAAGGAGAACAAAAACAACGTTATTAACAAGAGAATAAGGCCAAAGTCTAAGGTGAGGGCATTAAAGGTAGGATACGCCATTGGTAACTGCTAGAATTATCACGAATGGGTGGATTTGGGGGTTGTATTTAATAGTAAATATCGTTTAACTGACCTGTCCGAAGTTTTTACAATCATGGATGCTGAGAAAAGCAAGAAAAAAATGGCGTTGTTTTTAACAGACATCGGGCAGATGTTCTTGTTTTGTTCGGGATCGCCGAATAAGGCGAGAAATAAGGCGGGAAGTATTAAGAGACATGAGATGAAGATGCCAGCTATGCATTAACAGGAAAATGGTGGCAAGGCAATAGTGTCAAGTAAGTGTACCACAAATATTGATTTTTAAAAACACCTGCCTGAGCTTTGTCACCCAAGTAAAACAACTTGTCACAGTGCTGTTTTCAGTACCTTTCAAAACTGTCATCCATGGAAATGACATAATGAACCGTGGTGTATACGCAAACTACTTATCTTAGAACCTTATACATGTACCATTGAACAGCGAACATTCTACCCTTTTAGTAGTTTTGCGATAATATGAATAAGAAAATGGGTATACAGTTCCCTATGTGGTGCATGTACACCCAAGCTGTCGCATCATTTGCATTGAGTGTGTTATATCAAGATAACTTACTAAGATGCCCAGTAGATGGCCTGGTTAGCGCGAACATAATCCCTCACAGGTTTCCTGTTGGCAAACAAAAAAGCAATAGAAAATACAAGAAATAAATACATAATAATTTGTGAGGCTAAATATTACCCGCTGTACTCGCTGTGGCGCATGCTCTACATTGGAGAAACCAAGCACTGACTAGCCAAACTTTTTACGGAGCCTCTTCAAAGCGTTCGGCTGAAACAACTTGGCCTGGCTTTCGCCCAACACTTCGGCGCGCCATCACACTCCACCAAGGACATGAGCGTCTGCGATGTTTCCACGGCATCGTCGAATACGCAGCGCCGATCTTTGAAACAGCCTGTGATGTTCCAACTGGGCACGCTCCAGGGCACTCTTCGGATGAACGCAAAGTTCACCGCATTTGGTCTACCTACGGGACATCACAACAAGCCATAATTCTCCCGGAAGGAGCTTCCGCACCGAAAGCTTGATTTCTTTTTCAGTGAGCACCGAGTATTTTTACATTTTCTACACTGAACAAAAATCTAAATGCCCACAAAAAATATAAACGCCCAAAAAATGGTAATTAGTCTTAATTTGTAAACAACATTTGTGTCCATTTCTGCCAGTGAGGATGGCTCAGTGATGCAGTGATTCTACCCACAACACAGATGTGGTTGGAATCACTGCATCAATGAGCACTTCCTCACTGGCAGAAATAGACACAAATGTTGTTTACAAATCAAGACAAATTACTATTTTGGGGGCGTTTATATTTTTTGTGGGCGTTTAGATTTTTGTTCAGTGTATATATATCTTGTGGCAAAATATCTTGGTTCTAAGAACTTACGCAAAAACAAAAAGGCACACGGTTCCAAAGGTGACAGCAAGCTGTGCAGTCAGAATCAAATAAACCTGGCACAATAGAAAAAAGAAGTCATTTGTAAAATACAACACAAATAAATTAGGCATCGAGTGTCGACTCATGAAAGCATTATATTGGCTTATAACGCATCACATCAATTATTGTGATATTCCATTCAAAATTAAAATGAATTTTTTTTTTTTTAACTGATTTAAAATAGTACACCAACAGCATGTGTAAAAGTTCATCTACTTCCATGATGTTCCCCCTCACCTGCTTCCTCCCCACTTCACACCCCCACATTATCTTCATCCATTTCCACGCTTGCATCATCAAAGGCAAAATCTCATCACCTTTGACGTCCTAATCATGGTATGCAGTGCGCGTAGACTGCAGATGCAGGCGCCCTCTAACGTACGCTGTAGACCACGCCATGAACTTCAAATAGATCATCTTGGCTAACTCACCAAAACCGTTTCGAAAATTCCAAACAGAATGGTGTCGCATTTGCATACGCGTGTATAATCTAATGCGCGTGTATAATCGCATGCGCGTGCATATTCGCATGACGCAACATGCATAATCACCGACTTATTGGTTAAGTTTCTGTTAAGTCACGTAATTATGCACGCAATGTCACACGCGCATACAAGTGCAAACACAATTCTGCTCGGAATTGTCCGAGCGATTATGTCAGTTAGCCAAGAAGTCCCATTCGAAGGTCATGGCGTGTCTACAGCGTACGTGCGCTGCATACCGCGATTAGGATGTCTTGCAACCGAGACTACTAAATTTATCTTCCATACTAATGAATCGAAATGGGTCCTTCTACATACCTTGAGGATAAACTTGCGCCTGACAGACTTGTCATTCAGGCCTCTTCCAACCGTGAAGCCCTCCTCTACGTCGCCAGATGGTGAGGTCCCTGAAATATTGAACCGTTTGCACATTTTAATAGTGAAATGACCCCTCATATTCTCCATTTATATAAATGATTTTGAGAAATCCTCTGATATTTTCTCATTTATCCTTTTTGCTGATGAAGGTTATTGATTTTACACACATCTAAACCCAGGCTTTTTAGAACTGTTATTTAGAACTAAGAAATGTCCATGAATGGATTATTAAGAAAATCATCTTCATTTTTCAGCAATAGGCAAAATATCAAGTTAAAAAACATTTGTATTGATACCGGTAATTCACCTGTTAAATGTTTAGAACTGTATATTGACCAATCTTTGTCATGAAAAAAACCAAATTGATAGAACTTGCCGAGTTAATTTTTAGAAATGTTGGCGTTATAGACAAACTTTAAGCCTTTTCCCCCCAAGAAAGTATTATTCACTCTGTATAATGTCTTAATTTTGCATTTGGTTACCTTATTACAAGGCGTGAGATCAGATTCAACTTATTTGCATATTAAAGCCTAACCATGATGTGAGGTCGCTGTTCCCACTTAGTGAACAATTGATACATGTTTATTGGACATGAAAGTCAAACGCCTTGACCAAGGCTAAAACAAAATTGAGAAATAAGGCTTTTTCGAAACCTTTGCTTCGTCTTCGGCTTTTGCTTCGCCTCCGAATTCCGAATTACTGAGAAGCAAATAGAAATTAAAGCAAATATAAATAGTCTAACTTTTGGGCTCATATCAGTAGATTGGATGTTTCTGAAGCACAACAGGCATCAAAATGTGGCAGGGAATCTCGCAGTTGGGAATCTAAGCCAAATACGAAGACGAAGCCAGGGATTCGAAAAGGCCCCTAGTTACAAGCATTAGGGCCGTGGCACACATAAGGCAATATTTACAGGTACATGTAACTTGGAGGCAACCAAATATATTAAAAGCTAAAAGAACTCTCACAAAGAGCAAATTACAATTTTTCAAAAGTTTATAGAATGTTGTTAGAACATTACATGGAATTCAAATTTGCCCTTCGTTCGCTTCATGAACTAGATTACCCAAAACAAGTTGCTTGATTGAAAATTGCATCAATGCCCATTATACATGTAAGTATACATTTAGTGACTACTCCGACACAGGGGGTAGAGTAGGTTCCAAGTATCTCTTACTGTTGGGCAAAGACACACTATCATGACCATCGCAGGGGGATTATGATCAGGTATATGTCATACAATTGACCGGTACATGACACTACGTGCATGACAATCGCATGAATGGCAAGCGTGCATTGCACTTGATGTTGCAGTTATAATTGATGTGGGGCAAGATTTAAACTTGTAGTTACTAAACTTTATAATGACACATCAGCCACATTATAACCAAATGCGCAATCACTGGTTGATATTAAAAAGCGTTGGTAAGTAAAGTTGCAGCAGGACACATGTACATTCATGTAATATGGCCCAACTTGTCAGTCACACACAAAAAAAGAGTACTGTTTTGTTTTCGATGTTTACAAATGTTGTATGTATTAACTTTAATCCCAACTACATGGGTATCCATACATGTATATCATTCCCATCCTTGCAAATTCCAACACTTACACTATGATTCTACATGTATCGTACATGTATGCATTTACATGTTTACCCAGTGTAAAAGATACCCAGTTAGGGGTCCAGTACCCATCCTAAAAGATCCCAACATAAACCTGGTGTTGGAGTTTAACTGGATGGAGATTGTTAGGGTTGAGGAGTGAAGCAGACTTCAGCAGAAGCAGAAAATCAGATGATGTTAAAAGGACAGAAAAACTAATATAGGATGTCCCATGAGCTAAATTATTTGGGTAACACCTTTCGTTATCAATCAAAATGAAACGTTTTAACCCCAATTTTCTTGGGTGTTTGCAAAATTGTGATATATTTTGAGGGTTTGGGATTGTTGGGGTTAAAGATTCTGGGAGATCAGGGGCCGGAGCACATGTAAAGTCCACTGTATCGCAATAACTTAATAATAGGAATTTTCTTCTCAAAACACAAAATTCCCCTATCACAACAAAAAGTGTAACACACTATGGATTACAATGTTGACAACAAATGTAGAGCATGCATTAAAGGTAGGATACACCATTGGTAATTGCTTGAATTATCATGAATTGGTAGATTTGGGGGGGTTGTATTTTATTGTAGTTTATAGTAAAATTTGCGATCGCCGGATGGCGATCGCGAATTTTTCTTTATAAATTTTAATTTTTCGGAATAAAAACAGGATATATCTAGCGCAGTCATTTTGCTAGATGCCTAGAATAATTATTTACTTTCAAATGAGTAAGTTTCTTAATATTTTTTTAAAATAAATTTTCTTAATAATTTGGTAGTAAATATTTTCGATATCTGCAAATGGTGTCCTACCTTTAACAAACAAGTCAAACAAAGCAGCACACTTTTGAAAAACAAACATTGCACATTTTACACGTGTACACAAAAGCATTGAATTTCAAAAAATATGTTTAAATGACAAAAAGAGGGTTATGATGAAACATTAAGAGATGCAAATAATTGACAAAGGCAGATCAAATCACTCATGGTACAAATGTACAATATATGTAGCGCTTACTTCCTGCGTCAGGGGACCAGGCTTCCCCTCTTGGAGTTTGAACAGACACACCTGCATGGGGACCAGTCAAAATAATAGGTATACATGTCGTCTTTTTATTCATCTGGTCTACACAGACAACCCTTTCATTTTTGGTTTAGAGGGGAAGTATTTGGAAGAAGTTTCCTAGTACCTACTGCACGTTGTACGTGGTACATGCTAGATCTTTGCCAATGGCGGCGGTTATAATCAGGTACACGTACCAGGATGTAGGCCAGGGGCCAATTTCATAGAGCTGCTAAGCACACAAATTTGCTTAGCATGAAAATTTGTCCTTGGCAAAAACAAGGTTACAGACCAAATTTTCACGTGATCTTTATTGTTTTTGATTGATAATCAGCTCGTTTTTTGCTTAGCATGAAAAACACGTAGAATTTTGGTAGTTAACCTGTTTTTAATGAGCAAGACTTTTTGGTGCTAAGCAAATTTTTGTGCTTAGCAGCTCTATGAAATTGGCCCCAGGTCACATGGCTCATCAGAGAGAGAGCTCTACCAGTATAAATGTATGTTTGTAAGGGAAATCTCCTTTAGCCCTTTGTCATTACATGTACATTGTACAACATGAACACTTCCTAAACTGTATGGTGGTGCTAAAGTGTTATTAAAGTAAAGCTTAACATACAAAATGAAAGTACATTTGTTGGTGCCATGTTCGTGCTTTGGTTTTGCTTTCAATGGTGTTAGTATCGGGAAGCTAGATCCTTTCCTTCACAGGAAATAATGTTTGTCCAATTTTAACCTGTCCAACCTAATGCCTTTCCATAAGGCTTGATGCGACACAAGGTTTCACTGCAAGGACAAAGACATGAAAACCTTTTGTTGGAACAACAACAAAAGTACAAGAGGTCCCCTTTTCATACAAAAAGTTATCATTGGGCCTGTTGGGTACTTTACACGTTTATCGTTCCAACAAATGGTTTTTTTCAGGTCTTTGGGCCTTAACAAAAGCAACAAAAGTCTCAAATCTCAAAATCTCAAAAATGGTACTTGGCAACTAATTCAAAGTTTTACCTCTGTTAATGTTGTACGTGCATATTCCAAGAAAATAATATTCTAAGATCTTGATGTTGAACCAACTACTACTAAGATTTGTTATTATTTATTTTCAGCATGCCAGAAGGAATAATTTGATACCCAGTTTAGCCCTATGACAGAGTTATTTATTGCATGCTGTCAGTGGTACATGCATACAGCTGTGTGCATTGGAGGATTATACAAGGGCATTTTGGGGGGTGAATATGGAAACTTGCTTTGAAGTGTAACATGGTTAGTTAGAGTTATTCATATCTTTAATCCTTCTATGCGGAAGTCACTATTTGGGTCAATTGTTCAGCAGCACAAAAATGCACAAAATGTGTCTTTTTGTGTATATAGTTTAAGCCGTATACAGAATTGCGTTCCCCATGGAACACATGATGCAAAAGGCTGGACTCGTCAAACCATACCATAGGAGGGTTTATCAAGTAAGCTTTTGAACAAATATGTGGTCAGTTCCTTTTGAACAACTGCAAAAGGTATACTTTCAGGGTTCGATTTACCCGGGTGCACGCATGCACCAGTGCATGTAGATTTTTTTTTGTGCACGTAACTTTTCTGCCCCACGTGCACGCCGTGCATGTAGCTTTTTGACCACCAAAGTACTAATTCCAGACATATATTTATCAGCCCCAGTGAGAATACGAATAAAGTTGGTTGAATACTTTACCAGATAATGTACGAACGTGTTATTTATTTCATAAATCCATAATTTATTCCTTGCAGCAGATTCAGAATCAGTAAACTTGCGCACGCCGTGCCGTCGCGTCGCGTCATGTTCTAGCGCTAGTGCTATTTTTGTAATCTGGAAAGCCCTCCATATTCGTACGTACGTACACATTGTTTACGGGAGTGACGTCATACAGGGGTTATCGTAATTGACTCAATTGTGGCTACCCCTCTAGGCAATATTTGCTCAGCACTCGCTGTAGTCTTGGTGCAAGACGTTGTTGTTCATTATCACGCAACTTTCGCGATTTAGCGCCCCTGCGCCTAACGACTATCAAACAATAGAGGGCGCTGTTGGGAAACTTCCAGATAACCACCACACATCGGCTCAGAACAGATTCGCGGCTTCCAGAATACGCCCTCTATCGGTGGAATAGTCGTGACGCGTATAGTGTTGAGTACATAGGCCCTATGGTTTTATGGTTTTACTAACTCAACAAGAACGTCTTGCACCAAGACTACACTCGCTGTCGCACGCACGTGTTGCACGCGCTGTCAGTGAATTGTGATTTTTGCAACGGCGGCCGCGGAGTATAGTACGAGTTTGCAAAATTAATGGTGCATGTAACTTTTTGCTGGTGCATGTAGGTTTTTTGGTCTACATGCACCAGTGCATGCAACTTTTTTTTTGTAAAACGAACCCTGTATACTTTCCCTTTATATACATGTTTTATCCACAATACTATTACTCACCATAGCCAGTGGTGGTTGGTTGTGGCTGCGGCTGTGGCGGTGGATACCCTGTGCCTTGGGGATAGGCTTCGCCGGGCGGGTAAGCCGCACTGCCTTGGGGCGGGTAGGCCTCGGTGCCTTGGGGCGGGTAAGCCTGGGGTGGGTAAGCCGCACTGCTTTGAGGTGGGTAAGCGGGTTGTGGTTGGTAGCCATAGCCCTGCCCCTGGGGAGGGTAGGCAGGGTCAGCCCCTGCTACAGTGGCTTCATCGTATGATGGGGGTGCGGAAGGGGCTGCGGGTGCTGCCATAGTGGTCGTTATCAACAGTTATGCCAATCTCCAAATCTGAAAAATCCGACACATTATTGTTGACATGGTATGGACTCCTGACATACCCGGTACATTATGTGTACTTCTTATGATAGGTCTACTGACTAATGATGATGTGCACAAGGGCCCAATTTCTTGGCTCTGCTAACCACTCCGTGCTAACAATCACCATTTTGTGCTAACCGCGCGAGCAAAACAATTATTTGCTAATCATATATTATACAAAAATCTCCCAAGTTACATCGCCAAAAAAAGGTATTCATTTTTTATTGCTGTAAAAAAATGAAGGAAACTCGTAATTCCCTGTACAAATTGAATGGAGGGCTTCCCCTTTGCGCGCCCGGCAGCGTGTGCATGCGCATACTGTCTAGGTCAGGGGCCAATTTCACGGAGCTGCTAGTGCTAAGCACACAAATTTGCTTAGCACAAAAAAGTCTTGCTCATTAATATTAAAAACAAGTTATCAACCAAAATTCTACGTGTTTTTCATGCTAAGCAAAAAACCAGCTGATTATCAATCAAAAACAATTAAAGATCACGTGAAAAATTGGTCTGTAACCTTGTTTTTACCAAGGAAAAATGTTCATGCTAAGCAAATTTTTGTGCTTAGCAGCTCCGTGAAATTGGCCCCTGGTGGAACATAGAGGAATAGGTAGAACAGCCTCCGACCGTAGTCTGTATACGGCGGGTGTAAACAACACTCAACAGTGCAGCCGGTTGACATTTGAAAGTTCATTTTTAAATGATTATAAAACGCCCTTCATGCTCATGATTTTAAGAAAATCCAAACCAAACAGGGGCCATACACAACATCGCCCTAGATTCCAATATTTCTGAAGAAGAATAAATGAATAAATAAATGCGGAAAATAGCGTTTCACTACTTAGTTACAACATCAAAACGTCTTCCGTCCGGAAAACCCAAATGACAGTCGGAAGTCCAGATTATGACCGTTCATTACATGATACATGTACTTTAGTTTCCTTGGTACCAGACTAAATTCCGGATGCACAAACTTGCCCATTTTCCAAACCACAGCTTCGTCTTCGTTTTTGGCTTCATTCTCGCAGTTTAGCAATAAGCTGGAGCCAGATGTTTGAAAAACAACCTTTGCGCGTCTGGCTCAGTGGTCTGGCTACGGCGTACGTTAGAGAGCGCCCACATCGGCGGCCTACGCCAATAATGCAAGCAACGCGCGCGGCATGCCGCGATTAGAACTTCAACTACCTAAAGCCACACTGCTTTGTTAGTTCTTCCTTTTGATCTCCATCCTGGCCCTTCTCTTTTTATTTCCTCCTTCCTGCTTTATCCTATTGGAGCTATTCAACCATTTGATAGCTCCATGATCCTACCTACTCTGGTCCTCCCTTTCTTCCACCCATGTAATATACACATGTACCTGTTCGTTTCATGTACATGTAGTCATTTTGCCTCTGAAGATTTCGTTAAGATATAAATATCATGCCCCAATATTTATTTGATTTATTTATTTCCTAGCGGCCCATGCGAACACCACCCACAAAAAAAGCTGCTGTATACAAGATAAGTGCCAGTTACATCTCCTTTTAAGCTCTTGTTCTAGTATTTAATTTTTAAAACCAGTTCGCGCATTATTTTAACATCACCGAGCCAAGGCACGGGATTATTTTTCATGAAGCACACCCACACATTTCAGGCCTTGCTCGTGACATGTTTATGCGTCATCCGTTTTGAATCTGGGGACAACTTTGCGTTTATATACTTACTCCGGCGCAAACTGGTTAAAAATCTTGTTATCAATAAAAAGACTCACACACTATGAATGTAATGTTGAAATCCTTTTTATTTCAAGGAAACCAACTTACTGTACAACATACAAAATCAGATTTTATGACAAGCTGTTCCAAAAAAGTTAAACAAATATTCTCACATTCGGTGAGATTATTTAACGAGATCTCAAAAAACCGCCTCCACCCATACTCCCTGATACGATACACGAACTGGGTTTAAATAAGAATTATATTTAATTAACCCCAACACCCTACGACCTTTTACTAAGTACTGAACTAAATCTGCCAAAATCAATCAATCAATCACTCTGCTTCTTATTCATGGGATAAGGAAACGGGGAACCATTGATGTGTGATTTCAGTACATGCAATGTATATGCAAGGTGGACAAAATCAATTAGATTCCCCAGCAGTGCTTAATGCCTCCTGGCCCAAGTCCATCATAATCCATGAGAATGTATTCACCTCAGGGGAGATGTATTTTGATGGATTTGGTAAGGTTATGGTTAAATTAACCCTTATTGGTTGAATTGGTTTAGTGTAGTCCAACTGAACTCATGACTTTACTGCTCAGTCCAACACACCATGTTGGGTACTAAAATGTCTTGCCTGCTAAATCAAACAGGATCCAACTATGTCTTTTTAGTGCTTATACATAGCGCTTTATACCAACAGTTTTCAAAGCGCTTCACATAATCATAACCCCCTAACCCTCCCAAATCCTCCAAAATCAATAGGATTCTGCACACACCGTAGGGAGTTAGAGTTTTAAATAGAACATTTGTGTAGAAAAGGAACTTCTTTCACACTTTTCTCAAATTTAAGCTTTTGCAGATACTACACATTTCCATTGTAGGGCAGTGTAGTCATTGTAGGGCAGTGTAGATGACTAGGTAGAAAGGCAATTCCTGCAGCTAATCGTCGGCCGATTCGGATCGCGACACAGGGATTTATCGATGTTCAGTACATTGGTCTAGAAGGGATGCGGTACAAGGAGTCTGCCACGCTGAGTCGATATCTACTGGAACAGCTTGTCTTCTGATTGGCTCAGCAGCAGGTGGATTCAAACACAAGGGACCAATTAAAGACAGTCTTATAGGCTACATCGTTAACTCCTGCAGAGAAATATTGAACAGAATGGGTTATAGTTAAAGGATTGCCTTTTATATTAACTTTTTGCATTTCAATGCTGTTCAGGTTTAGGAAGAAAAAAACAATCAGTAGTGAAAAACAGCAATCTCGTTAAAAATTCAATTAACCGAAATTTATAAAGGATTGCTATCCTAATGGGAAGATAAGCCTTGCATACTTGGAAATAGTCATCTCTGGATGATGAAAATAATATTATACTTTTTCTATTTCCTTGGCCAATGCAACATTGCTAATGTTGCTGGTATCTGATCGCGACTTTGGGCGTGATCCCTGGCCACATGAAAATTCAAGGTTTGTGGCTTCTGACTGGCGCCCTCTGAACAAAGATAACGACTAATTTTGAGAACCGCCAACACTAGGCTGGATAGCTCAGTTGGTAGAGCACCGGAATGGCAATCCGGAGATCGCTGGTTCAAGCCCCACTCCAGTCAATTTCTTTGTTCAATTTTCAAAAATAATATTATAATATTATAACACCGACCTTAAAGCTCTCAGGATGGTTACAGAAGATTCTTTTTGTTTTTGGTTCTTTAACCCTTCCATAAGAAGACCTATGTGAGATAAGCGATGACTATTCAACTTACCATTATAGCATTGACTATGTCGTTGTTGTTATTCTTTAAGGCTTTGACAGCTTTAGAGCGGGATACATTGGCCTGCTGCACCACAAGCTCAATGTCTTTGGTTTCGACACCGGACTCGTCAACCTGCGACGAAAGAACACAAACAATCACATGTGGTAGGGTGGATTGTTTTCTTTTGCCCAACACCACCAAATGTCATGGCTGCGCAGGCCAAGCAAATCTGGCATTATGGCGACCATTCAGTAGTTCGATTGTCTAACCTCACGTATAACATCCGACATGCTAATTTGTGCGACCCGCTTACCAGCCGGAGTCGACGGATGTCATTTCAATCAGAAATCTAGACTAAGATGCGATTGGTCAATTTGGCTGCCGTGTCTTTGAATATCAGGGATGTGATTGGGCTTTGACTAAAATTTAAAAAAATGAAAAGGTCTGTGGCAATCACAGAAACCAGCGAGCACGAAGCCTATAACCTTTGCTCTTGTTTATCCTCCAACGCACTTCAACATGCACCCCCCAAAAAAAACCTGTGTATAACTCTTCAGTGCACACAACTGTCGTGAATTGGCATGTATTACTGCCATGCAGTGAACCACCCTCAGGCTCATAGAGAAAGGGTTAATGGCGTAGATGTTGCAATCTGAGCCATTCTGGGACATCAGTTAAAGGTAGTATACACCATTTGCAGATATCGAAAAATTTTACTACCGAATTATTAAGAAATATTTTACTTATTTAAAAGTAAACAATGATTGTAGGCATCCAGCAAAATGAGGGCCCTAGATATCCTGTAATTGTTCCAAAAAATTGAATTGTATAAACCAAAATTCATTCTCGCCGTCCGGCGAGCGCGAAAAAACAAAGATAACATAAGAATAACTGCTCGACGCCGGTGGAAAACAAACGCTGTTTTTCATGCTTTTCTCGGCATCCATGAATGTAAAAATTCGGACAGGTCAGTTAAACTATATTTACTATAAAATACAACCCCCCAAATCCACCCATTCCTGATAATTCAACAAATTACCAATGGTGTATACTACCTTTAAGCAACAATATTTGCCAGACTTTTTAATTTTTAATTTTGTCAACATCATTATTAATTTGCTACCCATTTGTAATAAATAATTGCATGTCATCCTTGCATGAACAGCAGACTATGCTCCTGAAACTTGGTCTTTTTCTTTAATCTAAAGCACACCCCATCTACGGAAAGCATGATTTATCATTAACCAGTTCGCGCCGGATGACGTATATAAACTGCAAAGTTTTCCCCAAACTCGCCAAGTTCAAGTTTGGAAATGTCTGTCAGCAGCGAGCAAGGCCGGAAATGCGTGGGTGTGCTTCCCGGCACCATTGTTAAAAATAATCCCGCCCCTCGGCTTGGTGATGTTAAAATAATCCCAATCAAAGTAACAATCAACTAATAATATCTCATCAAAAAGTACCGAAAAATATTCGATTAAAAACTGTTGATGAATCTTTTGTTTTAATTCATGTCTTCAGCCGAGTCAATTTAAGAAAATAACCTACTTCATCCTCCTCATCTTCCTCTTGGATTGCCTGGGCAACTGTGGCACTGCTGTCTCCAGTGATGGCAGGGCTGGGCTCCTGGGTTCGGAACTGCTCTGCGGCAACCATCTGGGCCTGTTGGTTCAAATCCTCAATCTAAAAGCAAACAAGATGGAATAACCATCAAGAATTGTGGTTTACAAGTTTACAAAGAATCCAATATAACTTGGGCTAACCATCAAGAAACACTGTTTACAAGTTTTAAGAGAATAAAAAAAATAAAAAAACATGTTATAATCATTAAGTAACCTAGCTTACAAGTTCATATGAAGCAAGATATGGGACAGAGAAACCCCCCCCCCCCCCCCCATGTCAAGCAGATTACAAGACAAGGTGAGGTGAGCCTTGCGAAGCTTGTCCCAGACCATTCCAAATCGCATGACTAATCCGAACCCAACCCGAACTGACCTCGAGTTTACTTGGGTCTGATCAGTTTCTCTATCATTTCAGTCTGGTCTGGTCTGGTTTTGCCCTTGCGATTTTTCGGGGTCGTTAACATCGTGTGAAAAACTCAAAATAAACCAAAACAGTTTGGTAATGTACGTGGTACAATACCCCTAACCCTAACCAACCTTAGCTTCACCAAAGATGATGTGCAAGTCAGAGCCAGGGCTCTTGTAGACGTCCGGTTCTTGGATGACAAACAGGATGGTCTTGGACTTGCGGATGGTGACCCGTTTGATTCCGGCCACTGCCTTCAGGCCGCATTTGGACATAAACTTTCTGGCCTTCTTCTCCCCGCGACTCTGCTTGGCTTTGCTGACGGGCTCCTCTCCCGTGCCAAGCTGTGAAATACAGTCACAAGAGGGTGGCATGAACAACCCCATATCTCTACTACCTTTGACTGAGTTCTGGACTGAATCCATCACTTTACTCTGCTTCTTATATGTGACCTGTCATCACAAAATGAGCGTAAAGTCGCACAGAGTGATTTCCCAGTACGGCCAGTCAAAGTCAAAATTTGAAGGGGTGGTCGATTTTGAGATTATATGTTTTTTTTAATGACTAAATCCCCAACAATCAATTCCCAATTTTTCAGGACGATCAGATAAAACAAAATTAGTTTTGGAGACAATTTTGACTATGCCTTTCTATGCCTTTCACACAATTTCTCGTAAGAAATGCCCGTTTTCTCATAATCTCTGTATTAAGACTCCAGACTAAAAAAAACCAAATATTGAGTATCAAACCTCCAAGTGTTATATACCATTGGAAAGCTCTGTTTCCACAGAATTTAGAAATATATATATCTCAATTTTTGATTTTGCCGACTTTACGCTCATTTTGTGACGACAGGTCACATTTATGGGATAGAACCACTACTGAAGTGCTGGTTGGTGTTGATGTCTTATCAATGCGAAGAAGATAAAACAAACCATTTTTCTTTATTATCAGGAGGGAAAACATACTGGTTCTGACATATAAAATCACAACAACAACATTACAATAAATGCATCCCTTTTTATTTCCGTGGTTCTCATTTCTGACCCACCCTATTTTAGGCTCCCGAAAACTGAAAACTGAAAAATTGCATGACGTGAAAGAGAAATCTCGTGGCAAAACTTAACCTCTCACTTTCTAAAATTTAAAACTTTAATCCATTTTTAACTTTTCGTTTATTTCCCTTGTGAATTGCCAAGATAAATTTAAAACAAGTTTCTTGGTGGAGAGTACGCTTAGAAATCATCAAGTCAAAAATTACAGCAAGGGTAAGGGCAACCCTGTGTAAAATGCCCATAGAACGATCACGGAGGGGTCCGGAAAGGCAAAGTCAAAATGGCGTCCTTTCAGGCTCTATTGGTGTTGGATGTTCACATTACCAAACAGAGAACCACCAGGGCCCAATTTCTTGGTTCTGCAAACCACAGAATTCCGTGCTTACGATCACCATTTTCCACTAACCGCGCTAGCAGAAAAATTATGTGCTTACCATGTAAGCACAGAATCCTTAGTTACGGGATGTACGCATGCTCAGAGACCAAAATTCCTCGCTAACGCGTGAAATACGTTTACCGTAAGCACCAACATTTCTGCTATAGTAAGCAGGGATTTTTCGCTAATGGTAAGCAGAGCCAAGAAATTGGGCTCAGGGCTATCAGGGAGTCTGGGGACATGACCTACCTGTGCATGAAGCTGTGAGGTAGCTTGGTTTGCATCTTCCAGATCAGGCACTGAGCCGTCACTGTCAGAATCTGTGCCAGACGAAGCTGTGAAAAACAAAACCAACAGTGTGTTATCCCAATATCCACTCTAGTAAGATTTTCTTAGTCTTAGCCAAAAAATAGGAAAAACAAGGGAAAAAACATCCATCACACAAAAGCTTGTCAGATGCAAAAGCTGCGGCCAATTTCATAAAACATGTAAGCGCAAACATTTGCTTATCACAAAAAAGTCTTGTGCTCAGTAAAAACAGGTTATCGGCTAAAACTCCACGTGCTTTTCATTGAAAGGAAAACAAACCAGCTGAATACCAGCTTTATTTTCACACTGTTTTGTCGTCGTTGTTTTACCCCCAAATTTCCCACAAAATTCAAAACCCTGCCCCCTATCTAGGATATAAAGTTGGCTTTTAATGTCGCAAGCTAGTTTGGTTAAGTCCAATAACTTTAAAGTGGATTTTGTTCTCTATAAAGGGGGCCCCCCATAACTCGTAAGTACACAATCGTTCATATTGTCACATATATTTACCATCGTCCTTGACCTCTTCCACTGTGGGCTGTACAGCTTCTGTCGTTTCTGACGGCATCTTTTCTGTAAGTTTATTCTACATATAAAGGCAATTTATATTAGCCACAGTTCGTAAGTGTACATTAACGTTAAGTTCACGGATTTCGTGTAGGAACTGAAAACCGAGCCATTTATTGGCCCGGGCAGATTTCGAACCCAGGTCACAGGCACAGCTCTGACGAGACATAATCGGTCATCAATATTTTGTTGCGACGTTGTGAATTTATTCACGTAAAATTAAGCATTATTTAAGAGCTGAGAGATTAGAGAATACACCTAGTATAATTGCGACTCCACAATTCCTCGCACATAATGCGCACGAAAAAGCAAAGTTTTCAACCAATTTTAGCGTGTCTCGTTGTGTGACCCTGTTGAATAGCGCAGCATACCGGGGCACAGTAGTGCCGTGGGACTAGGCATAGCTATGTACATATTTGGATGAACTATTTATATAATAAACCAATCCCAATGGTGAGACAAAAAGTAGTTTAATAGTACCTTACGATACTCATAATTATGCAGACAATAAATACATTTACGTTTACCTTTCCAAAGATAAGATGATTACAGATTACTGATACAATTTTTCTGCTTTTCACGTGGAATTTTATCGTCAGATGACGTTTTTTAGTATCACTAATAAGTAGGCTGGTTCCAGTTCCTGACCTGACAATTTTTGTATGCCCAGAACTATAATATCAGAAATGTTGGGTCTATAAACCAGACTCATATTGAAGCAACTACGCCACGAGAGGGCTCACTCTATTTTCCCCGCGCGAGCGTCCGATTGGGTGCAGGCCAGTAAATAGCCTGTCTTACATTGTACACAGGGCATGAAGTTCCTTTGACAGACACAATAGGAGGGGGAATGGGGGAGGGGGATGAGGGGGATAAGGGAGGGGAGGGGGGGGGGGGGGGGAGGGGGGAGGGGGGGGGGGGGGGGGGGGGGGGGGGTAGGGGCAATCTGAATAAAATACTAGTCTGTGCTTTTTAACCTTGAGTTGACATTCTGTTCCATTTTTGTTTAACAATGGGGAGAAATCATCTTTGCATTAAAACAAAATATTAACCAAACCCAATTTGGGGCATGAGAACCACCAGAATACTTCTCCGAGGCCACAAAGAGATGGAGACAAAGTGATAAGTAGAACATGCATGGCGAAACGACAGCGACGCAAGCATAACCGACATACAAACACAACATTCCCTTAATGATCATTGTCATTCAACCTTTCGGGGAAGATAATCCAAACGTCTTCCAATCTGGCGGGTTAATATGTTTATTTCAAAAACAAATTAATAATAGTAATTTATCATAATTTACAATAAATGTGATGCGTACACTTCAACTATAGAATCTCTGAATAGATGTTCAAGTGATTTGTTTTAGGCCTAAACCTTTTTTC